>CM030872.1:5364515-5942015 GCA_018105865.1 Metaphire vulgaris | reverse complement strand
TTGTTATTAAAGTGCATACCCACACACTGAACAAGCTCCCTTACAATTTACAATCTATAAATTAAGACAATTGATATTGATAGATTAGAATGAGTCCTCATTTGGACACGGCGGCATCAGAGTTGTCAGATGTATTTTCTGAGTTTCCAGACATAGATTGATCTTCATTGTTTATCTCCAGATTCTGCTGTTTTTCCGGAATGTTGTCCATTCTATTTCTATGCTTCTTTTCCTCGATCCAGTCAAACTTCCAGTCATATTCGATGTTCTGGCTTGTGGCTAGATTACTAAAGAACTTTCGTATCTCCATGTAATTTGGCAGTTCAAGATGCTTCAGATTTCTTATGTAGTTCATGTAGACGGCAAATTCTTCAGGAATGCCATCACACAAGTCGTCAATTGAAGTGTTAATTTTTAATTGGGTAATTAATTCTAATTTGTTTTGGTGTTTTGCGGGTCGAAGACCCTGCCAGGGCAGTCGACCTTTGAGGAGATATATCCAGATGTATCCTATAGATTCCATGTCATCGCGATAAGATGGTGCAACACCCATATGAGCAAAGACACTTGCAAATCTTGGAGTGCCAACCAGCGACTGGGAGAAGTTGAATCGATGCCCGTGTCGTGCTGGCACGAACTGGGAAGCGTTTGGCAGCTCCTTAGCATGACCAAAATCAATCAGATGAATTTGAAGACGTTTCTCTCCCAAACCGAACATAAAGTTATTTGGACTGATGTCTCTGTGGACCACATTGTTGGCATGAATCTGTTCCATGATTTCGACCATCTGGTCGACAAGCATTAGGACCGTCTTCAGTGAGAATCTCTCCCCGCATTCCGCCCAATGACTGTAAAGCGTTGGTCCCATCAAGTCCATCACCATACCTGCAAAATCCATCCCGTGCAGACCGTACCAGTAGACCATGGGAATTCCGCGGATGCCCTGCAGCTTCTGGTAGACTTTGCCCTCGTGGAGAAGTGACTGGAAGACACAGCCGACTGGCTCAATCTTAACTGCCACACGTTCTCTGGTGTTGATCATTTCACCAAGGTATATTTCACCGAATGAACCGCCTCCAATTCGTTCCAGAAGATGGGTCTTGTGGTCATAATCTCCTGTTGTTATTCCGCCTAGTGCAGAAACCCTCTTTGCTAACTTTTCACGTTCCTCCTTGAAGGCAGGGTCACCCCCAAAACAACAATATGCATCGGGTCTGGCATTTTCTTCGTCCACTGAAGCTCCTGAACTGCCGTTGGTAAAGAAATCCTGTGAACTTCGACTCAACATGTTGCTTTTAAGCAGTGAAGATGACGTTCACAGAATGAAACTTTTGTGTAGATTCAGTAGAAGTGAGATTAAACAGGGATGATAGTTTTAACTGGTTACAACAGATGCGAAACTTCTCAAATGAAATAAAACAACCCAATTTATAACTTTGGGTGATGATATGTTCCTTTGACAGGAGCTGAGTTCAATTTTCTACAAGACAAAATCAAAATAGCTTTTAATAATTAATTAATGCTTGCCAGGGGCGTAAATCAGGGGAGCGGCGGCGGGGAACGGTCCCCCAAAATTAGTGAGGATATAAAGTATCATGTATTCCCCTACCCCAATGTTTTGTGATTCTTTGCTACTTTAACTGGGAAAAGGTTATCACTAGTTTTTGCGTGTCTTTAACGTCCTAAAAGTTCTATTAAAGTCTGACAAACAAAAAAGATCATCACTAGATTTTTTACATATTTACGGGTGGGCATACTTTTACAAAAATGTCCCCTCCCCCCAATGTTGATGGCAGGATTATGCCAATGATGCTTGCACAAAGTGTTTTATCCAGACTCCAGGTCTTTCAGGGGGAAATTGACTTGACTGGAGGGGAACAGACACAGTTCGATGCAAACATTTGTCAGTGTTGGGATTTGGGGGGATTTTTGTGAGGAGGGGAATTTCCCAACAGGCCTGGATAAAACACTGCTTGCACACTGAATAGCTAACAAACGCAAGGCTTTACCTTAAATAACAATAATATATCGACGTCTTTCTCTCTCTCTCTCTCTCTCTCTCTCTCTCCCTCTCTCCTAAAAAAAAAAGACCTCTAAACTCTCCTCAGACTCTTTGTTGGTGTACCTTAAACTCTTTGCCTACTGGTAATGGATAAAGAGTCACTATATATTTACATTCAAATGGGGGACCATCCATATAATTATTATGCACGCAAAAAGTAATATTTTCGTAAGCCTACATCTCCCTCTGTTGCACCTCTATATTTTTGGACCTTCCTCTATGTGTACGGAAAATTAGCTTCTCTATCCCCACCCAGTTTGAACAATTAATTTTAGCCATAGACACAAGCCCCCAGTTGGGACCCGGTTAATTACAGTTACATTCAAACAACAAATGGTTGGCCCACCATGAAATTTGTTTTAACGGCCCCACTTGAGTCCAGAGCGCCACTGATCTGTTCAGTTTGAACAATTAATTTTGACCATAGTGAGAAATTAGGCCTAAATAATTACAAATCAGTTGGTCACAACCAAGAAAAGCAAGAAATTTGTTTCAACCAGTCTTCTGCCTGAGCGATTGTTTCTTTGACCATTGTTGACACGTAGAAATTAACTGAATACAAATCTATTCTAATTACTACATACCACTGTTACTACATATACTATATAGCCTAGTATATACCATGTGCATATAAGTACACATTCAGTCGAGACCCCATCTACGCCGTACACACCCGTACGCAAAATCTCGTAATCCAATTACCCTGCCCCCTCAATGCGCGCGTAATATATGGATGGCCTCTTGAAACAAGGTTCTGCATATCATGAAATCGTGATTTACATATCAATGCCGGAAGATTCCTAGATTCCTTCCCTTAGCTTCAGTAAATCACCCTTTCCAAGTCCCTTCTTTCTCAATAGGCCCTTTTCCCCTATGAAACTCTTTTCCATCTTCATTCATATACAGTGTATTTACATAAGGGCCTATGCTGTTAAGATTATATTTATCATCCAAGAAGGTTAAAAGTATGAGAAATCATATGTACGCTACATTTATTAAGTAAGTAAAATCTCGTTAATTTCTATAACGCTTTCGAAAGCAGCACCGCTATGATGGCGCTATGATCCGCTATCGAAGAAAACGAGGTCGACAGTCGCTTTATGTTTTGATGGTCGACTATGATCAAGTTATACTAATACACTTTAAAATATTATTTTTCTATTACTGCATTGCTAGCTATAGTAGTGAGAAATGAAAATATAATTTTCGCGGTATTTAATAAAATGTTCGACGATAACGGGTAAACACATCCCTAACACCTACGTTGACAGCATAGTGTTGCGTGGTATTTAACAAAATGCTAGATGATAAGAAACAGAAACAGTTTACAGAAGCAGTTTATTTCAATTTCAAACACTCACACACACACACACACACACACACACAAACAAACACAAATGAACATGAACATGAAAACACAAATAAGATTTTCTATATTCATTCAGGGGCGTCATTTGGGGGGCCCAGGAAATGAAAAAATAATTTATAATGTATTAATGTGCAAAATATCGCAAAAATTTCAAAAAAAAAATATTTTTAAATTGCAAATTTGCCAAAATTGGCCTAAAAATTGCCCAAAATTTGCCAAAATTGCAAAACAATTGCAAAAAATTGCCTAAAATTTGCAAAAATTGTCTAAAATTTGCAAAAATTGCCTAAAATTTTCCAAAATTTGCCAAAAATTTTTCTCGCCCCCCCAAGAAAAGTGTGAAATGACACTACTGTATTCATTAGGCCCTAAATCATAAACAGCAAAATTTCACTGCAATATTAGGCATAAGGCCGCATAGGCCTACATGAATAAGTGACAATTTTCAGATAATTAAATAACATTCACAACAAATTGTTTATTAAATATCTTCACAATAAAATTTAAGAATTAACAAAAAGAGAAAACTTTCTTAACTATTTTATACTATGATACCGTCTATAGCCTAATACCGTTCTACCGGTATACCGGCGAGGTATGATGCCAGACTTGCTGTGACTGAAAACTATAAGTATAAGACCAGAATGGCGATGAAACGATTGATTTGATTCTGACCATAATAATCAAGACGAAAACTTTCAGCGAAAACTTTCCGTAAGAACACCACCATTAGACCGGTTCCAGAGGTTGTTGAATCGCTAGATTTAGTTTCCATAAAGCAGCTCGTATCAGCGTTGATGATGTTTCCCCGCAAATTTGCAATTTCAACACAAGGCTAGAGTTGTTCCCCATATGTGATAATCGCCTTGAGTTGAACCCGAGGGGTTACTACCCTCGCGTATCTCCTCTCGGGCTCGAAGCGCTAAAGACGCGTCATATTAGGACTATATTGGAATATTTTTGGGTTGAAGCCAATATATCAAAGCGCGGAGCCTAGAGATCAAGAGGTCGAGATTAAACCCAGTGCCAGCCAATCAGCTGCCTAGATCAGTGGCGTGCTCGGACTCCGATACAATAGGACGATCAGCAGACATTGACTGTGTCGTTGTATGAGCTTACGCTCTGATTTCAGCGTTTTATTTTCAGAAAAATTCAGACTCGTTGGATGTGGAGATTAGGGATATTTCTAGGATTGTGAATTTGGGGGTGTCGACCTCAAATTGGGGGTGTCCGGAGCTAATTAGTATGCATTTTGTATGCATACCATTATCACATTACCAAATTTTGGGGGTGTCGACCTCAAATTAGAGGGTGTTGGGGGTGTTAGGGGGTGTAAAAATATCCCTGGACTGGAAATGCAGGGGATGCAGTCGCACCCCTGGGAAAAATTAGGGGAAGATGAGGCTGTTTTTTGCCTGTCAGGATTTTTGAAAAGAAGATCAAGGATAAAGAAAGGGTGATGACCTTTTTTGCTTTTCAGGATTTTTAAAAGAAGAAAATCTGCACAACCTACTAAAAATTCGTTCCGACGTGTCTGGCAAAAATTCATCATTGTCGTGGTCGTCTCTTTTCGCTATCAAGCAAGAATCTTTTCACCATTCGTGGAATGGACCAAGCCACAAGAATTGCAGCTACTGAGTAGAAATAGAAGAGGCGCTATACAAATGCCAAATTACAATGCCAATGCCACGTGTGGCAGGACTGGATTCTATACAGTGCAATGTCAATTCTTAACATGGATACAACTCTTTCACTTCTTCTTGGCTTTTGTATTTCCTCTAAGTTCAAAAACAACGTAGGGTCTAGGCCTACCACTACCATTTCTATCCGATTCAATACAATCATCGAATTCCTTCAATGTTTCAAATATTTGAAATGTCTAAATTAAAACTAAATAGGGCAAATGGTTCCTCTGCTAGGTCTATTCGAATTTCACTAAGCCTCTAAATCAGCGGTTCTCAACCTGTGGGTCGCGACCCCGCCGGGGGTCGGATGACGATTTGCCAGAGGTCGCCTGAAACCTTTGGAAATATGGGGTTGTCTCTTTATTGATGCGCAAAACTTGTAATTGCACAAAATTTTTCCATTGATAGTTACGATACTAGTTTTTTACTATAGGCCTAATTGCCATCAGGGGGTATATGATGTATATCGGTATATATACCCCCCCCCCAAATCAGTCTACCTTAAAGTTTTTAATGTGATTTATATGCGGTTAGGCCTATATGTAGTTTATATGGTCTATAGTTAAGGTTTATACACCCCCAACGTTTATACCCTCCCAAATCAAATTCCTGGCTACGCCTCTGATTGCCATTCGAGGATAGGCATTGTAGACAATTATTTCAAACATTTTGATTTTTGTAGCGTTATTATTTTTAACAGTTTACATTATAAACGAAAGTGATTTTACGGTTGTGGGTCGCCACATCACAGTGGCGGCTCCACCGGGGGCAGGGGGCCCGTGACCCCCCTATTGAGAGCCTGGTCCCCAGTCCCCCCCCAGTTGGGACCCTATGCTTAATGCTACATACATTAAACAACAAATGGTTGGCCCCCCATTATTAGAAGTTGCCATCCCAACGCACCCACTTGCCAAATCCTAGAGCCGCCACTGCCACATCATGGGGAATTGAATTGAAGGGGTCGCTGCACTATAAAGGTTGAGAACCGCTGCTCTAAATTCACCGACAATCTGCGTCTTCTACCATTCCCAGAACTAATGACACGAAATAGATTTCACAAGCAAAAAATTCCGGTGGGGGATTCATCCCACTCATTCCCACGTGAAACCGCCACTGCTTACGGAGCTATATAAATAGTCCAGTGTATATACATACATACATACATACATACATACATACATACATACATACATACATACATACATACATACATACATACATACATGCATACATACATACATACATACATAAACTAACTGGACTACAGTGTAATTAAATTCACAATATTCTTTCAGTTAGTCGACACGAGACGAAAATCGAGTAAATCGCGGATTTTGTGGTACTGAATCGTACTGTGCAGAACGACTCGCAAGCTGGCGATTAAGGACTCCGCCGCAGAACACCCTTCTGCTATCGCTCAGCGTCGCCCGGTTTTAATCGAAAACGACGGCGAAACAATAACAATAATTATTATCGAACAAGCTTCAGCAGTCCTCTAGAGTAAACTCAATCATGGCGATAATGATCCGATATTCCAATTTCGATTACAGTTCATCGCAATTTTGATTCAATTTGATTTCAACGACATTATTAATAACGTGTTAATGAAGTCCTAGTTATAATTCTCTAATCAGGGTAGACGCACCGCCGTCAACTACCTCTCCATAGTTGCAATCAGGGCCAATGTTTTCAATGTACAAGATTTTCGCTTTTCACAACGAACACGGAACACCTAATCTTACACTATGGGTATTTCAATTAAATTTGAATTCCTCTTTGGCGGGCTCCGCCCCCCCCCCCAAACCCATCGCAAATTAATCTAGTCCTTAAACAGTGTATTTTTCAGTACTATCAGATTTCGCAGGTAGTCTGGTTATGATGTGTTAAGTAAATTATAAATCATCGATAGAATTTTGTACTTAGGCCTAATACTCGTACTGCGTTAATCTTAATACTCAATTACTAAGTCTGAGCTTCTTGTCCAACAAACGATATAAAGAACATAATCGAACAGTAGCAGATTGCTACCAGCCGTTAGCCCGAAGTGCGGGTGTAACCTACAGCATGCAGACAAGACAATCAGTATCACGCACGACGAATGGCCTTGGAAAGTGATTTACATAAACAGTAAAACTTTATACACGTTATCCATGGCATAGATTTGGGCCAACATACGACCCAAGAATAGTACAAATACAGAAACACTCAAGTATACCCTTTAGACTGTACGTCGTATATCTGAATCTAGCAGGCCTATATCTAGGTCTAGGGCCTGTATATCAACGAGTCGAACCGAAGTCAAATTTTCCATTTCGTCCTCCACCCTTCAGATCCCTTTTTCTCCTTCAACTGAACTTTCATCCCTTCGCTATTTGACATTGACCTCCTATCCACGAGCTTCTCCATCTGCAAGCTTCCACTTTGGTCTTTTAATTAGCTCATCAACCTCCATCCTCATAAAGCACTGACGCCAGAATTTCTGCTATTGCGTCATTTCACGTGCTTTGTTTCCATATAGGCCTCTCTCTCCCTCTCTCTCTCTCTCTAGATATATATATATATATATATATATATATATATATATATATATATATATATATATACCCAGTATATAGCCATACTGATGACAGAGAAAGCAACAAGATCTCTTATAGGATACAATACAATATCATCAAGGATAATCAAGATTTTTAACAAAGTTTGGCAAAATGACAATAATTCAAGTGTATGCTCCCACATCCGATAGCTCAGAAGATGATAGACAACTTTATAACCTATTACAACCTACAATAGTGCAATCCCAAAGCATGATATAATAATTATAACAGGAGACTGGAATGCTAAAGTTGGAGTAGACTATGAAACATGGAAAGGAACCATTGGAAAATGGGGAACAGGACAACAAAATGAGAGAGGAGAACGATTATTAAACTTCTGCACAGCAAATAAACTTACAATAATGAACACATGCTTTGAAAAGAGGGAAGACAAGAAGTGGACATGGTTATCACCAGACAGCAAAACAAAAAAATCTAATAGACTATATCATAATTAGCAAACGATGGAAATCAAATGTATTGATGTGAAAACATGTGCAGCCGCAATTGGGTCTGATCACAAATTAGTAATGGCCAAGATTAGAATGAGACTACAGGTGGAAAGAGAAAACAAAACAGAATAGTATTTGATGTTGCCAAATTAGAAGACGAGGAAACAAGAAGAATATACGAACAAGGATTACGAACGAAAATAGCAAGCATAGAATCAAATGACACGGTTGAGAGTCACTGGAATAAAATGAAAAAGCAGTACATAAAACAGCAATGGAGGTAATTGGGAAAAAGATAACAAACCTCAAAAAGAATGGGTTAGCCAAGAAGTAGTACAACTGTGTAAGCAAAGAAGGGAAATTAGAATAGAAGGAACAGACAAGCATCAAATAAACTGGATTACTAGAGAAATAAAAAGAAAATTAAAAGAGATAAAGAGAATTGGCTACAAAACACTTGCAAAGAAATACAAAACAACTACAGTGCCAACAGAACTCAGGAAATGTATAAAGGAATCAAAAAACTAAGTGACGACTATAACATGAAAGGAGCAATAATAAAAGATAAAAACAGGAGAATCTTAACAAATAACATGGAAATAACAGACAGATGGAGAGAGTATTACAAAGAATTATATACACACCAAAATGAGACAGACTCAACAGTGCTCCAAGAAATACCAAGCACGAATATTCAGGAGACTTCATCCAACATCTTGAAAGAGGAAGTACAACAAGCAGTGAAAGAACTCAAGCGAAATAAAGCCCTGGCATTGATAATATAACAACTGAACTAGTGAAAGCAGGAGGAGAAACACTTACAGACACCCTGTATGAACTAATTAATAAGATCTACTACAACGAGACAGTGCCAGATGACTGGACAAAAGGAATTATCATACCAATATACAAAGGAAAAGGATCCGATAACTATAGAGGAATAACTCTGCTCAGCATACCAGGAAAAGTCTTACAAAGATTATACAAAAAGAATCAGTAGTTATAAAAGATAATGGGAGAAGAACAAGCAGGATTCAGACCTGGAAGAAGTACCATAGACCAACTCTTTACCTTAAGACAACTGATAGAAAAAATACACAGAGGCAAATAAAACTGTATACATCAATTTCATCGATTACAAACAGGCACATAGGAAGGCTTATGGCAGGCTATGAGAAACATTGGTATAAGAGAGAAACTAATAAATCTAATACAAGCAATATACAAGAAAATGGAAAGTGCAGTAAAAGTTGATAAAGACCTATCAGAATGGTTTAAAACAGAAGTTGGGAATAGACAGGGATGCGTGCTATCTCCATCTCTCTTTATAATAATTCTAGAAGTAATCTTTAAAATAGCAACTGAGAATCTAAACATTGGAGTGAATTGTAGTGGAGAAAATATATCAAACCTTAAATTTGCAGTCCAGCTTACTAGCGGAGAGTGCTAGAGGTTTAGAAAGGCTTACAGACCAAGTAAATCAAACAAGCAGAAGATTTGGACTCCGGATTAATCCAGCAAAAACTAAAGTCATGGCAGTCAACAAAAAAGAGAGAAAATGATACACATATCAGTAGAAGGAAACAACATCGAACAAGTAAAGAATTTTACATATGTGGGAGGAGAAATATCAAGCGATGGAAGACACGAACAAGATATTAAAAGAGAGCAGCAAAAGGATTACAGACAATGGGAAGACTTAGACATATTTGGAATGCTAAAGAAATAAAGATCAACACAAAAATTCAAATATACAACACTATCATTGTTCCACAAATGCTTTATGGATCAGAAACGTGGATATTAAAAAGAGCAGATGAAAACAGACTATTGGTGGCAGAAATGAGTTGTTTGAGAAAGATATTGGGAGTGTAAATTACAAAGAATAAGAAATGAAGACATCAGGAAAAGACTGGGAATGAAAGAGACAATAATAGATAAAATCAGAAGAAGAAGACTTAGATGGTATGGACATGTAAATAGAATGAACAGTAACAGACTCCCATATCACTCTACACATGACCCAGGAAAAGTGGATGGATAACATCAAAGAAGACTTGAAAGATATCAAATGACAATAATAGATGGAATGAGATTAACAACGGAAAAAGATAAATGGAAAAGTTTTGTGTTAGCTATTGCCGCTAATGAGCTGGCAGAAAGTTATGATGATGATGATACCCAGGGCTTTTTCTGAAAAAATGTTTGGGAACTCATACTATTTTTACTCTTCAGCAAAAACGGTCGTGTTCAAACGCATTATTGGTATACAATCTGGCAAAAAGGTGTGGGAACGCCGTTCCGGAGCGTTCCCACTGAAATTGGCCCGTTCTATATGTGTATATATATATATATATACACACATACATATATGGAATGTGGATTATATATATATATATTATATATATATATATATATATATATCATCATCGAGCATAGCCAGCTGGGGCGAAGTGGTGAGGCTGACATCCGTCCAGAGATCGACGCGTCATGACGCGAAGGTCCAGCCAGGTTTTCTTTGGACGCCCTCGATAGTATATATAGGAATACGCGAGCGACCTCATGCGAGCGAATATATATAGCAGTATATATACGAGTTATATACAGTATATATATATATATATATACAGTATATATATATACAGTATATATATATAATCACTCCTACCTGTAATCTTTAGTTTATCAAATGGTGGAAGTCACGTAGACCTACACTATTTGCACACAGAATGCTTAGTTTTAGAACAAGTGAAACGTCTATACAGTCCTAGACAGAAATGACATTGACCCATGCAACCCATGAGACCCATGACACATGAGACTCAGTGTTTATTCGGGGCCTTCTCTGGGGTAATTCCCCCCAAAGTTTGAATTTCCCCCCAAAATTTGAATTTTCCCCCAAAAAGTTTGACATTTTGGCAAGTAGTATGACCTCCCAATGTCTTTTACCCCAAAAATGAATGTTAAACTCCCCCCTAGGTGGCTAGGTGTCTAGGTGGCTAGAATAGCCACTGCATGGGACCCATGGCCTAGTGGGTGCGCAACATCTAAGCATCGCAAAAGCGCTCAGCGTTTCTTTAAAGCAATGGAGGTTTTCAGGGGTCCACCACCAAAGCTCTGCACAATTAACTTCCAAATTCTGACAAGCAAAAATATCGTCAACTATTATTTTGTGAATATTAATTATTAAGTGAATTATCTGGGTATAAGAATAATAATACACAATACAAAAATTTGGTCAGACAACCAAAGGGGTTTAACCCCCACCTCCTTGGCTACGCAACTGTGACCCATTGACAACCCAGTGACAAGGACCATGTGAAGATTGTCAACCATGAGTGTCATGACCCACTTGATCCATGACCCATTGTCATATCTGGGCTACTAGTCTATCTGTCCAGGTTCACTCAAAATGTAGCGGACATCCTCCTTTCTCACCTGTAGATCGGATCTCTTCCTGATAAATGTATACCTCTGTTTCTCTTTCATGTTCTTAATCTAATCTTTCGACTACTTCTCTCCTTCCTGTAAGGCTGTAAGCGCTTGAATATTGAAATTCGATAAATTGTCTCACAAGTGACAGTTGACCAAATATACTTCTCCCTCCCGCACACTCCTCTTTGCTCTCCACTTAAACTGCTTACGACTTCTACGCGGACCGATCTCTAGTAGTAGGTCGTGCTCGGGCCCCTGTCGTAGATTTAGAGCGCGTGCATTTGAAAACCTCTTGAATGCGTGCCACTTTCCGCAGAGCCATCGATAGATAGATTCCCGAAGAGCATATGTACGTAAAGTATGTATACATGTAGGCCCACACACACACACACACACACACACACACACACACACACACACACACACACATCTGACTGATGCAATATCATTGATTTACTGACTCCCATCGTCTTCCGCCATTTAAGTGGAGAAAAGGTTATAGAAAAAAGAATCAGTGTCTACAATAGAAGGTAATAGGAGAACAAGCTGGATTTAGGCCACGAAGAAGTATCATAGACCAACTCTTTACATTAAGACAACTGATAGAAAAATATACAGAGTCAAATAAAACTGTATACATCAATTTCATTTACTATAAACAGACTTTTGACTCAGTATGACATGAAGGCTCATGGCACGCTATGAGAAATACTGGCAGAGAAGAAAAAACTAATAAACCTAATACAGGCAATATACAGGAAAATGAAAAGCACAGTTAAAGTAGACAAAGATCTATCATCATGGGGTACCAAGTGTTAAAGGGTTAAGGCAATCTAATGTATGATTCCGATTTTAAACAAAAGCGTACTCAACTGACTATTTGCATATCACTGCCGTCCACCACAATGCATTTGTGTGAAAGAGGTTTTTAAATTATGCCGCTAAAAATAGTACAGAATGTCAGAATTATATTCGATGCATCATAAAATATGAGACTACAGCTTTCCAGCATTATGTCAAATGTAAGAAAATTTGCAATATTAAAAGACAAAGGCAGTCACACATTAAAGTTGGACGTCCCTTTTAGCTTAAGCTGGATTCTTGGTTTTCTTAGGAATGTTTTGCTTTGTCCTTGTTTTTAGATATTGTTAACTCTTTTAACTGGTGATATCAATATATTTGTTAGTTTTTGTTATTAGGCCAAGATTGTATGTCTTTTGGACTATTCTCCTACATTTGCATACAGATTCCGTGACACAAAAGTGTGGGAAATCCTGCACTAAGCAGTCTAAGGCATAAGCCTATATGGATATGCATGCCTATGCATAAAAGCCCTATACACCACAGCTCATAGAGCGTTCTATTAGTTGGCCTGTAGAATGCAGTACTTTGGCAGCAGTTCTAGCAAGGCGGCTCTAAATAAACTACTAAAACGAATGAAAATAATATAATATGAACTGTCTCCATTAGCTGCAAACTAAAATAACCATATGTTCCAAAGTCCCATCTATAAATTTAACCTCATAACACGGGGCTCAAGTTCCTAATGCCAGTTAGGTCCACTGATCGAGATCATATTTTCTATCAACATAAAAATATTGGTGAAAGTCACCAGCATTGCACAGTACAGTAACTGATTATTAAAATAATTAATTATGCAAGTAACTGGAATTGTAATCAACTACTTGGGCGTAGAGCAGTAATTATTGTAATTGATAAAAAATAATGAGCACCGATACTCTAATCTCCATTTTTACATTACTTCTGAATTGCATGCATGCCACTGGAGGTTAGAGACAATTGTGATGCTTATGTACGATGTAATAACCAGGGATGTGGTCAAGACCAGTACTAGTAGTTGCAAGACCAAGACAAAACCAAGACCACTACCATCTAGACCAAGACCAAGACCATGGTTGGCAAGACCAAGACAAGACCAAGGCCACTACCATCAAGACCAAGACCTACCAAGACTGAGACCATCTAATGCAGCGGTTCTCAACCTTTATAGTACCGCGACCCCTTCAATTCAATTCCCCATGATGTGAAGACCCCGAACCGTAAATTAACTTTTGATCATAATGTAAACTTTTAAAAATAATAACGCTACAACAATTGCAATGCTTGAAATCATTCTGATAATCTGATTCAATTGTCTGCAATGCCTATCCTCGAATGGCAGTTATAGTTTTAAAAAACTAGTAATTACCAATGGGAAAATTTTGTACAATTACAAGTTTTGCGCATCAAAAAAGAGACGACCCCATATTTCCGAAGGTTTCAGGCGACCCCTGGCAAATCTTCATTCGACCCCCGTCGGGGTCGCGACCCACAGGTTGAGAACCGCTGATTTAATGCAAAAATTTACCCACTCAATTACTGTACACATTCTTGTCTAATTAAACAATAAGCAGCTGAATACCGTATAAACTTACTGAAATGTTATCATAGTTGTTTCGCATGTCATCATAGATATGTTCAATTGACAATTGGTCAACGCAATCATTATAACTGAGTAATGTGAGCATTGCACTTTGCAAAAACCAAATTGCAAAGAACACTGTTACGCATGCGTGCTCTGTGCAGGGGACGCATGCAAATCCCTCCATGGCTGAAAACATGTTCCACTGGGGCAGATGTAGCTGGAACACAGTAAATGGAGCGAATAAATGGACGCAGTGGCTTGAACTGGTGTTCGATGACGGGTTTGAAGGGGTGACGGGCAGTGTTTAATCTAGACTCCTGGACTCAGGGGGGGGGGGAAACTGAAAAAGCCAGGGGGAAACTGACAAAGCCGGGGGGAATTCTGCTAGGGGCCGCTGTTAGTCCATGTAGTATTCCAAAATTTCCGGGGGGAATTTTAAATTTCCGGGGGAAGGGCAATTTCCCCCGAAAACGGCCTAGATTAAACACTGGTGACGAGTTGCTGGAACCGTTGTTCATGGCTGGCTGCTGACCGACAACAAGCTGCACGAAACCCTAAATCAGCGGGTCTCAAACTTTTTAGAATTTTTGCGTGACGGTCCCTTAGAATTTATGTGATCACTCGCGAACCTTATAAAATTTAAATTTTAAGTTACCGGTAGATGCAATAAACATATACGTCATCAATTAACATATAGAACACTTGGCGGTCCCCTAGGGGATCGTGGATCCCAGTTTGAGAACTACTGCCCTAAATGAAATTTGTACAATCCGATAAGCTATATTTATTTATGATATATAGTGGTATTGAACAATTTCCGAGACCAATTCATCAAGACCGAGACCAAGACTAAGACCGCCATTACCAACACTAAGGCCTTAGCTGTCAAGACCAAGACAAGACCACGACCACAAAGAATTGGTCTTGAGTGCTCTCGAGACCTCTTCCCTGGTAATAACTTGTATTCCATTAATTAGCTTAGGCTATAACCCCTACATCAATTTAAAGATTCATGCATTTGCCCTGGTCCTGGCCTTGATGGTTGAGTCATTGTGAACGTTCCTGATTTTTAGAAAGGAAAGGTGTGGTACGGATAAATGGACCAGCAGCTGACCTGTCACCTGAGGGAGTCTAAAATAATCATTGAGCGCTTGGCTTCTTAGACATGTCTAATTGTCTATCACCGCCAGAGGCCAATTTAGATTGAAATGCGGAAGTTGGTTATAATAATAAGAAACATACCCAGTATGTCCAAGCTGTTCTCGACGGTACTCATTTAGGAAGATAATGTAGGCCTGTGACGTTGTATAGTGCTATCTATCAGAATTCTGTTGTTTCGACAAATTATTGTTCAAAATAAACAAATTGTCTGAATGTTGTTTACATCAGAACCTGTAGTGTACTGTACTGTATCACTAAATCACGACGCTCAATGTTCAAACTGTCCCAATGTATCCAGTTTATTCAATTATTTCTAACAAAGTAATCGCTTCGATTCTTGCATCAGTAGTACGTCATTTTAATCATTTATAATGATGTCACTGTACGTGTTTAATTTTGTTTCTGTTGTTTCAGAGGTACACTGTAGCTGCCTACAGTCCTATACCGTCATCTATTTCGCCGAAAAATCCTAGTGTGCGTAAAGACTACCTTGACGTTCTTCTTCTAGCGAATGCCTTTCTTTCTCAGGCATTCAACGGCATCAGGTTGAGCCTGATGCAGGGTCTCGACCCTCGAGTCCTCCTTTGAATCTGGTGAGGTGGCAGTCACCTTGACCGTCTTGACGTTTTTGACGACTTGACGCACCCACGAAGAGCACCGTTCTTATTGGACGCCAAGTCTGAAGAACAGCCAATCACAATCAGTGCCTTAAAACGCCCCCTCAAGGTCATTTTTGAATGCAATGCTGCGAGATAAATTCAGATAATGATGCAATGGACGTAAGTAAGTAAGTAAGTAAGTAAGTAAGTAAGTAAGTAAGTAAGTAAGTAAAATCTCGTTAGCTTCTATAGCGCTTTCAAAAGAAACACCGAAGTAGCTCCTTATTCCTATGCGCTTAATCTCGAAGTAATAGAGATGGCTGGGGCATGGAGAAACATCACAAGACAAATGCTGACATGGAACTGCCAAGGAAAAAGAAAAGAGGAAGACCACCTTACATGGAAAAGATCACTAGAAAAAGAACACAAAAAACCTGGAATGAAAAAAGATCGAGAGAAATGGAAAGATCTTGTACGCGGCCTATGCTTCATGGGGGCGAAAATGGTTGTTATTTCATTATAGCTAAAGTTGGGGTCAACATTTAATCAAAGGGCTACAGCTATAAAATGAATAAAGAAATGATTTTAGTTTGCATTTTCACTTGCATTCAGCCAACGCGGCATTTACCATGTTGACGGCGCGCGCGCTTCCACCGCCTGAATGATAAGCCGGTTTCAAATGGCTACGTTTCCACTAGCGGGCTGCGAACGTGAGCATAGCGTAGAGGGGTGAAACCAATACGTTAAGCCAGTGGCGTAGCCAAGGGGGGTTAAAACCCCTCTTGGGCGCCGATGAAAAATTTTGAAAGTGTTTCCATGCAATTTTAATTTTCGGACGCGTTTTTGAGGTTTTAAACCCCTGGGGCTGCTGACCAAACTTTTTAAAGCGCCATAGGTGGTTGATGACGAGCGCGCGTATACCGCCGGAAAGAAAGCTAGCAGGATGTCAATAGATCAGACTCTCTGTCTGTCTGTCTGTCTGTCTGTCTGTCTGTCTGTCTGTCTGTCTGTCTGTCTGTCTGTCTGTCTCTCTCTCTCTCTCTCTCTCTCTCTCTCTCTCTCTCTAGAATCGACTTTTTGTGTCAGCATCTGATAGGAAAATTTTTAGAAGGAAAGACATGGGGTAGATACATAGGATGACCTTTTTTGCTGGTCAAGATTTTTTGTTCAAAAGTTAGTTACGGTCAAAAGTCAAAATCAAATCCCCACCTTCCGGAAATCCTGGCTACGCCACTGCGTTGAGCGCCCGAGAGATTGTGGATGCACATGCACATTCTTCCGAGCCGTCCACGCGTTGGTTTTTACTTTTCAACCAATCAATCAGGTGTCAGTTCAAAGGTCACGCCAGGGAGACTGTAAGACGGCTTACAGCCTCCCTGACATTACATTACAAATATTCCCATTTCATAAGGCTGCCGATTCCTTGTTAAACGTAAGGCTATTTTAGAATCGATACTGTAATTCCCCCAGAGAGCCCTTTCATTTTCAGGACCAAAAATCAGGAATCCTTCCTTCGGTCTGTCAGATCTTTCAACGACCTGAGTATTTTGAAATCTAGACTGTAGCCTCTATATTATATCACCATGGTGATACAGCTGCTTTTGCAGCATATTCTGTCGCTGTTCCTCCTTCTGCTTGATCTCTGAAATTACCTGTTCTTGTACAAAGAAATTTTGAGTTCCGTCGATCTGTGCCTTTTGAATATTAGAACCGGTGCTCCAGAACTGCGATTTTATGATTATGATTATGATTATGATTATTATTATTATTATTATTATTATTATTATTATTATTATTATTATTATTATTATTATTATTATGCACTAAACTGAAAACTGCATATAAATCTAGAAACACGTCTTTAATAAACGTTAATAAGAAAACTAATTAAGTAAGTAAAATCTGATAAATTTTTAAAGGCAATCAAAAGATGATATATTTGAAGTAGCTCCTTATTCCTACGCGCTCAATCTCAAATGAATTTATATATATAGCCTAAATGTGGGTCATTCATGCCGGGTCATTTTTTTAAAAGGGCGAGTGGGCAGGATTTCCAGCTATGGAGGAAATGATTTTATAAAGAGAAATGATTTTAGTTTAGAAAGAAAATCATGAAGGAGATGTTGCAAGATGGGGAGAAAATTGTGACTCAGATTTTGTTATTTGGCTTTGATGTTAGACAGCGAAGGGATATTGGAGTTGAGTTCCAAAGCTCAGGTGCAGTTTGAAAAATTTGATTGCAAATTTTGAGAGATGATTGATTCAGAGGTCAAAGGAGAGTTACATGTGAAGAGGATCTAGTAGATCCAGGTTGTTGTGGAATTATCAGATTTCTTAGGTAGACTGGTTTTGATGTATGAAGTGAGTTATAAGTCATCGATATTATTTTATATTCAATGCGTTCTGTTATTTTGAGCCAGTGGAGAGATTTGAGTAATGGTGTAATGTGGCAAAATTTAGGTCAACAATTTAGTTACTGCACGAGCTAAGAGCATTTTGAATCGATTGGAGTTTACATATGGAAGCCTTTTGAAGATTGTGAAACAGTGAGTTACAGTAGTCTAACTTAGAGTGAACTATTGAAGTGGCAATAGTGGGAAGCAGTTTTAATATCAAGGTAGGGACGAAGGCGACGTAGATCACGAATGTGAGCATAACAGGTTTTTGATAGTTGAGAAATGTTGAGCTTCAAAATTTAGGAGGAGTCAAAATGATTTTATTATAAGATTTTTTGCAGTTGGAACAGGGGTTATTATTGTATCTGGGGCTAAAATCAGTTGGATTTTCAATTTTTTCAGTTGTTGTGGCAGTCCAAATAAGAGAAATTCTGTTTTGGAGGGATTGAGGGCAAGGAGATTAGCTGACATCCACGATGAGATTGACAAAAATGCTGATTCTAGTTCAGAGATTGATGCCTTAAAGGAAGATGGAGTAAACGAAAGAAATAATTGAGTGTCATCTGCATAAAGTTGATGATTCAATTTGAGAGAGTTGATTAAGGATGACAGTGGGGTAGTGTAGAGACTGAACAAAACCAGATCCTTGTGGTACTCCATAGTAGGGGCCTATAGATCGGAAGGTGATGAAGTTTGATTCTGGCATGAAACTTGAAAAGATCTAGATTGGAGATAGGATTGGAACCAGCGGTGAGCTACAGAAGATATTCCAAACCAGAGGGAAAGGCGTTTCAGTAGGATTTTGTGATCTATAGTATCAAAGGCAGCAGAAAGATCAAGGAGACAGAGACCAGTAACTCGTTGAGAGCCAATGGCAGTGAGGAGTTTGTCATAAATGTATGTGAGGACGGTTTCTGTTGAATGATGTTTTGTATAAGCGGATTGGTGAGTGTTGTATAAGGAGTTTTTTGACAAATGCTCATTAATTTAGTTGTGAATTTTATGATAAAATAAATTTGTTGGCAATCAATTGATATTGATATATTTGAGAGAATATGCGCTATTTCTCACGATTAAAAGGTTTTTATAAAACAATTTATATATATTCAAGCTCTACAGTCTCTTTCTTTACGATTTCGGACAAGTCGACTCCTGTTTTTTTAAACAGCCAAAGGCAACATTTCCATCTACACAGCTGTATTGTATTGTATTAATTGTTTTGAAATTTTAAAATAATTTAAGAAATGAGTGATGATCGATGGCTGATCTCCTTTTTGTTTCATTTATTTATTGCGCTCGTCTTTGGCGATGCTTCACAGCAGCAGCTTGACTCGGGTTATTACTGTTTTAAAACCGAAATATGTTTCAATATTTGATTTAAAGTTGCGGTCACGATCTTGCACGTGCATGTATTTCTAATGTAAGGGGCTGTCCATTAATTACGTCAACGAAATAGAGGAGGGGTTGAAAAGTTTTACACTTGTTGACAGGGGAGGGGGTCAAGATAAATTGACGCCAAAAATTTAATTTTTGCAATAAATTTAATAAATAAAATATGAAATTTAATGTAATAGTCTGCATTGGTAATCCACGGTACACGCTCGCTCGTCAACAATCCACCAGGCCACCACTTTGCGCTCTTACCTAGAGAGTCATAGTCTTGCGTCATCATATTTTGTGTTTTAAAATTCGATGTAGATGGTAGACAAGGGTTAAAAATTGCCTAACATTTTTGACTTAATTATTAATTAATAGATGGCCCCATGTGGGGGATTCAAAGTTTTTGACATAATTTTAGGGGTCACTGAAAGTTTGGCGGTTGTTGACAAGGGGGGACTCGGTAGGTAAAAAATGGTAAAAATGTTGAGTGAATAATGGACAGCCCCTAAGGTAATTTAACTTAATGGTTTTTAATATAATGTATAGTTTGAACATTAAATACAAGTTGGCATTTTATTTAGTTTAAATTTAAATCTTGGATTGTAGTGGAATCTTGACATTTAAGAAGTTCAGCTTATTAATGAAATGTCAAAGTATGAAGTATGTGGAGTCAGGCCCGTCAAGAGAAATTCTGGGCCCCTGGGCAGAGCATTCACGGGTCCGTAAAATGTTTTAGGTTTTTATTTTTTTAAAGTCTGTCCTCAAAAAACTTTAGCAGATTTTTGGGAAAATATATGCATCAAGTGTGAAAAAGTGGTGATGACTTGTTTTTTGCTTGTCAGACTTTTCAAGACGATGTTCAAAGGAAGGACTCCACAATACCTCCAGCAGCTGGTCCCGCCGCTGCCCACACAATTTTAATAATAGAAATAACATTGTTGTGGACCTTCCCAGGTCCCCTACAGATTATCGGACCCTAGCTGTTGCATTTGCCCCCCTGCTCTCCTCTCAGCGGGCCTATGTGAAGTATTCACAGTTGCTTTAACAGGAGTACATAAAAATGTGTTATACAAATAAAATTAATTAGGCATGGACTTCCCATAAATTCTCGACTTTAGTGTCATCTTGCAGTCTTGCAATTGTTAAGTCTTACGGTAAACCTGTAGAATGGTGGAACTAAGGGAAATTGGTGAAATTCAACACTGGATGTTAAAAATAGTAACTTCTAAAATCCCAACACTTAAAATAGGCACTACATAGATGACACCGATAATCTCGTATAGTGTTACTGCAGTATATTTGTACTTCAAACTTATATAGTGCCTTTAGTACCTTATTAGACAGAGGGTACGAGTTCAAGCATGCTTGAGCATAGACCTCTCTGCACCATTCGATACCGTCGACCACTCTATCCTCATTCGCCGCCTCGAGCTATCCTTCGGGATTAAAGACCAAGCGCTACTCTGGCTGTGTGACTACCTTTCCGAGAGACATGCAGTCTGTCACCTGGGAGGGCCGCATGTCAGCTAAATGTCCTGTACGCTGCGGAGTACCACAAGGGTCGATCCTAGGCCCACTCCTGTTTATCGGACACATTGTAGATTCGCATGGGCTTGCCTGGCATGCTTATGCTGATGACGGGCAGGTGTACTCCTCCTGCCCACCCCTGGAGACGGATCATCTGCGATTTCTCCTACAAGACTGCTTCTGCGAGATAATGCAGTGGACAGCGACAAATCGCCTTGCTTTAAACCCCAAAAAACTGAACTGTTGTGGATTAACACCCCTCAAAAGGTCCACCAGATCAGTCGCAACGCGCGTCACCATCGGAGATGCTGTGTTCACTCCGTCTGTTGCAGCTTCCCTCCTTGGTGTTCTCCTTGATGACTCCCTCATTGTTCGTTACCAAGTGAACTTCGATAACAGCGCGCTTGTTACTTTCAGTCCAAAGATTAGGAGATTCGTCATTACATCTCAACATCAGCTGCGATACATCTAGTCCGTGCCTGGTGTTATATAAGTTGGATTATTGTTATAGCCTCCTCCTCAGCCTTCCTGACTATCAGCTGGGCCGACTGCAATCGGTCCTGAACGCCGCCGCCCGGATGATTTTCGGTGTCAGGTGGCATGACCATGTTACCCCGTTATTGAGGATAAGCTCCATTGGCTCAAGATCCCGGAGCGTATTGTTTTTAAACGCTGCTCGCTGACCTTCCGCGAGCGTGTGTGACCCTTTCTGCCCGGAATATCTTTCGGCGTTGATACGCAGGCCAGTGATGACAGACTCGCAAACGGCTTCGTTCTAGCAAACAATCTCACCTCTACATTCCCCCTCCGTCCAAGACCGTGAAGCTTGGAGAAAGACCCATGACTCAGGCAATCCTCTCCTTTGGAACGCACTTCCAGTTTCAGTGACCATGGCAACCAACTTCGAGTCGTTTTATTGAACATGTTTTAAAACCATTTATTTTCATGATATCCTTATGACTGCCTTTTGTAAAACGCTCTTGCCTTTGGCCTTTGCCATGCTATAGCGCTACATAAATTATCAAGTAGAATAGAATAGAATAGAATAGAAAATGATGCATTTAAAGCATACAACGTTTGTTTTTATATTATATATTACATTATGTTGCAATTATTATTATTTTAATATTGATATTATTTTGATATTTTATGTTTATATTATAGAGGCCCTTCTTGGTATATAGGTACTATGGTTTCACTGTCTATCGCTGTACCTAGAGCGATAGACAGTGAAGCCATGAGAATGAATATTAGAATAGTCAGTGTCAGTTGGCTATTCTTTTTTCTATATAATTATATAAATTCAAGAACAAAGCTGCACCAGTAGATCACTATTAAACATAGCCTATTTTAAGTCCTGTGATTTTTAAAGCTACTATTTTTAGAATTGCTGAAGATGACTCGAGACTATCCTGCAGGTCAGCTTCCCATCAGAAAATACAGCAGCACATGAAGCGAGCCACACGGAGAATTTCTGAGATGTGGACTCTCCGTGAGTAGACAGGCGTTGCTGATCCGTCTCTGACTCTCCGTGGGGTGGTAGTACCCAGACCACGTTGCTGAGTCATGACAGCTTAGTTAGACAGAATTGACAGAATAGTAATTAGGTGAATCCGACTTTGGATGGAGTTCCAGGTTACAATTAGAACGGATGTCGCAGCATTCCTACATCCCTGCGGGTATCTAGTCTGCAGTTCTGCCAAACTATGCTTTTGATAGAAAAAAATTACAAAACAAGATGGCGGACCAAGTTCTATCATTTTAGGCTTATTCTTGTTTATTAATCAGCAGTCATAAAACCATCCTAATCCACTCAGAATTCTGGGAAGCTGAGGTTGATGGACTTATAGCTGAATGGTCTAAAATGGGATGCTTAACCACTGGTTGAGTGGAGCATTGCAGTGAAGCGAATGGGGTAGGATTGGCACCCAACTGTGGGTTAGGCAGAGTGGGAAAGGCAACGGGAAACCATCCCACTACACCAACCATGAGTGCTCTGGTCACCGCATGGAAATACAGACCACAGAAACTGAATGAGTACAAAGCATGAAATTATATGCCAGCTCGGTCATCGCCTGGATCAACAAGGACCGCGATTCATGTTGAACACCCAGGACATGAACAAGAAGACAGAGGCTCTGTGACTCGGATCCTGTAAACTGCCTCCATACCATTCTTCAATATCATCACACCATTCCTTGTGTGGTCTTCCTTCTCTTATTGGCACCCTCCATTATTCCAAACATTAGAGCTTTGATCTTTCTGTCCTCTTTCATTCTGCATATGTGTTAGATGGAGTTTCCTTTGTTTTATTCTTTGCAGCATGGTTTGTTTTGGCTGAATTCTCCTGTTTAGTTCTTCATTTGTGATTTTTTTGACCCATCCAATTCTTAGCATTATTCTATAATATTTCCTTTCAAAGGCTAGTATCTACTGTAACAACATCAAAATAATCTATAAAAGTTCCTTGTTTGGCAAAGTGGTAACATATCATTAGTAAACAGTTAAGAACAATGAGCAGCAGTATTCCCATGATGATTTCTTGTACTTTTTCTTTTTAAAATTTCTCTTTTGGACATTTGCCTCTTAAGTATATATGTTTAATTGTTTATATGTTTCTTACTTATTTATATGTGTTGTTTTCAATTGTTATTTCTGCCTTCTCCATGGTCTTTCTACTATGTTAACTAAAAACTGCTTGTCTCAGCTTTTACCATTATTATACAATATACATCATATTTTAGCACAAATTTAATGCTGTAAAATTGTACCATTAATAAAATATTTCTATCAGATGAATTTTGTGTTCAGGTTCACTTGCTTCAATCTTTTCTACATATTAATTATCTGTTTTAATTCCAGATAATGTGGAAATAGTTGCTCTTGTGTCATTAGACTTGCACTTGAATGATGTCACTTTCTTTGAGTTGACTGAACCTCTTGAAGTAGCTTACATTTACAAAATCAGACCTGCCAAAAATTTTGGCAGTTCTATGGTAAGAATGAATAACAAGAAGTTATTTGATTGATGCATTGATTGTATGACTTTTCTTTTTCTGTAGGATTTAGGATATTGATTTAACTCGGGGTGGGCAACCTTTTATGCGGCCCGCTGGGGCACAAATAATAATTATTAATTTTTATAAGAGGAATAGATGATCAATTTAACCTTACTGAAAAATTATTAAGGATCGAACCTCTGAAAGACGCCATGGCAGGCAAAGATTTGAGCGTGTAAAGAAATGTTTGGACAGAATCGGCTTATCATGGAATAAGTTGACCAGTATAATATCTAATGGTGCACATTCATTATTAGGAAACATGGTTTTTTCTTGTCAAGCTTCTCAATGATAAAATAAAAAGTAAACGTCCAATTCACACAGCTTTCTCATTTCACTGTATTATTCGCCAAGAAAGTTGTGCAAATCAGTCGTTAAATTTCAACAGGTCATTGATCTTATGATTGTAGTAGTGAACTGCATTTGATCAAGTGGACTAAACCACATTTGTTTTAATTTGATCTTCTTAGTTTAGTAAGCTGCTTTGTTGTAGAATTACACGCTGATAGCTGTCGAACTGGTACTAACCTCTCCACAGGATTCTTGCAGTCCTATTTCTAATGCTAATTATTTGAGAGGAAATGTGGCTTTTGTTGAAAGAGGGTTTGTACATCACTATTTTCGACGTAATTTACAGTTGTACGTCTGTATGCTGCACAGTCTAACCTGTGTAATGTAAGTTAGTAAGTAAGTAAGTAAAATGAAATTTCTATAGCGCTGCCTGAAAGCTTGGCGCAGTGCACCAGCTTATTCACGAGCACTCAATCTTGGTAAAATCCATAGTCCATAATATGTAGTCCGTGGTTGTCAAGGTTGTAGATCCAGGTAGGCAGCTGCAACAAAGTATTTTTATTATTGTAACTCCTTTTGGGTCTTGGTTCTTAACGGTAAAACATTTGTAAGAATCAGTCATATTATTGCTATTAAGTCATTTAACCCTTTCGCTACCAGTGAATATATGGTATTTTATCAACCATGTGCCAGATGCAGAAGTGGATTCAGGATCACTCTCATCTTCGCTATAATCACTGTCTTCTAACATCCGCACCACATTGTCTTTACTAAATCGCCTTGTACTCATTATTTCTAAATTTTAACTAAGTTTTGTTGAAATTTTTGCTAGAACTACCACAAGTCAGATCTGAAGTCTCATGGGCATGGCCAGCTCATGGCTGACTGTTATTACTTACTAGCATAGCATATAACACATCCACATTTTAAAAGCCCAGCCCAAATAGTGTATAACAACACTCACGTGCTGCAACATTGTTGTTTTCCCATCCCACTGCCAATGGTGTATGGTATACATGGTATATATGACAAGTGGCACTCATTAATATGGCACATTATAGGCACAGACAAAATGCACAGTGAGTGGCACCAGTGTGGTTTCAGTATTGATTATTTTTCAGTTACAGTTAAAGTTATTGAAATTATTTTCCAGTTATAGTTACAGTTAAAGTTATTGTCTTTTTTTCAGTTACAGTTTCAGTTACAATTAATGATTTTTCAGTTATTTTCAGTTAATCGCCATTGAACACATTAATGAAATTTTGATGCTTTTTCTTAATAAGCAATAACTCTATTCTTATTAATTGATTGAAAAATCTACTTATATGTCCATATTTTCACATGCATGTCTATCAAAACATGACATAAATAATTTTGGAAGATCGAGGGTTTCAATGTGTTCAATCAAAGATGTTTTTGTGTGGTGTTTGACTTAGTTTGTCATTTTTCAGTTATTTTAACTATTTCAGTTATTTATTTTACAGTTACAGTTATTGGCATTTTTCAGTTATAGTTGCAGTTACAGTTAACTGATTTGTTATTTTTCAGTTAACTGATATTTCAGTTACAGTTACAGTTAACTTAAACCACACTGAGCGATGCTCTTGAATACAGACTGAAAATGTTAATATACATCAACCAATCTGAACAGCTCCTTAAACATGACTTTAATTGGGCATGACTGTGTAGTGTCTGATGAGTTTTCTGCCTTCATTGTTATATTGAAATTAATAATATGCAAACTTTAAAGTGTTGTTTTGATTCAATGAATTCTTTTAATGAATTTTAATGTAATTAGATTAAGCTAATTTTATGAATAATTTATAATTTTTTTACCAATTTTCTTTAGTAATTGATATTTTAAAATATTTGACAGAGGCTGTTCATTCCTTTCAAAGGCAATCAACGCAGAATACGCTGGTGCCATCGCAATTATAATTGCAGATAATGATGTCAGCAATGACGACACTCTGATTGAAATGACAACAGATGAGACTTCAAGAACCTCAAATATTCCAGCCTTTTTTATGCTAGGAAGAGATGGGTAATAATTCTTGTTTGGAATGTTGTAACAGATTGACTTAACCCTTTTGCCCATCAGGCTGATATTTAGGCTTCATAACATATTGTTTATAGGAATCGCACCAGGAAAGGGTTAAACACAATTGATCCATCATTTAACCATACTAAGTCTCTCTTATGCCATAAACTATTTTCAGTTTCTGATCTAAGACCAACAGTCAGAACTGGTTTGAATTTCTGTGATTGTAAAGACCAATGGTTGTATGGCATATTAAAAATCCATCTGTTTGACCTGGCTTATCCACCATAGACTGTCACCTGTTTGTCTGGCCGGATACCCTGGTTTTGACCTGGATCTTTAATGATTTGGATTTGGTGTGCCATCGGTTGATGCTCCTGTGCATTATGAAGTGGCGCTATAGAAGTTTAAGATCAGATTAGATACTGGGGCATGAATTGGGACCTGAAAATGTAGACCTTAGGGACCATTATCTAATGACATTTTTCAACACACTTCTTTCTTTTTGACGAGAAAAATGATGCAACAAGGATAATTGCCAGCATTCTCATGTGAAGGCTAAGCTAGGTTATGCCTCTTTTCCAGCTGGAAAATTAACTGCAACAACCCAATTGGCATGGCTGCAGCTGATGCTTTTGCTGTATCCTCCCAGCTCAGTAGCTGCATGTGTTGCCAACTGAGATATGAGTCTCCTCAATGTATCATAATAGTCTTTACAATGAAAATATTCAATAAATTCTATACTGGAGTTCCTTATTCTCTGTATGCTAACTACTTGGTTTTTATAGTCTGAGAATTGTGTAGCTGTTGACATTACTCCTCTCCAAGTGGATTCTTATTCAGTTTTTATACGTCAAGCAAACAAATTTATTTAAATGTTAGATCTCTAATGTATACTTGGTTTAGGGGCCCGGTAGGCAGGCTTCTTAGCTTTTCAGGGGCCCTGGAAATATCACATATCAATATGTGGCTAGTATGCTTCTGCATATACCTTGGACAGTCAGTGAAGGTGAGAATAGAGGGAGAACTGAGTGAATCGTGTATGATTGGGAGAGGAGTAAGGCAGGGATGTCCACTGTCACCGCTGTTGTTTAACATATACATCGAAGAATTAGTACAAGAGGCAATGGAGAATACAGATAAGGGAGTAAAAGTCGGAGGAATACTACTAAAGGCGCTGCGCTTCGCAGACGATCAGGCCATGCTAGCAAGCAATCAAAAGGGGCTTCAGGAAGTAATGGATAAACTTATACAAGTGTCAGAAAAGTATGGAATGAGAATCAATACAAAAAAGACTAAAGTTATGGTAATAAGTAAAAAAGAAGGAATGAGAGTAGACATAAAGGTTTATGGACAGATCATAGAGCAAGTGAAGGAATTTAGCTATCTAGGAAGTCTGATAACAACTGATGCCAGATGTAATAAAGAGATAAGAAGACATATAGCAATAGCAAAGGAAGCTTTTTACAAGAGAAAGGAGCTGATGCAAAGTAAACTAAAACTAAACCTAAAAAAGAGATTGGTAAAAACATTTATATGGAGTGTGGCGTTGTATGGGGCGGAGACGTGGACAATGAGAAAGGAAGATATAAAACGATTAGAGGCTTTTGAAATGTGGATTTGGAGGAAAATGCTAAAAGTAAAATACACAGAGCATAAAACAAACGAGGAAGTCATGAAGGAGATAGAGGAAGAAAGAAGCCTGATAGATACAATCCGGAAAAGGCAGAGAAATTGGATGGGACATGTCCTCCGGCATGACTCTCTACTAAGAACAATAATCGAAGGAAAAATGGAGGGAAAGAGAGTGAGAGGTAGACTGAGAAAGATGATGTTGGAGTGGATGATGAATAAAGGATATCAGGAACTCAAAGAAGAAGCAAGCAATCGATCGGAGTGGAGAAACTGGATACCTGGACCTGTCGAGAGACAGAAACACTGATGATGATGCTTCTGCAGTGATGACCAAAATCAAATTGTGATATGTTTTGAATTCTGATTTAGAACATGTTGGTTATCTCTAGTGATTACCCTGTTCATTAGAAATGTAATTATGTTCTGACAGCTTGTTGGGGCTTGCTTTTATTTATTTATAGTAATAATAATAATAATAATAATAATAATAATAATAATGTGATTTTAAGTGGTTTAGGAGGCTAAGTAAGCCTGTGTGAAAACCACTGTAGCAACTCTCCGCATTCAATAACCTAGTTTATCAAGATAGCCTTTGAATCCGTTTACTGTTTCAACTGTCACTCCCACCTCGTCCAAACTGTTCCATTTGCCCACAACCCTTGCACTAAAAAAATTTTTCTTTCTTGGACCCACCCTCTGCTTAAACAATTTGCATTTGTGGCCTCTTGTGTTGCTATAGTGTGCCAATGTAAAGAATCGATCGTATGGCACATTTACTTTCCCAGTCATTATTTTGTATGTTTCTATCAAATCCCCCTCTCTCTCTCTTCTCCTTTCCAATGTTGTCAGTCCACAATATTGAAGTCTTTTTTGTAGCTTAAATTATGGCACCCACTGACCATCTTCATTGCTCATCTTTGCACTTTTCTAAAAGCTCTATATCTTTTTTCAAGAATGGATTCCATGCCTGAACACAGTATTCTAGATGAGGCCTTTCTAACGACTTATAAAGATTTATGATTATATCTTTGTCTCGACTCACTATTGTCCTTTTCATCATTCCCAACATTTGGTTTCCCTTTTTGCTGCCTCCATGCATTGGTGAGATGGATTCATACTTTTATGGATGATTACCCCCAAGTCTCTTTCTTTTTCTGTTGTGGTTAGAACCTTCCCCCTAAAGAATATTCATTACCATTATTAGATTTCCCAACATGCATTACAGAACATTTATCGATATTGAAAAGCATCTGCCAGTCCACAGACCACTGAAACAATTTCTTTAGATCTTCCTTTAAAATTTGAGCATCACAAAGTCATTTGAAAGTTTTTGTGATTTTTTTCATATCACAAAATCATGAGCAATTAATCAATCCAGTTTATCACTTTTTATATTTGATAAAAGCATTCAGTACCGGTAACCAAAATTGTTTGGTTAACTTTGTTGTTGTGATTTGGACTTTACCTGTTTGATTCAAATTTGAAAAATTGAAATATGAGATGTGAGGTTCATGACTTGAATTTTCATAAGTGATGATTTGAGATTTAATTTTGGAAATTCCTTAAAATAAATAAGATCTCAAGTACTATGTATGCATGCATGTTTGTATATGTAATTGTGTGAAAAGCCTTCTAAAAATCAAATGATGTTTATGTTGTTGATTACTTTGAATTTATTTTCCACTGATACTTTTTGCCTAAGTTGATGTTGTGTGCTGGAAGGCATTGACTGTCAATTCTATGAATGCTCTAAATTTGTTCATTGCTTACTTGTTGGTTCTGTGTGAAATGATGTACAGTAGAACTTCGATATAATGGGCTTGGTTATAAAATGTGTACTCAGTTATAAAGTACTGCAATGCATGGTCCTGTGTGATGCACTCCTCTATTGGATGGTATTGGATAATGGATATAATATACCTCTGATATAATGTACTAAATTGTACAGACCTGTTAAGCATGTTATAGCAGAGTTTTACTGTATTTTCTTTGTTTAAATCAGTTTTATTACTGTTTTGTTTTCTTTGTCTACAATTTTGTGTGTGTGTGTTTGTTTGTTTTAAGCTTCATGATAATGAAGACCTTTCATAAGTTTAACATTCAAAGTGCCGTCATCAACATTCCAATCAACATTACTGCTTCTTCTACATTGCCACGGAATTTGCCTCCATGGTCACTTTGGTAGCTAAATGGTGTGTCACTGAGAAGGGTTTCGTCATAGTCAACTCGGAAAGAATATGTAGCTTTCGTATGACCACTTTCATCTTAATACAAAGAAACTTTATAAATGGTTACATGCTTTTGTTGGAAATAAAATACATAACCAAGAAGCATACATTATACTGAACTTTGATACTGCTGTATTAAATTTAACTTTCTGATTTGTTGTGACCAAATTTATATAAATACTAGAAAGATATTTAAATGGCCTTATTGCGCAGATTAGGATAATACTAATCCAATATATACTAATACCCAATCATTGAATTCATGCTGAACTGTTGATCGCCACGCAGCCAAGCTCTGCGCTGATTTTAATTGGCCCACAAAACGTTACATTTTTAAAATCACTAAAACTGTGGCCATTTGTAAAACGTTTGTACAGAAATTTTTTTGACGTTAATCTTTTGGGGTTTAAAAAAGCTTTGATGTAGCAATCTTTTGCTGGCGTGACAAATGGAAGACATGAACAATTGTTACCAATAGCAACGCGCCGTCGCGACGCCCACCCTCTGACGCTATAATGACTAGCATACTTCGACTATAAACGTTAATTAGCAAAACTACGAACAATTAAAATTAGATGTAGCAACGTGAAAAATAAACAATGTCACATCTCAACGCATCGCATGACTACATATAAACCGTCATCTAACATTACGCAGGTTTTCAATTTGACAGAGAGCCATTAACAGATTTTAAATTTAACTGTTTCAGTTAGACATATGGTTTGAATAACTTTTCAGAGTTACAACAGATAAGGTTTTTAATATTATAGATGGTGCTATTTAAATGGCCTTATCATTTTACTTTAGATTTTTAAATTCAGCCATAAATATATTAGTAATTCTAGAGCAGGGGTGGGAGACATGTCATTTGGCCCCGCAGGCCAAACTTGGCCCGCAGGCTGATTTTATTTGGCCCACAAAAATCGTTTCATTTTAAAATTTGTAGCTAAAAGTTTATGAGTGAAATTGGTTTGTTGTAAAATCTTTGTTTGGTTTGAGAAATTGGTTTGATTTATAATCTTTTTGTTTTGGGTTTAAAAATAGCTTTGATGTAGAATGTATTTTTAGATCTTACTTGTTTTTTTGCTGGCATGACAAATGGAAGAGCATGAATCTTTTTGGTTTTGAGTTTAATTTGATTGATGTTGACTGAACAATGTGTTCTCATTATATCGTCATCTAACAAATTTGATCTTCATTGCCATTAACAGATTTTAAATTTGAAAGAATATAACGTAGGGAGATTACTATTCAATCTACAAACTCATTTTATTCAGATTTTTAGATAGCCTAGCTCAGATTTTACATGCATTTTTGCATTTTGACTATTACATACATTCATTTGTTAATTAGCAAAAACAGTCATTTATGATAGCAAATTTATGGTATATAATTTTTAAAATTAGATGTTATCTCTAAACAAGTGCAGTTATAAAATAAACAATGTCACATCTCATCAGCATCCATGTCTACATATACTGTCATCTAACATTATAGGTTTTCAATTTGATCTTCAGTTCTTCGCCATTAACAGATTTTTAAATTTAACTGTTTCTGTTAGACATATGGTTTGAATAAGGTTTGTCATAGTTACAACAATAGGTTGTAATCAATGTAAATAATATGATTGAATGGCCTTTAATATTTTCCTCATTTTACTTCAGATTTTTAGATAGCCTAGCTCAGATTTTGACATGCATTTTTGCATTTGGCCTGCGAAGACATGGGAGACATGTCATTTGGCCCGCCGCCCAAAAGTCTTGACACCCCTGTTCTAGAGAGACAGTCATTTATGATATTTTCCGCAGCAGTATTAATTTTATGGTATATAATTTAGTTACTTGAGATAAAAGTACCAACCTTTATCTCAAGTAATTAACAGTGCAGTTATATATCAATATATCTTTTAAGTATACAGTCACAACCTCTGCAGACAACAGACCTTATGATTACCCTAAAATTGCAGACATTTCGTTGTTTTGAATTTATAGATGATTTTGTCACAAGTGATTTAAATATATTTCTAATAATTTGCTGGTGAAGATCCCTATTTTGTGTTTTTATTACTTGATTGTTTGGTTGTTGATATAAAATGTTTATGTTATCTACTTTTTGCTTTCAAAAGTGTTCAGCATTTATGACATCATGTCTAAGGTAATTAATTTGATTCATGGTCTTGCTTAAATATTATGAACATGTGATACGTGGTAAAAATTGGCATTGAAAGAATATAGGAGTGTGTTTTTCAACATTCAATCTACGAACTGTTAACTCAGGTGAAAAGAAAAGTAATATGTTTTGATCTCATTACTTCATTGCATTGTTATTGTTAAGGAAAAACAGAGATTGAGTTTCTTAAAAATAATTGACATTAATTTGTGTAAATATTTTGTTATATTATGCAATTAGGAGTTCATATGTGAAGGGAATGTACTAAAGATACGTCTAAATATTTATGTGATAGATATATAATAGACAAAACAACTTCAAGAGAGACTTAGACGTAATATTACAGCCATTTGTTTGTGTGTCTGTGATGAAAACGATCCATTAATTTGTTTTTCCTGTCTATTATAATTTAGTTATGCTGTTAATGTTTTTGAAATTTACCATTGCTATTGATACTTTAAAAATAATAATATTTTAGACTTAGTGTTGAAGTGACAGATGTAAATGCATTTGCAGTAAATGTGGAGAGCATTTAAAGGTTTTGATTGAGATGGGTAATTAAATTAAGGAAGGGTAACTGAAATCACCAGTCGAGTTTATATTCCAAGCTTTGAACATCGTCAAGAAAACATATTTGACCTGATGTGTAGATTCATCTCTTGCCATTTTCCCACTGGTTTCTCAATGACATTTTCCCATCGGCATACCATTGTCATCTCACCGTTGTTCTATGTAATTGCATGTTTTAGCTATTTTGATATGTTTCATGCTACCAGCCTACCAGTATTATAAATTGATGAGGCTGATGATAAATGTTAACATCCATATTTGAACTAGTAGCAAATAATTATTGGCTGATGCCCTGGGCATTATTATATTGGTGCCATAGAAGTTTATTGATTATTTCATGCAACATTCATTATTTTATTTGTTTATCTGCAAACCTGAACTTGGTTTATAGTAGGCCCTACCTAAGTGCATGAAGGTGAAAGACAAGCTAAAGAAAGGAAACATCGAAAGCACTTCCTATCTAGCAGTTGCCACAATTAGAAACATGATGATGATGATGATGATGATGATGATGATGATGATGATGATGATGATGATGATGACGACGAAGGCAACAATGATGATGAATGCCATAGGTGAGGACCAAGTATGTCACAACTGAGCTTGGTTTCAGTTGAGAACATTTTCAAATGCTTTGTTTCAAGTGCCTTTCTTTCAATGCAAAATACATCATCTCAATGGTTTGAATTGTGGAGTAAAAGAGTCTTTTAAATTTAACATCTGAATTTTAATTTCATTTTGACTTTGACCAGTTATTGTGTATTTTGCTTTCTATAAATAAAGTGATTGAATATTAAAGCAATTGTAAATAATTTTGTAAAATTTAGCATGTACAGTATAATAATGTAATAATAATAATGTGATTTTAAGTGGTTTAGAGGCTGGATTTAAGCTATTTGTTGAAAACCACTAGTTGTACTTCCATCTGCATTAAATAGCGGTTAGTTTATCGAGATAGCATTTGAATGTGTTTTTACTGTTTTCAACTGCGAAATCACTCCCACATGAATCCAAAGTTATTCCATTTGTCCACAACCCTTGCACTTAAGCCAAAATTGTGTTCGATGGAAACAAAGAAGAAATGCTAACAGATAGTGACAATCACTGCAGTCACATAACAGTAGTTACTAACAGTTACAATTAAACAGTATTAAATTTAAAAGAAATGTACTACACTATTTTTAAGTACATGAACTATAAGTTTTACTCATGACTCAATATTGTATGCATAAATAGGACCAATAACTTATATATAAAACGAGGACTATTAGACCTTTAAAATCAACGCGGTCTACATAAAATATTTACTAACATGGCGCTATAAAATTTTGAAAGAATCAGAAATGTAATGCGATGACAACGTCGTTGAACTTGATAATGACGATGTCAAAGTTTTGGGTTTAAAAGCCTAAAAATTTTGTTTAATTTTGTTTAGGCCTATTGGATATTTTAAAAAAAATTCTAGTAGGAGAAAAGGTTTGACAGTTGCGGTTATTAAAATGTTTATTATTTGTTAAGTATTTATTTTTGAACAGACGATTTGATTTAAACAGACAACTTTTTTAGTCTCAAATATATTGAACGGTAACGATTTTCATGTGAGACCATGTCGTTGAGAGTTTGCGACACTAAGACTTAGGTGCTTTCACTGCGCTCTTAATTAACCAAGCGAATAAGACTTTCGATTTTCTTAGAGCAACGAAAATAGGGCCCAACTGGCAAAATACGGCAATTTTCGATTCTCGTTGAAGGTAGATCACTGTGGGGCCTGGTTAAACTTTCCAGAAAATTGAGTATAGATGAAAGGTGGATTAGGCCTATCACTGTTATGACTCTTGTATTTAGACTGTACCATCATACGCACGCTCAATTCATTTTTCGTGAGTTAGTGGGCCCTGAAACGTCAAAATAGTATAGCATCTAAATAGTATAACATCTATGCAATTTTGGGATAGTATACCCTGTTATAGTGCAAACAGTGACATACTAGGCTTCAAAACGAGACCCAGAAAATTGTTGATTTCAGGGACCTATCGGTCACAGTTGCAGTAGGCCTATTGTAGCTCATGTTGATTAATTGTAAGGGTATGGTCCAGATTTGATATATTTCATTAGACAAGCCAGTTGCATAACGACAATGTGGCACACGTGGCTCAGGGCCAGGAGTCATCATCATCATCAATTCGCTTGGACAGCGGAGGTCTTTTGCGCCAATCTACCACTAGTGCAGTGTCCGCGCCCTAGTGCAATGTTCCATTCACGTGCTATAGTGGAGGAGGATCCATCTCCAATCTGCTGGATCCAGTGTTGTTAGTGCTTGGCCTTGTGCTTGGACTTGTACTGTGCTTAAGTACCAAACAGCAAGTACTTGTGCTTTGCATTGAAGGTTGAGTACTTGTGCTTGTAGTTGGCATTGAGGATTGGGTACTTGGACTTGTACTTGGCCTTGAGAGTTGAGGCCTGCAAGGCTGCAAGTACAACGTTTAATAACAAAGTTACCAATTTTGGAAATTAAAGCATTAGTGCATGTATTAGTTATATGCAGAGGCCAGAGAGTAAATAAGTAAAAGTCTTTGGGTCAGTACTACTGCAGTCTGGATCAGGTTTCAGTTTACGATCATGCCTTACTTACTTACAGTGATGCTATTAATTTTCCCATTAAAGAGACTTAGTATTCTTTGTTTGTTTTGTTTTCCTTGCGCTTGCGTCGTATAATGGAAGTGGAATAAAATTACAAATTACTAACAATAAACGTTTGTGTCGCTTATGAAGTCAATAGAGTGATTAGAGTAGGAATGAGTGATGGCAACGAGTCACTGTCAGGCACTGAAAAGTCAAACATCAAAGTAGCATGCTCAGTCAAGGCTGCTGGCTCAAGCATTGCAACTCCTGGCAGCAATGTGCCTAGTACTACTGTGCCTCATGTTGTTAAATTTGCCTATCAAGACTTCACAGCTTTGGGAGGCAAATGGTAATTTTGAACCTAAGCGAAAAGGTTGTTCATTTGAACATGTACTTGTGCTTGCTTGTACTTGTGTTTGAATGTAAAGCCTTGACCTTGGACTATGAGTGCGTATACTTGGCCTTGTGCTTGGCCTTGTGCCTTAGGTGCTTGGCCTTGTGCTTGACCTTGTGCCTTAGGTGCTTGGCCTTGTGCTTGACCTTGCACCTTAGTTGCTTGTTAACAAGACTGGCTGGATCCATGAACGTCGTGTCTCCCAGGGAGTGGCTTCCAGTTCGCGGGAGGATGACATTCATTATGACGAGCTATGGCAGACAAGGGCGCCATGTGGTGGGGTGTCCAGCCATGCATCGTGTCCAAATAATGCCGTGCGATGGCGAGAAATGGTGTCGGGTATTAATGCTAATCCCATACACGATGAAACAATGTCATTTGATATATGGTCAAACCAGCAAACATGCAGAATCTGGCGTTGACAGCGCAGGTGGAAGGCCTGTAATCGTTTCATATCATATTCTAATAGTGTCCAAGTTTCTGAACCATAGAGTAGAATGGGAAGGACACATGTCTGATAAAAATGCAGCTTTGTGCAGAGCTCGATGTGGCTTTGGCTCCATTAGCGTTGAAGCTTGAAGCGATCTCATAGCAGAAGCTGCTAAGCAAATCCTGCAGCTGATGTCAGAGGTGCATCTACCGTCTGAGCTCTGAATGCTGCCCAAGTAGGTGAATTGGGTCACATTTTCCACTTCCTTCCCGTTGGTGATGAGGTTACATGCATGTGAGGCAGAGCTCAAATTTTGCAGTTTGGTCTTTGCCCATGATATGTGCAGACCTAGATGAGAGGCTTCCATTTCAAGGTGATCAAGGGTTTCCACAAGATTTGTTGTGGATGCATCTAACAGTGTGACATCATCAGCATAAGATGTTGTGTAGAGGAATAGATTGGTTCACCGACATTTGCGTGACTGACATTTGCGCGCCAACATTTGCGTGCATTTCGAGCGAAGCACGAATTGCGCTATAAATTAAAAGTCACCTGTGCTTTAGTAACTATAGTCTTAATCATAACTCAAAATCTAACCCTAACTCTAACCCTAACTCCAATTATATCAACTAATATCGTGCAAATGTTGGCACGCAAATGTCGGCACGCAATTGTCAGCGCGCAAGTGTCGGCGCGCAAATGTCGGTAGCGCATTTGCCAGGTCACCATAGCATGAGACTGTGGCATAGCGTCAATATGGACACGTACCGGTAGCTCAAAGTCACAGACTGAGTAAGACTTAGCCATGGACCCTGAAATTCAGTGTTGTGCTACTGAGACAAACTATTATGATTTCCTGAGCCAATAATCTGCACTGTGGTAAGATCTTTGATAATAAAAATAAATAAATAAATAATATGTAATAAAATAAATATATTCAATTTATATAGGACTCTTATAGTAATGCAGTAGTCATCACCTTAAAGCGCTATGCTGATCATGTCCAAGTCCTCATCATACTTGGAGCTCTGGTTATGGTGAGCCAGGTGAATGCAAAGGACAAATGCCCATTCAGAACTAAGGTATGAATGGCTATGTAGGCAGAAAGTGATGGATATAAGCAGGGGCATTTCTAGGAAAATAAAACTGGGGCTATGCCCTAGTTTATATGATTGTCCTGCTCCTCACCTGCTGTCATTGAATAGACTTGCCAAAAAATGGGGGGGAGGGCAGAGTTGAAATCTGGGGACTACAGACTCCCTGCTCCAATGTAGAATTGCCTCTGGACATAAGGCAGTGAAATAATTGAGTTCTCTCTCTTTTCTTTTTTTTTAATAAACTAGATTTGTAGATGATGCAAAAGGAACCTCATGCTCTCCAAATCAGTTCTGTACACTGTTCTATAAATTTGGTGGATTCCAAGATATCAGGGCATTGAACTTCAGAGCCAATAGGCCTTCTGTGTTGCAAATATATAACTACGAAAAATGGACTCCTTAACATATACTAATGTAAGTTCAGTTTGAGAAATGATTGCATACACTGGTATTGCCATATTCATATAAGATGTACTGTATACTTAAATATATTATACTTCTACAATGGCACATCAAGTCAGGGATTTTAGATATAACCCATTAAAAGTTGTGGCTATAAAGTATAAACTTTAGCTCTTTGTCTGAAGAGTTTGTGAACCACTGTGATAAATCATTCTAAATTGGAACTGACAATCTACTGAGTGAGCCATAGAGGCAGCTGAGAATATTTTAAATCTTGAGTTATTTGCTATTATTCTTATTAATTGATTATTATTAATATTACAATTTTAAAAATGCCTTTAGCTGTGACATAATTGTAATTTGTCTTTGTTTTGAAATATGCTTTTCATGCCATTGGATTATTTATTTGTAGATCTGTGAAATTTATTCTAGAGATTGAAACTACCAGTATGAGTTGGTTATAGATAAGTGATGGACTTTGAACAGGACTGGCAATGCTTAGGTATTGCTTTGCAGGAGACTTAGAAGTCTAGGACATTTTCACCAGGAAGCTTTATCTGGAAATATCAGCTTCAAGAGTCTACAGCTATAGCAGGCATTTTGTTAAAGATTTCCAAAGACAGAAATTTCAACAGTTTAAGAGGTTCACTAACTTGTCCTACAGTAACAAATATACAGTTTTGATGGGTCTTTGTGGAAGTCGAAATAAAACCATTCCAAAACGTTCAGTTCAGTTGACTAAAACAATACCTGCGATCACTGTAGAGAGCGCAGATCCTGATGATGCTCGACATCCGAAAGATTTCAAACGAACTCCACAGAACCGGTGAAGACTAATGTTTTCTATTTAGTCAGTTTGATTTCAATTTGGCGCATAATTGAAGGAAAGACATAGGATAGATACATAAGATGACCTTTTTTTGCTTGTCAAGATTTTCGAAAGTTGGTTACGGTCAAAAGTCAAAACCAAAATCCCCTTCCGGAAATCCTGGCTATGCCACTGACTGTTGCTTCATTCAAATGGAATCTAAAGATTCAACTTATTTTGATTCCTATACAAGTGACTTTTGTTAATTACCTTTGACTTTGGCCATGCCCGCAGTGCTTTAAAAATTGTCTTGATAATAATTTGAATAACAAAAGCACAGTCGTAGACTCCTGTATTATTAAATATACCTTACATTGGTAATTGATAGCTAGTAATACTTTAGGGCAAAATATTTTTGTTCTGTTGTAGTTGAATATGTCTGATTCTCAAGCATACTTGAAAGAGTGTTACATGCATATTTATCTGTGATGATTGAGTGTGTGAATGCATTTATTTTATAGAGTATTTGTTAATCGCAGTCTGTATCTTGACAAAATTGAATTCTTTGGATTTGACATGGACTACACTTTGGCAGGTAAAAGAGATTCAGTTTTATCTTGAGTGCAACGAAACTGTGTAGACACTTGAATATATCGCATCTCCATCATCTGTTACGTTGATGTTATGAGGACCAAGAGAAGAATTTCTGAATGTGTAAATCATTAAGGAAATGTGTTTTCAGTTTATCAGTCACCTGATTATGAATCGCTCAGCTTTCGTCTTCTCGTAGATCGATTGATAGAGATGGGTTACCCGTCAGAAATCAAAGACTATGAGTATGATCCTACTTTTCCTGTTCGGTGAGTGATTGATTCAAGTATTGAAAAAATTTGATTAAGTCAGTTATGCAATTTTATGGTAGAAAACATGTAACTGCTACAGCTTACATTATGGGTGGTAAAAATACGACTTGTTTGAAATTATTAAACTGTTGGATGATATCTGTGTTGGTTATTGCACTGTCTTTTGTGTTTTAGAGGACTTTGGTTTGATTCAAAGTTTGGGACGCTTTTGAAGATGGATCCTTTTGGTCACATTTTGGTAGCTGTGAAAGGTTTCAAAGTTCTAACTCCGTAAGTTTGGTATTTCTTCTTTGGTTATGAGTTAAATATTTTCATTCAGCAAGGACAGTCAGCAATTGCAAATGCCGCTGTCTGGGGCAAGAACAGAACGAAGGCTTCAACCATTGAGTAAACATATTGCTATTAACTAAAAGGCTCCATGCTTACTGAAAGTCTGAATTAACTGATTTTGAAGAAACGTATTGAGTCTCAGCCAGACCAAATAAAATGGGGCGTGTTAGCAAGGGCCTCATATTAGCTAAGTATGTGTTGACAGGATTTTACAATTCAGAGCATTGTTTTGCGTCATTGTGTTTCATTTTGGAGTTAAAAGTTATGGACTTATGGTATGGCTTGATTTCTAATTATCATGAACATGCTTTACAGAATTATGGAAAGAATTAATTAATACTGAACTGGATTGGCCAATATTTAAATCTAATGCATTGATCATGACAACATCCTCTTGCATCCAATTGCATTTAGGGGGAGCCGGTGGAGTAGTGGTAAAATTCTTGGCATGCAACTGGAGGGTAGTTGGTTCAAATCTGGCCCTAGCCATTGTGGAGCAACCATAGGCAAGTTTGTTCAGTTGTTCAATAATAGGCACTCCAGACTTCCTCCACACTATGATTCTTCACTTTCTGAATGACTTAATGTTTGTTAACAACCATGTAATAATATGTTGGTTCACTCTAATTGCAGAATGCCTCTCGAGGATTGTAAAATTAACATTGGCCTTAATAATGGAGAGTGGAAAATTTGGATTAAAAATAAACACTAGTCAAACAAAATAATACCAATTACAAAGAAAGTTGGAGAATGGCCAATAGTAACACACTACGGAAAAGAAATTGAAATGGTGAAGAACTTTGTGTGCTTGGGAAGTGAATTGTAAGCAGAAGGAGGTTTGGACTTGGAAATTAAAAGAATAGCAATGACAGGATCTACATTCGACAGGCTACATACCAAAATTTTAAAAAAACATGACATTGGGATGAAAACAAAAATAAGAATTTTATACACTTGTGTAATACCAATACTAATTTATGGATGTGAATCTTGGACCATAAAAAAGAATTGGAGAAACATAGCAACAGAAAATAAATGGATTGGAAGAATACTAAGGACTGAATACAAAGAACATATAATAAATGAAGAAGTTAGAGAGGGAACACTGCAACCAAGCATCATTGAAGTAATCAGAAAGAGAAGAATGAAATAGACTGAACACATACTCAGAATGGAAAAAATAAGAAACCAAAAATAAATTTTCAACTGCAAAACAGAGGGGAGAAGATCTAGAGGAAGAATTAAAGACGATGAGTGGAAGGATTGGAAGAGGATGGCATGGCAGAATCTCAACGGAAAAACTGACAGAAGACACCGAATGACCTTGGAAGAAATAGCAAATGATAGAGAATTTTTAAGAGATGTCATGAAGAAGTCAATAGCTAGACACAGCTGGAGGACGAAAACCTGACCTGATTGGAATAATAATAATAATCTATTTGTTTAAACTTTCTGCTATTTAGATATATCCATTTTATATAAATGCCATGTGATTGTCTTTTGTACATTTTAGTGCTGAGATTAAGAATCTGTATCCAACATATTTTCTTGTTCATGAAGAAACTCGAGTTCAAATTATGAACACTTTGTTTGATCTGCCTGGTTAGATTTCTGACAATTCTTGTTATTATTCAGGCAATTCTTGTTATTATTCAGGGATCTATTAGCCCAAATCAACTTGACAATGTGATATTAGTTCTGCTTTGCATTTAATTTCAGTATTCTTCTGTAGAAGGAAGTGACTGTAGAATTTGATAAGCATTCTCTTTATTTGATTCACGTTCTTTCATGAAATGCATTGTAAAAATGTTCTCTGGTGAAATGGTATATTTGTGACATGATGAATATCAAGAATAAGGCAACCTGACAAAACAGCGCACAACAGAGCGGCACAGACAAAACAGCGAAATTAAAAATACCATTTCTGTCAACAATCGCCTTTACTCCTCCTGGAGGGACCATCAATGCAGATATCTATGCAGGAACCTCTCTATATTATCATCAGGACACCCGAGCCAAATGAGGGCAGACAATTTAAGACTGCCAATAGCAATACCTATGCAAAGAAGTAGCACTCACAAGCAGGGTTTCACTTGAATATCTAAGAAGCTACTAATACAACTACTACAGCAACTACTATTACTATTGCCACAACTACTGCTACTACTACTACTACTATCAATATTTGAAAATTCAGAATTCAGTGAGTCCAGTTTTAAAATCAGTAAAATTCAGCAATACAGTAACTTTGGTTGGGCTACTTTTGGGATGAACAAACAGCTAGTTTGGCAACACTGCAATGTCACCATTAGGTAAATGTAGTCCCATACTTGAATGAGCATAGGGTTTTCGGCACTGATCTCTGGTACTAGGCAAGCAGTGATGCAGGTGGCTTATGCCATTAATCTAGAGTAGGTTACCATTACTTTCTCTAGACCTGCATTTTACCTTTGCAGCTTAGCGCTGTTACCAATTTATTGACACCTAAGCAATGAACAGCTTGGTTGGCCGCCGGCACCATGATTAGATCCTGGGATGGTCACCCATCCAAGTACTAACCGCGCTTGACGTTGCTTAACTTCACTGTTCTGACGAGAACTGGCCGCACAACGCCAAATAGGTTGGGTGTCACCATTAGACGTTCCTGTTATTGTTTGCTTATTTTTATTTAAACCTAAATAATAACATTGCACTAGCCTGATTATAAAGCAGATAATTTTTCAGGAGTTTAAACCCGCTGGCACATATAAAAGGGAGAGAGGGGATGAAGGAACAGGAGGGGCTATCGTTTCAAAATTACGCCAATGTGATATTTAAGGGCAATTGAGCATAATTTACCCTATAACATTTCTTCAAATGAATATTGTCTATTTTTCGCACTGTTTTGTCAGCACCGTTTTGTTGTGAGCAGCTTTGTAAGTAAGTAAGTAAAATCTCGTTAATTTCTAAAGCGCTTTCAAAAGATGCACCGAAGTAGCTCCTTATTCCTATGCACTTAATCTCAAATGAAGTAGCTATAGCCAAAGGTGGGTCATTCATGCCGGGTCATTTAATCAAAAGGGCGAGTGGGCAGGACGCTACAGCTATGGAGGAAATGATTTTATGAAGAGAAATGATTTTAGTTTAGAAAGAAAAACATGAGGAGATGTTGCAAGAAGGGGAGAAAATTGTGACTCAGAGTTTGTTATTTGGCTTTGATGTAGACAGCGAAGGGATATTGGAATTGAGTTCCAAAGCTGAGGTGCAGCGTATGAAAAAGCACGATTGCAAATTTTGAGAGATGATTGATTCAGAGGTCGAAGGAGAGTTACATGAGAAGAAGATCTAGTAGATCCAGGTTGTTGTGGAATTATCAGATTTCTTAGGTAGACTGGTTTTGATGTATGAAGTGAGTTATAAGTCATTGATATTATTTTATATTCAATGCATTCTGCTATTTTGAGCCAGTGGAGAGATTTGAGTAATGGTGTAATGTGGCAAAATTTAGGCGATTTAGTTACTGCACGAGCTAAGACATTTTGAATCGATTTGTCGGAGTCACCCAAGGATAAAATTTAATGCAGTCAATGACACAGAGCATGGGTAGAAGCTATGTGATCCATTTTACTAGAGGAGCAGAGCCAAGCTGCATTAGACAGAAGCGGGTGGGAAAGTTGAATCAAATTTCAATGTGATTAATTATTGATTGTGATGGCGATAAATGCTCGATAATACTCTGTAACAATATAAGAATATATAATGATCAAGATAATTTTCATAGCAAATTAATTATTATTAAACAGTTTCCTTTGGTTCGTTCTAGGTGAAACAGTGTGGATTAACAGTGTTGAATCTGTTGATATTTTTGATGATTTCAGAGATGTACCTGTTAGCATGTTTGATGGACCATTTTACCAATAATTCAAATTATAAGCAGTAAGTTTCATTTTGTGTATGTACGAAATTTCACTCAGTGGTATAGCCAGGTGGCTAATTTAAAATAAGACTGAGGGGCAATAAAAGTTGTCATCTCTAAGTACAGGACAATGCAAATTGTGATTTTCCACAAATTCTATCTGAAAAGAATGTAAAATGTCCCTGATTAAAGATTAAGGCAAGCTCATCATCTTCTCCTTGTTCCTTCATGAACTGAAGTTAAGGTGACAGCATGAATTTCTTTCCTCCAACCAACTGATTCAATCCTCTGCCTTCTTGACTGTTGCTGATATTTTCATTGAGAAGTCCATTCTTCCACGTCATCCACCCATCTTCTCCCTGGTCGCCCTCTTCGTCTAGTTCCCGACATCATTCCTTGTTGGATTGTCCTCTCCAGTGTTGACCTAGTGTCGCTGTTCCGAGTGCAACGTGTCCAACATATTGCAGCTCAACTCGAGCAGGATAAGGCATGTTGAGGAAACGTCATATAATCACGTGCCTGACATTTTCAAAACCTCCTCATTGGTTTTCCTACGAAGAACCAGCTTAGTTTTTCAATGGTGCGATGGAAGACCAGCAAAAAGTGAATTCTTAGTCTGTATTTTTTCTTCTCAAAGTCCAATGAATCATCCATATGATGCTGACTCCATGCAACAGTCTCGATTAATCACTCTTCTTTGTTCTCATGCTGATATTGTTGTCTTTCCAAATGCGACAATTTTTCTTATGGCAACCCTTCCTTTTGTCAATCTGGTCCTTTATTTCTTCCAAGATCAGCAGTCTTCTGATATAAGAGTGGCAAGATATGTAAGCCTTTCCCACTTGTTCCATTTTCTGATCTGACTCTGATGGAAACTTTGATCCGTTAGCTGTTTTACTTTGGATTTATTTACATTTATTTGAAGCCCATGAATGAAGTAAGTCGCTTGTTCCACTCAAATTACTAGTTCTTGAAGTTCATTAGTGGGGCTGGAATGTGAAAAACCATATCGTCTGCATACCTTAGATTATTAATGGTTAGTCCACCAACTTTGCATCCCCTTTGAACCCTTCAGCCACATAAATTATCATTTCTGCTATTATATTAAACAGACCCTGGGGATATTATACAACCTTGTCTTCACGCCCTTTTTATTTTGAACCATTCTGTGACTGCCATTATTCATATGGCACCTTTTTGGTTTTTGTACAAATTTTTAGTAGTTGAACCAGACCGGAAAGACATCTCCAACATTATATACCATAATTTTTCATGAGGTACAGAGTCAAATGCTTTTGTATAGTCTATAAAGCAGATGACAGTGGCTGCTGGAATTCTTTTGACTTTTCCATTATTATTCTTAAATTTGTTATGTGATCCCTTGAGCCAAGATCCTTTTCTGAAGCCTGCTTGTGGAGTGTGATTGCAACCTCCTCCATTTTTTGTCTATCCTTTCCAAAATGAAAGTTGTCAATATCTTACTAATATGTGATATCAAATTATAGATTTTCTATAATTCTATCTGAAAAGAATGTAAAATTTCTTTGATTAAAGATTAAGGCAAGGTAGCTGTCTCATATTATTATTATTATTATTATTATTATTATTATTATTATTATTATTATTATTATTATTAAGACAATTTATAGAGTGCAGTAAGCATAGTGAAGACTAAAGTCAAAAGCTTAACAATGAACACTATAAGAGATATTAAACATATGTGTCTTAAGGCACTTGATAAACAGATCAGGGGAGGTCTCAATTGTCACGTTCTTCGGCAGAGAGTTCCACAGACTCGGATTGCCCCTCCGGAAGGATCTGTCACCGAAGACGGCCGTCTTGGACGGAGGAAGAACCACCAATTGATGACAGTTGCTAGAGCGAAGCCGCGATCGCCAGTCGACCGCCGAGACTTGATGACCAGGTTCGATAAGTAGCTGGGGCAAAAGGGATCATACAGCGCCCAAAGTGTAAGCCAACAACGTTTGAAGGCTATGCGCTCCGGGATCCTGAGCCAGTGAAGATTATCGCATAAAAATGGTGTCACGTGCTCGTTCCAACTCGAGCCAAAGATCAGACGAGCTGACATGTTTAGCACCGACTGAAGACAATTTAGTTGGTTGGCAGGAAGTCTGAGCAGAATGCTATTACAATAATCTACTCGAGATAAGACGAGGGCCGGACGAGATTGATGACGACAGGCACTGGCAGGTATCGGCAGATCTCCCTGATCCTTCGCAGCTGAAAGAAACAGGTACGAATGACGTTGTCCAAATGTCTGACAAACGAGAGTGTCTCATCAAAAAGAACTTCAAGGAGGCGCAGTTCTATGCTCGGAGTGACATCAACATCACCAATCGGAAGCGTATTCCGGCATATGATATGCCTCCTCCGAGGAGTGCTTAACCAGAGTTCAGTCTTCCCCGGGTTCAGCGAGAGTCAATTTTCATCAGTCCACCTCTGAACTGAGGAGATGCAGTCCGTAATGCGGGACCACAAGCATTCTACCTCAGACGGAGGGCAGGAGGCGTAAACCTGAACGTCATCAGTGTAGGCATGATGGGCAAGCCCACACGTTTCAATGATACAACCAATGTCCGCCACATAGAGTATAAACAATAGTGGACCGAGTACAGATCCTTGTGGCATTCCACTAAGAACACGGCATGGAGCCAACGTGTGTCCATTCCAGCTAACAGACTGAAACCTGTCAGTCAAATAGTTCCAAATCCAAGACAGAGCCAGCCCTTTTAGTCCATAAGTGGATTCAAGTCGGCGAATGAGGATGTCATGGTCCACCGTGTCGAAAGCAGCCGAGAAATCCAGGAGGCAGAGGAGGGCCAGCTGTCCATTGGCGACCACTTCAACAATGTCATTGTAAATGTGCAAGACTGCAGTTTCGGTGGAATGGCCCTTCCGATAGGCAGACTGGCCTTTAGGCATTAGTCCATTCATCGTCAAATAGGCCACGAATTGATTATTAACAACTCTCTCAAACAGCTTAGACAAGAAAGGAAGATTGGAAACAGGACGGAAGTTAGATAATTCCACTTGGTCCAAGCCTGGCCGCTTGAGGTGCATATTGCCTCAGTTTAGCTAGAGTTAAGATATGAGAATAGACTGTGAATGTTGTGAATAGTGTGTTGCAATGTTCAAAACTGTTTCAAAAGGCACTCGATAGGTTCCTGTTATTTACTTTTTTCTTTACCTAACTTAATATGCCAAGACAGGAAGAAAAACATGTTGCCCTTGTCACCATTTTCTTGTAACATAGAACTAACAAAGGGTTCTTTACATGAGCAATGCCACATTATATAGTGAATTTATTAAACAGTGAAATACAAATAATATTTCTAATAGCATAATCACTTATGTTAAGTATGTGGAACATCAATTGATAACCCCACTTTGGTCAGCGGCAAAGTTGTAGGGGAATGTCAGTGGAACAAAATAAATCAAAAATTTTGAAAATCAGTCAACATTTGGTAAGGATCTATCAACACTAAACTCGAGCAAGTCGTCTTATCAACGCCATTTTCAACACAATATAGCCCAATGTCTGACCCCTTGGTCTAAAGAATATATATTCCCTCTTACATAGAGCGAAAATAGCTAAAAAAATAGGTGCCATCTAGCGAATGGTGATTTATCAACATAAGAAAGTCAGAAATGCCATTATCAGACTTAATAAAAATTGAACGACTATGAAACATACAGGATGAGTCTAATCTCAGAATTTCAGAATAACAAAGGATTTATTGAGTCTCAGATGCTCGGGACACCTGGTTAAGGAGTTAATGTTAATCACTTGCAATGTACCCAATAACTTATGTTTAAGTAATTATCATTTGGATTATATAAATTTCAAATTTTCTTTGTTATATTATCTGAGTCTACTAAATGGATTTGATTTGTTTTGAATAATATATTAATAATATACAGTGTATGTGTAGCATAATTATGACCAAATTAAGATTTATAAAAATTATAAAACTAATAATTTTGTCAATGTGAATAAATATTGTGTTATAATGTCTCTTCTATCACTATGCTATTTTGGTAATTATTACCAATTAATGTAAAGAAAATTTCTGTAGTCAATGAGTCACTTCTCATCTTTTGCTAACCACAATTCAAATAAATTCAATTTGTCTCGATAGCAACAATATAATATTTGATCAGAAGATAATTCGGATCTTCTCCGATTCTCTTGATTTTGAAGTACCATCGATTGATACCTTGGGTATTAGAACTGGTGCTATAGAAGTGCAGTGCATAATTATTATTATTTATTATTATTCTCCAGCATCACTCCAGCTAACTCCTTTTCAAATATGGATATGATTATTTTATCTCAAAATTTTGGGTCTGATGTTTAGATTTGATTCTTCAATTACAGTTCGTTGTTACTGTCCATTCCGTTACCGGTATTCAGTTTGCTCTTTCGTTTGTGCCAACTTAATTTATCATCTTGCATTTTCAGTGCATTTACCAGTAGTCTGCATTTCCTATTTTCTTGCTGCTTGTACCTTTTGCTGATTTTACCAGAATATTTCAGTGCAAGAAAATGACATCATTCTTATAGTTTATTAGATCCAAACAGAACAGATCTTAATTAATGCAGCCACCACCTTTGTTGAATGGTTTTGGTCCATCAAGAGCTTTAACAGAGACTCCCCAGAATCTATTGAATTGTATTGTTGCAGGATAATCAACTCTACCAAGGGTTATTGCAACAATGAAGCATCAGTCAATGTCACTGCATTGCTGCTCTTCAACAGGATGTTGTTGAATTGTGTAAGCCCCAGCTGAGCTTATTAGGCAAATTGAAATATTGCACATATAATTTAAACGTTATTAGTTCACATTGTTGTATTTGACATCACAGGGAACAGACAGCTGTTAAATATGGAGAACAGTATATGTCCTTTTCTTCAATTCATCAAGATGTATGTGATTGCATGAATTGGGTTCATACGTACGTACGTATCTATATATGCTTTTTTGGGTAAACAGTTAATGATGTAAGGTCATAAACAAGAAGATCTTTGAAATTGTAACCTCCGATGCAACCCCAAATATAATCGTTCAACTCACGGTTGAATGACATTGACCAATGTTGATTAAACTTTTTGCCAATCTGTTCAGTGTGTCAGTGGATGACTTGTCAGGAGAATACCAGCTCAAACTAATTGATTTCCAGGCATCTGATGAACTGTGTGCTGCTTACCATTTGCTTGACCTCTACAGACTGTTTGATAAATTTGCTAATCTGAAAGAGAATGCTTTTGTCCATGCCAACATGTTTCCCAGCACATACTGCTGTGAGAACAGACGTTCTTGTTGATGAAACTGAACGAAAGTAACGCTCGACTCAGCTGACTGATTATCATTTGTAAACAATTTTACATCTTCCAATGTCAAACATCAAGTCAAACATTTCACTGACTTTGTGATAGTTGATCATAACATTTCTTAGAATAGTATGCAAATTCTTTGATGTTAATTGCTATTTTTGGGTGCTTACTGTAAATGTGATATCCATCTTGTGTGAAACAACTGTGGGACGATTTTGATCTTCATTTGACATTGTTTATTTTTAGAAAAATACAAATCAAATTTGTATATGTGCTGCAGAAATTATGATAAGATAAGACAACAGATTTTGTGTGAAAGTTATGATATTAGATTTAGATTAATGGCATAATGCAGTGGTTCCCAAACAGTACCCCCAGGGGTACAAAAAGGACTTTCCAGGTGGTACGTGAAAGGCAGCAAATTTCTTATGTATTGATGTCTGATAATAAGAAATTTCCCATTATTTATTAAAGTTCTAAGAAATTGTGTGTAGAATTTATCCTAGAATGTTACAAGTATGCTATTTTGATCCTATTTAGTAATTAATGATTTATTCTAATGCAGTCTGATTAGGTTTTAAGACATTAGGCCTATTACGCTGTGTGACAGAAGCCAATGCAAGGAGTACTGAAAAGTCAGTGTATAGAGATGCAAAAATTTCAGCACATTGAACACATTCTCTGACCAAAACTACATTTTTGTTTGTCTCCATCTTCATTGCATTAAATCCTACTAGAATAGTCAATATCGCCCATCTCGATTTTGCTCTACAACGTTAAAAATGGAACACCTCTCACTTTTATTGCAATTTATTTATTTATTTATTTATTCCCGGCCAATTTTTAAAGCGCAGTAGCAGGGCTAAGGCCCACGACAAGAGTGCTTCACACACATAATAATCACAAGTAGCTCATTCTAAATAAGTGAGTTTTTAAGTTCTTAATAAAAAGTCCAGCAGAGTCTGTGCTGGTCACGTTGTCCAGCAGAGTGTTCCACAATGCAGGGTTTCCCCGCGTGAACAACCTTTCTCCCATCTTAATGGTCTTGGATGGTGGAGGGATGAGAATTTCCCATGTTGACTGGACCGCAGGTGCAGTCTTCGTTCATTTGTCGTCGACCTTTGCACGAGTGAGGCCAGGTATTCTGGGCAAGTTGGGTCGTGAAGTGCTCTGAAAGTGAAGCAGCAGCGTTTATATATAATCCGCTCTGGAACCCGGAGCCAATGAAGTCTGTCTCTGAGAAGCAGTGTGATGTGATCACCCCAACGTGTCCTAAAGACCACTCGCGCTGCGTAGTTCAGGACCGATTGCAATCGATTCATTCTTGCTGCTGTAATTCCCAGTAAGATGCTATTACATTAATCAAGTCTCGACAGCACTAAGGCACAAACAAGTTGCATTGCTCCGGTAACAGGAAGATACCTCCGGACAGACCTGATCCTTCGTAATTGGTAATGGCAACGACAAATCAGCTCTGTTATGTGCGGTTCAAACGTCAATTTAGTCACAATATACTGTAAAAAGCATGCAATGACAAAGGTTTAAATTTACTTTGAAAATTAGGGGTACACAGATTTTTAAAAAAGTCTGGAGGGTACACCGACCAAAAAAAGTTTGGGAACCACTGCCCTAATAGTATCATGTTATCTAGCTAATTTGGATTTTGTTTTTTGTTTAATTGAGCAGAAGGTTGATGTATTTTTATTAAAGGGATCGCTAAAAGATAAGACCATAGCACAATTGGAAAAATTAGTTTTGAAAGATGAACGTCTGCCCTTACTGTTGGACAGGTTTTGCATTGTTTTGTTTCTATTCCTAAATTATTTTATTTTGAAAGAGTAAAGGGGCTGTCCAATAATTATGTCAACAATTTTGGGGCAATTTTGACCCCCCTTGTCAACAACTGTTAACTTTCAGTTACCCCTATAATTATGTCAAAAAAATTTGACCCCCTCACCCTCCAAGATCAATGACAGGTCCCAATAACAAGGTTACCAGTATTATTTTTTGCGGTGATGACCATTTTTGCCGTTTTTTCTTTTTTTTGCTCATTGAGTGTCAAAATGTGGTGGTGATTACCTGTTTGCCATGCGTTTTTTACATTGTAATAAGTAGTATTCCATGAAATTTTCTATTTTTGATTTATTTGTAAAAAGTGAAAATTGTTGACGTCAACTTCTCTTGACCCCTCTGTCAACAACTGTCAAACTTTTTCAAACACCCCCTAAATTGTTGATGTAATTAATGGACAGCCCCAAAGCTATTCAAGAAGTGACAATAGTTTGTTAGATTTTGTATTTGCTGCTGTTTTCTTTTAAAATAAAGCTTCTCTAAGCCTGTCTGACCAAAAACTATGAAAATATAGCAAAAGAAATGGAAAAAGTCAACAGATAGAAGATACAAGAAAGTTATTCACAAAGCAAAGAAATTTATTTGAAATTTACATGCCAATAGAGCAGAAATGCAATTGAACAGTTATAGTGATCCATATGGCAGAGTACTTACGAAAAGAGATGAATATATGTAGGTGTAAGTAGCACTTTTAACAACAGAGAGAAGCTCCATAAGAACCATCCTTGCTGTCCGAACTGGACCACAGGCTGTGGTTTGAGTACCTCTGATCTAGTGGTTTTATTTTTACTAATTTAAATTTCAGATTAAGGCAAAGAGGTGCAAAAACGTTCTTGGTCACGAACAGCAGATATGAATACACAAATGTGAGGATTTTACTTCTAATATTTCTCTTAGTTTGATATCTTGAGGTTCTTTGTCCATATTTATTTAATACTATAACTTAGCCAGCTTATTTGCTTGAGGACTAATTACTTTGTGTTCATGATTGCAGAATTAATGTTGTATGACATAAACTTAGTTGACTGAGATCTAATTTTAATTCTCTTCCACTAGGGCTGTGCATTTAATGTGATTATGTGATCAATGATCATACATGCAATTGCATATTTAACAAATTTTTTTAATGCGCTGCATTTTCCCACATATGCGACTTCTACATAAATATGGTGTAATTTTATCCACATTTTTGTGCTATTTTCATCACACGTTTAGCACTTTTTGCTATTTTCTTTATATAGGCATTGATTTACAGGGAATCAGCGTCTGTTTGAATGACCTTTTTTGCCCGTCAACCTATTTTACTATAAGAACATAGCAATTTCTGCAAATATTCGAGGTGAAATAGGCACATAAATGGGAAATTTAGGCACATAAATTGAACATTTGCACATTTTCTTCCACATATTTATCCACTATTGACATCCCACTGTTGGCCTCAGCAGTCTGGATTCATGGGAGGTACAGTAGGTCCACCATAGATGCTATACTGGCTGTCAGACTCCTGTCTGACTGCTAATTCAACCAGCCACTGCAGGTTGCTTATGTGCAGTGCTTTTTTTCTAGGAAAAAAGGTTTGGGAACCCATCATTTTTTACTCATCAACAAAACAGGTGTAGGAACGCCGCATCTGTACGTTCCCAAACACATTATTACATATCCATAATTATATATGCAATCTGGTTTTAAAAAAGGTGTGGGAACGGCATTCCCATGCGTTCCCACTGAAAAAAGCCCTGCTTATGTTGATCTGAAGGAAATGTTTGATTCTGTCAATCATCAAGCACTGTGGCAGGCCACGAGAGGCATTGGAGTCCCCACATTCTTAATAAATCTGATAAGGGACCGCCACGAAGGCAGCAACGTCAGAATATGCATCAACGGTGCGCTCTATGAGGCCTTCATAACATCCACACTGCACAGGAGTCCTGGAATGGAATCCAGCTACCAGAACACAGTTTTAGCGACCTTGATTATGCTGACGATGTCGCACTGTTAGATGCATCCACAACAAATCTTGCGGAAATCCTTGACCATCTTGAAATGGAAGCCTCTCATCTAGGTGTGCACATATCATGCCGCTGTCTCCCAGGAAGTTGTTTTGTTTTGCTGTGTAAACAGCGCAACAGTATTCTACGATGCCACCCCGTCTTGAGTCAGAGTTCTGACCACTTGTGCCTCGAGAAGCAGATTGTACTTGGCTTTGGAAAGTGTTCCATGGTGACATAGCCTGGCATAAAGTAAGTAAGTAAAGTAAAATCTCGTAAACTTATACAGCGCTCTGGAAAGTAGTACAGTAGTAGCTGCTTGTTCTTATGCGCTTGATCTTTCTTGAAATAGCTATAGACAAGGTGGTTTGTCGGCTGGGCAAAAGTCAGTATATCTATGAGGTGGCATATTGCAACATCGGATGAATGTTCATGCCATGATTTGGTGACAACGAGAAAGTCAAGTTCTTTAGGCATTTAATGTTTCTTTACTGCATCATTTACTAGTACTCACACATATGCAGGTGTATTGGTGCATGCACTCTTGCACTTATGCACCTTAGACCAGTTTTACAAACACTTATCACAGATTTGGAAGGAATTTCAAGATTTCTAGGGAATGATACTTGTAGTACATATTACACTGTAAAAAAATTGCAAAAATTGAATTCATTATTACTTTTCTTTCTAGCTCTTTTTCTGTAAAATTCCTGTTTTATGAAAGGATTAATGCACACATGTGCAGAATCACCAAGTCACACTTTATACTTGAAAATTTTTACTTGTACAATAGTATGTATACCGGTATTCCGGATTTTGTAACTGTGGCCCATAGAAATAAATTGCTGCAATATTTGGCCCGTCATTTGAAAAGTTTGCAGACTGCTGGTCTGCACCAATGAATCAAGCATCTGATAAACTCTTACATTAAAATATGTGGAGAGTATTACACCACTTGGGACACCCTGAAGTGAGTAAGACTTCTGGAAAGCTGGTGAACCAAATTTGCAGTTTAGGTTGGAATGACAGAATGGTTAGAAACTGTAGTGGAAATTCCGCAAGGCTTCGTTTGGTTCCCCTCTTGTTTGACATATTTTTCAATTAATTCTATCAAGAAAGAAACTTCATGTTAATGCTGGAGCATGTCCAGTTACAAATGTAGTTCAATTAAGTCTTCAAACCTCAATAAATCCTCATATTTTTTAATTAGTATGTAATATTGAGCACTACAGAACCAACTGTCAGGCTGGCAGTTTTATGGCATAGTGCTGTCTGTACTGTATTATTTTGTGTGTGTATTTTTCAGTACATTTTCAGTATATTAATTTTCAGTATATACAGTGTGGAAGGGGGAAACTATACTGCAAATACAGAGATTATGGAATTCAAACTGAAGGATAATTCATTATAAAAGCAAAGCAAGCATTGAGAGTATAAAAACTGCCATAAGCACATGAAGTTGGCTAACTGAGATTCCCTAGTTGACTTGTCTATAATTGAGATTATGTAAATATAATGGGGGAAAATCAGTTGGAATTTAATGCAATATCAAATTGATTTTCTGCTTTGGTATAGCGTGTGATGTCATATTTATTGGGGTCTCAAACTGAGAAGGTGAGCTTGTTATCCTGTCAGTTTTATTTTAATTAATTTTTATGTTGACTTTTTGTCATTGATAAATTTCGTTTTTGTGATTATACTAGTCAATGGTCAAACTGCTTCAGAAATGAAAACAGCTAGTTTTAACTAATTTGTAGTGCTAAAAAATGGCATTCTAAAAAATTGACTACCGGTAACTCAAGTGTTCAAGATATAATGCTGTTTGTTTATTTATTTACAGCCAACAGATATGCATGAAAGCATTAGAGGCCAATTGTATCATTTATTCCACTGACCTATTAAAACTGCACTGCAGTGGCGGCTCCACCGAGGGGGCCAGGGGACCCGTGCCCCCCCCTATTGAGAGCCTGGCCCCCCCAGTGGCCCCCCCAGTTGGGACCCTAATGTCACCCTATACTTAATGCTACATACATTAAACAACAAATGGTTGGCCCCCATGATTAGAAGTTGCCCCCCCAACGGCCCCCCCACTTGCCAAATCCTAGAGCCGCCACTGCTGCACTGGAAGTTGATGTTGCAATCCTGACTATGATTGCATCACCCTTCTGCATTGGCATAGCTATGGGAGCCGGGCTGGAACTGGTTTGTGGGATTTGCACAAAACTGTTGAGAAATTTTTTGGGTTGTTAGGTAGCATGATCAAATAGAATACCTGAATATGCCAAGAACTCGTTGCTTGATGACTTTTTTGTCGTTAACTTTTGTGCCTGAAAATGTTGATGCCCCCCTATTCTGGAACCATGGCTACACCATTGCCTTTCTGTATGATTGTCTTGGATAAATTGACAGCATTATTTTGGAGTCAGTGCTTCTGTCCTTATTAAAAGTACCTTAGTTAGAAATGCCTTCCTAGGACATATGTGAACAGTGCTGGTGATTTCTGTTACATATAAAATGAAGTGACAAAGTGACATTTGTATTACAAAGGTGAAATATAACTGCAACGATTAAGAATGCTTACAGTTTGCACTTTGGCTGCAAAATAAGAGATCAAGATGAGGCACCACACATATGATGTGATAAGTGTGCATTCAGTATTAAACAATGGTTGATTGATAAAATGAAAACTGTCTTTTGCAATCCCAGTGACTTGGTCATTGGTGTACTGAACTTTACAACAACAGCTACTATTGCATGGTCCCTCCATTAAGCATAAACATGACAGGGAAGAAATATGTACTATGAATTATTCATACATTTCTTACAGTGCAAAATCTAAATACTTTCTACCGAAATTAGCAGCAGTATTTTCTAAAAGTGTCTTCAGCCGTCCAGAGAAGTCTTGCCTTTATTAACCCTAGGGACATTAAAATACTGCATCTTGTGATTATTATTATTATTATTATTGTTGTTGTTGTTGTTGTTGTTGTTATTGTTGTGTTGTGACATGACTAATCATTATTGTTAATTTTTAATTTGATTATGGTAATACCGGTATATTTATCTGTATGAATATGATTTTCTAAACTTTTCTATTTAGTCTTTACTAGTTATTCGATTCCCTCCAATTCACAAGGATATTCCACACAAAGCTGTGAAATATATTTCTTTACCATTCTTAATTAAACTCACAGAATTATTGCTTTGTGAGTTTTATTTCAAGATATAAGTCAGGAAATATTAGTCATATTTCTGCATATGAACAAAATATTAAAGCATCACTGGAATTTTTGAATGAACACGTCTTGTTGTTTAGGCCAACCCAGAAGACAGAGACTGGCTGACATATTTTGACTACATTGTTGTTGACGCCAACAAGCCAAGTTTCTTCGGCCAGGGACGAACTTTGAGGGAAATTGACGTAGTTAGTTCTCTTCTGTTCCATAGTTTTATAGCAAATGTCTTTCTCTGGAATTGGAGTTTCAGTTTGTTTATATTATTTGTCAATGCAATTTTTGAGTTAGTTTTAAATTTGAAGCATCTACAGATTCTACACATAAACTAGAACACTGGCAGTTAAAAGTTTTGGCTAATTATAAAAATTCTTACTTCTTTAATCATATAATTTGTTTCCGGTGGTCTAGATTTGGTGAAGTTCATAATTTTTAATGTTGGTTCTGTGGACAAGAGATCAGTGCTCATCGGTTCACTGACAAAAGTGCCCCGACTAATGCGTGATACACAAATGTGGGGCAACAAATGCGACTATGAAAAATCGACAAATGCGGGCCAACATAAGGGCGATCTGCAAAAGTGCATATTTTGACCAAATCACGGCTAGGCACTTACATCTAATTATAAACAACCCTATCACGTCCTGATTCCCTCACTATGCCTCGTGCTCTGCCCTACCCTCACTGGGGCTCAGGGTGCCCCTCAGCCACCGGATACAGATTTTCTACACTGTAGTCGGTGAATAAATAAGTCGTCGTCACACTAATGTCGGCATTCAGGCACGCTGATGTCAGCACGCTAAAGTCGTCGCGACTATGTGGGCACGCTAATGTTGGACGTGCACTTGACCGGACACGGTGCTCATCTTACTTTACCTTTTATTTAACATTCACTTTCCCACGTGTTTGCATTGCCCAATCAATACTTGGAGGCAAGACATCTGCAAGTCTTGAAGGCATAATTTGTTTTGTTGAATACAGAAAACTGGACATCAGCGCGTTGGGTTCCACATTGGACCTCTGCGTCAGGGCAAAATCTATTCTGGAGGTGTGTGCTATCAGGGTTTTTAGCAACTTTATGACACTTTTGTTTATTTAACAAAATAATAATAATTATGCACTTATATAGCACCAATTATAATATTTGCATAAAGGCATCAGGGCAAAATCTATTCTGGAGGTGTGTGCTATCAGGGTTTTTAGCAACTTTATGACACTTTTGTTTATTTAACAAAATAATAATAATTACCACATATATAGCACCAAGATTTAATTACGATACTCCAAATTCCACATAAAGTCAGACTTTAGGTCAGTTCCATAGTTCAGTTAGACTGTTAGAGGGAGTCAGCAACTTCAGAAATGGAAACTGTGGAGGAAAAGCTGCCTGAAAGAAATGTTTTAAGCATAGACTTGAAAAATCTGGTAGACAGGGGAAGAGAGTTCAGAGCTTTGGGCCTGCTAGTGAATATTCTCTCTTACTAGTTTCAGTTCTAGTTCTAGGTACATTTAGCAACAAATCAGCAAATTTTGTTGAGTGGTAATGTCCAGGGTGATTCATCATGGAATTTAGGTCAAATGTACAGGATTCAACTAGGCATATTCACTATTATTAAGTTTGGCATATTAATCTGTTCATGGTGACAAAGTCTTAATCCCTATAAAAAAGGTACAGTTAGTCCTGTTCTTGAGCAAGTGTAGGGTCCAGTGCTGATCTTTATGTACTAGGCAAGCAGCTACGCAGGTGGCTTATGCCAATAATCTTGAGTAGTTTGCCACTGCTTTCTCTAGACCCATGTTTTATCTTCACTGTTTAATGCCGCTACCAATTTATCCATGTCTAAGTGATGAACGACTTGGTTGGTCACTAGCACCATGACTCAGTCCCAGTGATTTTTTAAGAAAATTGCTAGATTTAATTTCAGAACGTTAACTCTGACAATGCTAACTGGTAAACTGTAAAAGACAGAAGACACAGTGATCACACCACAGTCGTGTGATCACACATCATAACAGTCATTTTATAGCACAAGCAACGTTCATGACAGTTAACTCTAAACAAAAGCTTGTGATGTCATCACTTTTTGAGTTCAGATTTTCCTAGTGAAATACGATGGGATAAATTTTTAATCGCAATTAAAAGTTAGTGTTAATAATAATTTAGCCAAAAACTAAACTTTTTGTCTGCCATTGGAAGGTTATGGTATCTTCAACCAATGGATTGTGCAGTTTAAACCTATGACATACATATCAAGAACTGGTCATTCAGAACACCTCCAAATTCATAATTTAGCCATATGTTTATTATATGTGTGGGAACTTATTAGCTGTTGTCAAATTTTATGTGACAGGTAATTGTGAAGTATTCTCAAACTTGATCAAATGCCGAGGAAAAGATGTGTTGTATATTGGAGACCATATCTTTGGTGATATCCTAATGTCAAAGACAAAGCGAGGGTGGAGAACTTGCCTCGTAATTCCAGAACTAGTACAAGAAATTTTCATTTGGACGACAAAAGGAGACCTCTTTGAAAAGCAGGACGCTCTTGAGGCAGACCTTTCACTCGCATACCTCAAAATGGACAGCAGTTCAACAACTGCTCCTGATACAAAGAACATCCAGATGGAATTAATGGTAACTTAGTTCAATAAATAATGACATAAACATATGAGTTTCTGTTGATGTGGTATAATTATCACCATTGGGCAATGTGACATCACTGATTATTCCTCCCACTAGTGTTCTTTTCCGTGTATTTATTGGATTCCACCACCTGTGTGATAATTGTGAGTTACGGTGTTATGCGTGGCTTAGCAACTCCTAATTCTATGGCCCTCTTTTTGAAACGACTTAAAACTTATCTCTTTGTCAATATACAGTACCGGTAATTTGCTGTGGGAGCGCTTCTGAGTGATTCTTTAGAAGAGGCGCTATACAAATATTTTGTTTCATTACATTACATTATGTATTTGTTAATTTTATTTTGAATCTCTGAGTTCATATATTTTAGTTGGCTGATCATTTACACAACTGATAAGCATTTATGTTGTATTTTAAGTCACTTAACGTAGATGTTGCAAAATATTTTCCAATTTCAGCAAGTGATGCACACTGTGGACATGGAATATGGAATGCTTGGAAGCCTCTTCAAGAGTGGTTTGAATTTAACCTGTGTATTCTATGGCTGGATTAACATGTGTTTGCAACGTTACATCTTATAAGTTCTGATTACTTAATTATTTCATTAAGCTTAATGATTACTTAAGATTCTTTTAATAAAGGTTCTCAGCCTCAGTCAGCTTTCTTCAGCAGACACAGCTGCTTCCCAATACAATTTTGATAGTAATTCCTCTATAAACTGACTGACTGACTTTACACTTGGTTTAATAGCTGACTGTCCACAAGCATTAGTGAATACAAGATGTTTCTAATCATGTTAAACATTTAGTAGGATTAAATGTTAGACTGCAAAGAATCCCACTGTCCTTGTCTCTGTTGAAATTCACTGCTGAGTAAACACTCACCACTGTCAATGAAAAATGAGAATTTATGTGAAGGAGATATTATGGAATCTGTGGAGTCAAAATTTGAACTTTAATCTCAGTTTCATTTCTTAATCAGATGTAGGCTGATAATTATAATCATGCATTTGATGCAAAGGACTTGGACATAATTTGAGCCAAAAGTGAAGTTGATTAGTTTACTTTTGTTTGAATTATTTAAAAACTCAATCATAGCTACTGACAGTTGCATGCGCACATGTGCTTATACATGCTGAGGTTTCTAACTATTGGAAGTATTTTGCTTGGTTTTAGGCCTTGTATCGGAGTGGACAGTTTAAACTTTGTGCACTTCTTGTTCACAGGATCAAGACAAACGTTCTTTGCAAGTCAGGTTTCACGTTACGCCGACCTGTACTCTGGAACTATTCTCAATCTCCTTGTATTATCCATTCTGCTATTTTTTCAAGGCTCCTGCAGTGCTGGTAAGTTCCATTGCAGAATCTGTTGCATTCAAGTGCAAATACTCTTTTCAGTAGCAGTAAGGTGGTCCTAAAAAAAGGAAAATACTTGATTTGATCCAAAGTTCTTCCCTGCACCAAATTGCAAATTGTAGCATGAATTTTGAATCTAGACAGTTTCAGCTGTTAGGAATGATGAAAAGAATAGTGAGACAAGACAAGGAGACAGTGACATTTTTCAGCCAAGAAGTCTTGCCAAGCAAAAAGAAAATAAGGTCGTCATCTCAAATGCTTTGAGCTCTACTATCTAGTGTGTTTTTCCTCAGTCTAATACCCACCAAACACCAGTTTTGGATGAATCTTGCGACGTGCCCCCTCTTGGCTATGCAATGCAAGGAGATAATTGTACAACTGTGCAAGACATTAGCACTGCCTCGTCTAGAATATTGTGTGCATACATGGAATCCACTTCTGAAAAATGAAAGAGCTTTTAGAAAAAAATCAGAGATGAACAGTAAAGATAGTCAATGGATGCCATGATTTTATCTTTGAAAAAAGCCTCAATATTGTGTATTGACATCATTAGAAAGGAAAAGAGATTTAATAGGAATATATGAAATAATTACTAGGAAAGTAGATAACACTTTTTTTGGGGGGGGAAATTTCCATCCCCCAGCCAACATATAATTTTGGGGGGTGGGGAATTTTAAGACTTGGGGAGGGGGAAATCCCACCCCAGAGAAGACCTAGAATAAACACTGTCCATAACAGGTGCGATCATCACCAATTCATGTATGTATGTATATATATTAGGGCTTAGACCCCCCTGCAGACTTGGTTTAAGAAATGGTTTGAATGTGCAGTCACACCAGTCGTGATTCAGCAAATGGTTGTGCAAATGATCGTCATTTTAACAAATGGTTTAGGTCAGAGGTTCTCAACCTGTGGGTCGTGACCCCCACGGGGGTCGAATGACGATTTGCCAGGGGTTGCCCAAGACCATCAGAAATATGAGGTTGTCTCTTTTATTGTTATTGTACAAAATTTCCTCAGTGGTAGTTACGACGTACTAGTTGTTTTACTATAATTGTCATTCGAGGATAGACATGGAGACAATTAAATAATAACAATTTTGAACATTTTGATTGTCGTACCATTATTACTTTTAGCAGTTTACAATGTGAACGAAAATAATTTTACCGTTGGGGGGTCGCCACATCATGGGGAATTGAATTAAAAGGGTCGCGGCACTATAAAGGTTGAGAACCGCTGGTTTAGGTGAACCATGTTCATCACATCCTTCCATGAAACATTAAAGACTGTTGCTCCAATATGAATTCATTGTTAGGTTTTTCTTTAGCTTGATTTTTGAAAATTTATTGTAATTTCGTATCTAGTATTTCATCCAGATGTTTGCTTGTTCAGTTACCACACGAGTCTACCGTGCAGCATGTTTCAAAGGAACCACAGAAGCGCGTTTTTGCACGATCGCGAAGTATTTGTCCAACGGAAGAACAGAAAAATTACATGGCATCCCAGGAAGATATACAAAGACTTGAATCTGGTACTAAAAAATCAAAGAGAGCAGTAACTCCAAAGACTATTACTCATCATATTGATGTGGATGACGAGGATGCTCCAACAAAAGTTGATAAGAAATCTAAATGACTAAGTAAATGTTTCCAAACTTATTTATTGTCAATGAACTGGTGGAATTTGCAAATTTCTTGGTTAATTTATTCCAAGTATGTCCACTTACAAGTGTTTGACTATTGTTTTACCACATGCATAGTAATTCATTAAAATATTAAATACAGTCAACCATGATTACTGTTACATGAGAGAAAGAGAGAGAGTGTGTGTGTGTTAAACTGTCTTGTATTAGGCAGTGTTAATATTAGCAGGAGTTGAATTTGTTGTTTTGATGCTCGCTGGATATTGTAAATCTCTCGTGGAGTAACATGGAGCTGGTTTGACTTCTAAATTTTTTACTAAGTCTTCCTGTTGTCAACGTATTGGCACAAGAAAGTGTTTTTCAGTTATTAAGGAAATGTCTTTTAGAAATAAAATCTTTTCTTTAATTGTATTATGTATTTATTTCTGTCGTGTTGTCATGGATTACTTGCTATGCACAAGTGTTTGCTAGAAATCTAGAAGAATACTTGCTGAGCAAAGCTTATAAAAGAAGTTTAAATCCCAGTTGTCATTTGCTTTGATGAAATTGTTCAGATATTTTGCTTTCTTATGTGTGAACCTTTTACATTTTTCTTCTTAAAATGCCAGAAATGTTTTAAATTCACAAATTCACAATTGGCATCAACAAAGCAATTATAACTGCACTAAGATTGCTACTTTGGTCCCCAAGTGTCAACTGATGAAATAGAATGTAAACACTGAAAACTTTTAAATTTTCTTTTCAAAGCAGAGATGAATCAAGTTGTGCTGCACAAGTGTTTGCTACCAGACTAAAGACGCACTTGTTTAACACTTTAGTGCAATCTGGCTTGATCTACTGCAGACATTAAAACCTAGTGTGTAAAACTGTGGCCTACTGCAGAGTAAACCTATTCTGGCCTGGACTGGTCATGAGATTAGTGCACAAATTGATTAAAACGTTGTATTATGGTGATTGATTGCTAATATGCTGTCATGTTAAAGTCTGAAAATATGCTCCAAATGTGAAGATTTTATTGTAATATTTCCCTCAATTTTTGGCTCAAGATCCCCTTTGGGAAACTCATGACACTCCCATAAGTCCTCGAGCTGAAACTTCAAATGTCAGTTCATAGAATCCTTGGTCCCACAGATCCACTCTATTCTGAAACTCAGGGTACACCATGATTGGTAGCCCCATACTGTCACTTTCCTTAGACATATCTAAAGCTCCTATTATCTTTATTGACTTGAATTTTTTTATTTGAATATTTTTAACGACACTACAGGCCTGTCGGAACTGGGGGTGCAAGGGGTGCAGTTGCATTAGCGTCGCCACGGGGGGAGGCAAATGGGGCAACTTCCCTCCAACCAGACCACTTATCAGATTCGTGCAAATCCGGTGAGAAAGTTTTGTGTGTGGGGTGGGATGGGGTAAGGAATCTGACACGCCAACCCCCTTTGCCCCCACCCAACATTTCTGGCGATGCCACTGTGCAGCTGCACCCCTGGAAAAACTGAGGGGGTGCACTGCACTTCCGGGAAGGCAAAAGCTATGGCTGCAGTTCACCCCCTTTGCATCGGATTTATAAGGAGGAACAGCTAATAACATTGCAATTTACTAAATGGCCAACGAAATGCACCCCTGCTAAAAAAATTTCCGACGGGCCTGTGACACTACAGCAGTGTTTAATCTAGACTCCGGGGGAACTGACAAAGCCGGGGGGAATTCTTGCTAGGGGCCGCTGTTAGTCCATATAGTATTCCAAAATTTCCGGGGGAATTTGAAATTTTCGGGGAGAATTTGATATTTCCGGAGGGAAAGGGCAATTTTCCCCCGGAAACGGCCTAGATTAAACACTGCTCTGCAGAGTGGGAACTGAGAGAGTCTTTTGAAGAAATCCAACTTAAAGAAATGAGCTTTGGTACTTCAAAATCATGTTACAGTCTAAATATCAAATGAGAGCATTTCAAAGGTTACGATCTATTTAACAAGGTAAACATGATGCGGATGGTGAAGATGATGGTGATGATTGATGAATTCTCTGTCTGTTAACAGTGTTAAGTAGGCCTACGTGAGGTCCAATTGCCTTCACGCCACCTGGGGATGAGATGAGTGATGGTTCATGTCAGTGTTTATTCTAGGCCTTCTCTAGGGGAAATCCCCCCGTTTTAAAATTCCACCCACAATTTTTATATGTTGACTGGGAGATGGAAATCCCCCCCCCCAAGTGTGGAGACTCAGACCTTGTCCCCCAAACATTTCAAAATCCCCCAATGTCAAGGTGGCTAGAATAAACACTGGTTCCTGCTGCCTCACCGACAATTATTAGGGGGTGATTCGGTGAACTACTTGCAAGGTCGCTACGCAGTGGCTAGTGTCATGCCGGGTCGATCAAGATGACTGGTCAAAGTCCACTGCAACCCAAGTAGAATTTGTAAAATAGCGCAAACAGCAAGCTACGCTTCGGCGAGGCTGAAGATATTAAAAGTTTATGACCTATTGATAGTTGATGAACATTCATATTTGTGTGTCTCCTGTATTTTCAACAAGTTGGCGCCAAATATGAATATAAATAAATTGTAGTATATTGAATAATAATGAATTAGTCTTCATGAATATTCATAATATATTTTAGCCCTCATAAATATTCATATTTTGGAACTCGCCCCTTTGTTCCACGTTTTGTTACTCTGCTGTCAGTACAACGCTTGTTTTCGGAGGTAAGAACAACATGGGCAACGACGAAGTTCCCGATTCTAGTTCTGGGTTCGTCAGTATGCTTGTGTCGGAGCTGACCGACAATCCGATAAACCTTGTTCTGCTCGTCGTCTGCGTCTATCTGCTGTACAGGATCCTTAAGGGCAGAGGGGATGACGCGGCCCCGCCAGACCCCGATGACTCTCAGCCACCGCTGCAGAAGAGGGACATGACGGTCGAAGAACTGAGGAAGTATGACGGAAGACAGGACGACGGACGCATTCTCATGGCCGTCAACGGAAAGGTGTTCGATGTCACGCGTGGAAAGAACTTCTATGGCCCCGGTTGGTGTGCCGCGTGGAGTGGGAACAGTGACGGCTCGGCAGTCCATGTGAAATGCGAATAGACAATTTATATAGCGCATTAATGTTTTACAGTAGTCACGAGCCTAGAGCACCACGCAGACCGTGACAGTGTCCAGTTACTCTGGAGGACACGTTAGTGCCCCAGATACGCAGCGTCAGTCCCTTTCACAGAACCCAATGTGATCGATCATATACAGCTGAGCAGACGCTCTACCAAATGAGCTACCCAATATGCCTACCCTTTTGGTTCTCCTTGAATTAAGCACCAAATTAATCTTTCATCGGTCATAGACTCGAATGATGAATCTGAATTTAGCATTTCCTTCTTGGGTAAGGTGACCAGATTTTAAAAGTGAAAACCAGGATATTTTATGTTACAGTTACTGTAGGATTTATGTTAGGGTTAACTGGGATGTCTTTGGACCTAAAACTATGGCCATATTGGTTTTCTGCACTACATGGTATGCAAAACAGCCTTCATTTGCAGCCATCTGATGTGCCTATTTGATGTTTTGTGAAAAAGGTTAAATTTCTGAAACACTCTTTAGCAGCAAAAGACAGGTTTTAGATAAGACATCAAAAAGGTTTTATGAAAATATTTTTGCACATACTGACATCAAAATAAATGAAAATTCCTCCTTCAAATTGCAATTAAAAGTTGTCTTGTATTTAAACTTTATAATATATTATTTACTTGAAAATAAGTACATTAATACCTCTTTAGCTTGCCCCTCTTTAGTTCGCCGAACTCTCCTCTCGCCATTGATGGGTCAAGATTGGATTTCCACTCGTATAAAATTCCTCGTTAAGTCGCCAAACTCGCTGCTCGCCCTCACCACAACTTTCAGAATTCCATGCCTATGTATTTTTACCTCTTTTAGTTTGCCATTACAACTTTGGTTACCTGTTTGACTGTTTAGGCCAAGCTCCCGACCTACTGTTTACACAATTGGTGACCCTCCCGATGAATACATCTGTTGATAATATAATCAGCTATCAACCTGTGAGCTAATGACTGGTGAAGAGATTGCGGTAGAGGTCTGCATGGGGGCAAGAATCTAACCCCACCCCGCGACAGTCAACCCGCTCCCGCCAACCTTCGCCCCACCCTGCGATGACCAACCTCGCTCCCTCAGCTTTTGTCTCCAACTCCGCCCGTCCGGGCCGTCCCCGTGGCAGCAGACAATGGATCGGTTTTCAGAACTTTTCACCTGTATATGCTTCTGTATTACATCAGCTGAAGGTACTCTGGTCTGTATTATCAACATTACAAAACACAGATGCAGCCTACTAGCTTAAAGACATTCCCTTTTCAAGTTTACAGCTTCTCGTGGCCAACCTGCCGTCAATATATGAAACGAAGTGTAGCAACTTGTCATTTGTTCATGAGCTACTGGTATCCATGGAGCATCCGAAATATTTATCCCTGCCCCCATGGGGGAGGACAAACCTACCGTAGTTTCAGTAGTATTCATTAAGCCGCCAATTCGCCTCTCGCCCAAGTTTGATCTCGGCCAAATGGTGGCTAGCGAAAGAGGTTTTACTGTAGCAAGATATGTTGTGTTTTTTGAGAGACCTGGACAACTTCTAGTACCAGACATAGAATTGTTAAATTTGTTATAATTCTATGGACAAAAGTAATAGCACATATTTGTACCTACCTAATAGGCTATGTAAATCTATGTTTCCATTCAAATTCCTTCAAATGAGAATTACTTGCACTATTAATTATGAATTGGAAAGAAGGAACATAGAGAAACTGGGACAAAATAAGCATCCTGATGAAACACTGGGACAACCAGTGAAAAACCAGGACAATCCCAGAAAACAGAATGTCTGGTCACCTTATTCTTGGAACAACAATGACTGACATGGCCCAATTCATGTTTTTGAGTTTGTGAAACTGGAGCCCATCTGCTTCTGTTGCACCATGATAAATGGCACTGGATGTCTATTAGTTGAGGGGAAACAGCTTGGTCTGATCAGCATTTGTCATATGTGCCATACCTGATTGAAGATTATTAATTTTGTTTACACAGCTGTCATTGAAGTACAGCTGTAGCTGGGAATGCAGATTTTGTTGCCAGAATTAAGATTGGTGCTTTCAGAAGCTTGATATTTCCAAAATTTGGATTCTTTTCTCTGAGGACCATTGATGCCATCTGTAGACTAGATGGCATGGTGGTTAGTGAACTGGCTTCTATAATTAATGGTCTGGAGTTAGAATCCTTCTATGACAGAAACTAATTTTTGATGAGTAACGATGAGTCATGTGACACTATTAATTCAGCTAAATGATTGGCTGCTCATATTACTTTGAAAGTTGTAATTCTTATCCCAGTTAAAATTTCTTCAATGTTTGAGTTCCTGTTTGCCAGATGGATATTCAGCTGGCCACCCTCTCTGCCTCTTAAAGCTGGTGCCACCAAATATCTCTTTGACTTCAGTGCTGCTCCCGCAACTTTCAGTCTGAAGGCCTGGAAGAAGACCGTTACAGAACCTGGGATGCAGCCCTTCACCGGTGTCTATCGGCAGCAAAACCATAGGACCAACATAGCTTCATATATCTCGGCAGTACCCAAGATCGTCAAATGGGCATTGTAATAAGGATCTCAAACAATGCTTCTCACTCGCCTCATCAGCTATGTTCTACCTCAACAACATCTGAAGGGACCAACGTATTTCTCTCGAGGTTCGTCTGTACAAGGTCCTCGTGATGTCAATGCTGTTTTGTGCTGCAGAAACATGGATGCTACTTTCCGTAGATCTTCACAAGATAGAAGTCTTCCATATGAAATGTCTCCACTCCATCATGGGAATTCGATGGTATGACTTTATTATCAACCAGGAGATCCTTACCCAAACTGCAATGCCTCCAATAGCCAAGCTACTAATCAAACGCCGACTGGCCTTGTTCGGCCACATTACCCACCTCGACGAGGATGTCCAGCTCATTGGATCCTTAGCACCTATCTTGATGTGTCATCTGGTAATCATCCCAATTCTTCCTGGAGATGCTCGTGTGGTCACCCAAGGATCTGATGGATCTTTCAACTTTGCCGGGACAACAACACTCATACTATGCTGTGGTGTCATGCCATCCTTCGTGGCCACGGTTCTGAGGCAACGCAACAGCCCTCCACTGGCTATGTGAAGAAGAAGATGATGATGATATGTAAAGGCTGAGATTGAAGAAGAGGCAGGCAGCATATGATCTTCATTGAGAGCATTCAGTCATGGACTGAACAGCAATGAGATTGACTAACAAAAAGACTAAACGGAGTACCCGTACAGTGGTCTCGGATGCGTCTTGATGCAGCCAAATTTCAGAACTATTGATTGCAGAATTTTAATATAAAAATCATTTTATCTTTAAATCTTATAGAACAAATACAGGTAATCTTTGGTATGTTTTGTCTAGACACTACATGCTCCAGAAAAATATTCCTTTGCTGTAGTGGGACATTTTTAATATGATTTCTGATTTATCACCTTGTTTTATGTAGAAGAAGGGAAGATGGCAGAAGTGGTTACATGCTGGGCACTGCCCAGTGGCAGTGATGTGAAGCCTTGGTCTTGGTCTTGGCCTCGAGGCCGGATTTCGAAGCCTTGGCCTTGAGGTCTAATGTCTTGGTCTTGGCCTTGGCCTTGGTCTTGGACTTGGTCTTGGAAGCAAGTGCCTTGGTCACATCACAAGGCACTGATGGCAGCTATAGTTTGTCATTACAACATGTGTACACTGTGCAGTACAACCACTTTAGTCAGTGATTCATTTGATCCAGACTCATGACTACAACATTTTTGCTGAGAGGAATTTCATGAGCTTGAGGCCACTGTTTTCCAGGCTTCTTTGTGTGCCTGCAACTTTGGCCCCCATTGAAAGAGTATTTTCACAAGGAGGAATTGTAATGAGACTGCGTCGAGCCAGGCTTGGGAATGAGCTGCTTGAAACATTGATGTTCTTGCGCTGCAATGGCAAATGAGTGAAATGAGCAGTTTTTTGTTTAAATAATGACAACATCTTTATTATTATAGCTGCAAGTAACTGAAAAACCAAAAGCTGATTGCAGAATGCAATCATAATAACTAAAATGTTCACTGCATTATTACACATTTACAAAACAACAATATTGACTAGTTTATTAGGCTGTGGTGTTAGCTCTTTCACATACAGTAGTACAATAGTGTAACAATTGTCAGCGCTACTGTAGTGTACATATTTCATATTTATATTACATTATGAGTGTGACCCTGCCGGTAGTTAAAATGGATCGAAGCCTTGGCCTTGAGTGAAATGTTTTGGCCTTGGCCTCGGTCTTGTAGGTCACTGCCTTGGCCTTGGGGCTCAGAGTCTTGGTCTTGAGGGTTAGAGTCTTGGCCTTGTACTGGACTGCCTTGGTCACATCACTGCCCAGTGGGCAGGTACACCGATGTTACAGGTTCAATCCCATAGGATCCCCTATGGTTGACTCAGCCTTGCTTGCTAAAGGCCGGTAGTAACATCAAACTTTTTTCATTTTAAAAATTTTTTTTTAAATTATTAAATCGATATATATATATATATATATATTGACTCTGATAATATTAATTAATAGTCATTAGTTATTAGTTAAGTTATTATTACCTTTTGATGTCATTGAATTCATTGTGTTAGTATTATTATTTTGATGCCATTGAGAAATAAATGATTCTTCTTCTAAACTGAATAGAAATGGCAACATTGCAAAAGTAACCATGTGTTCAGCGGAAAGGCTGGCCACCATCCGCCGATGAATGGCCTAGCCACCTATGGGCTGATGGCCACAAAACGGAAATCAGCACCGGAACCTACAGACATTGAGCCTAAATGGTGAAACTTTTGCTATTTTATGTAGATGGGCCTTATGGAGTTTTTGCCGGAAGAGACGCATCAAGAGGTCTCGCTAAATTTTCTCTTACTGAGGATGTCCTTAAAGATGGATTTGATGACCTAAGTGACCTCAGTACCATGGAAATGGACACTGTTCGCGAGTGGGACATGCAGTTTACAAGTTTGTTCTTTGTGAAATTATTGATTGAAGTAGGAATGTAATTGTGGCAGATATTTCAAAGCAGAGACATAAATGAATGCATAATTTCTTAAGCTAGAACACTACCCCTGGATAAGTTTTAAAGAATTTTTGGTTTTGAATGAGCAGTGGTATAGCCAGGATTTTCCAAAGGGGGGTTACGAATGACCATTGTCCCATCTATGGATAATCAAAAAATCCTGACAAGCAGAAAAAGGTCATCACTTGTTATTTCACTTGGTTTAGTTAGTTATATAGTTATATGAGTGCAGACAGCCTATACAACTATATTGATATTTTTTGCTACCTTAAACCCAATTTTGGCGCCCCTCCACCCACAGAATAATAAGAATAATATGCAATAAAAAGTTTTTTCAGCCAACCAAGGGTGGTTTTAACCCCAAACCTCCTCCTTTGGTTACACCACTGTGAATGAGACCTAGACATTGCCATAAACTGACCTTTAATTCATCAAACTGAACTTCTTTTTAGAATGCTGTGCCATCCTAATCAATTTAATTACCGGTATACAAATTTTAATTTTATTACACAGCAGCCAATCTCTTCATTTACTGACCACTTTGACCATGTTTGCAAAATTGCCCATTTACCAATTTGATACAATTTGATGTATAAATTCAGAATTTTGTGCCTATATTTGCTCTCCCTCTTGTTTGTATGGTCATTGTATTCCTTATACAGAGGTATTGCCAAAGTGAACTGCAAAACTTAGAGAATCCATAATTATGTATTGTCAGAGTCACCATTGTCACTTCTAGGTATAAAAATAATAAACAGTGGCATAGCGAGGGGCAGAGGGGCGAAGCACCCCAGGCGGCACTTGCCCTAGGGGCGGCATTTTCGAGATTTCCTAATTTTTTTATAATTATTAGCCTTTATTAGGATTTTTTACTTGTCAGACTTTTTTAGAGACTTGATTGGTAAGGTTTTTTCCCAGGAAATTTTGAAAATTTTCCACCGTGAAAAGGCGGCACTTTTTATTTTCGCCGCAGGTGGCACTTTGCCTAGCTGCACCACTGATAATAAATATATATTTTTCCCAAAGAATGTCTGTTCGTTTGTTTGTCTGTGGGGATAACCACGTTCTCATTGGACAACTCACTGTTGTCATTCTAGACATGGGTAAAGCTTGATGGGTTAGTAGTATGGAAATCTGTAGCTCTTAGCTAGTAGTAGTAGTAGTAGTAGTAGTAGTAGTAGTAGTAGTAGTAGTAGTAGTAGTAGTTATAATAATAACAATAATAAAGATAAGAAAGTAACTTGTCCAAAATGGACTGTGTGAATTATTCAGTTTTATTTTATGTATTTATGATGAAGCATTGGTTTGTGGCACAGGCTGTTGTTATCTGTTATAGTGAAATATGACTTCATTGGTCATTTGATTAAGTCTCCCGAAGAGGAAAAGTCAAGTAAAGTGGAGAAACAAGAAGATCCAGAGAAGCCAACTGATGCTGAAAAGAAGCCACTTCATCCAGAGCAGCCATTGAAAGTTGGAGATGGAAAATCAGGTGATGGGTCTGAACGATTGAGAGATGCAGAAAAGCCACACAACAATGAGCCCATACTATCAAAGATTGCTGAGCAGAAAGAGGCTGTGAAGAATGAGCTTTCCCTTGATACAAGTAAACTATCAGAAGAAGAAGCAAAATCAGTGAGTGATCCAGTTAAGCCACATGACTATCAAGCACCATCAGATATTGCACAACAGCCTTCCAATGACGACACTTCATCAAGAGATCTCTTGAGAGATGCATGGAAGAACCAGAAATAATTTGAATTTTCTATAAAAACCGTGAACAAGCTTTCAGCTTAAGTAAGTGGAAAGCATTCAGTACAACAGGTAGAGTTGATGATGACAGAACAAAATGCTTGATTTGCCTGTGGCTTCTCAAGTTTTATAATTTTCATAGACAAACTGCATAATTTTGGTTTGTTATTTGTGCTTTAATATCAATTTATGTTTATTACATATCTAATTGTTTGCTTGCTCTTTTTGTTTGAACTGCATTGCAATATGTAGCTACAAGACTGAATTTTCACGAGATAAAAGTGTTACAGGAACTTTTGTATAACATTATATTGATGTTGCAGTAAAGCTATAAACCATTTATTTAATTTTTATTATTTAATAGTTGCATCTTGATTTCTTTTAAAACTTAGGATTGTCATCAGATAGGGTGACTGGCCATATACTGGCATGGAAAACTTCTAGGGCCCCTTGAAGGTAAATAAACTTTATGGGCCTCAAAACCGCATATGTATTATTTTGTTAGTAGCTTATCCTTCTAATTACTCAACCAGCTGGTCACTCCACTAAATACTCGGCAGTCAATGGCACTAATTGTTTCTCAGTGTGTGGTCTCAATTACCAACATTACTTTCTGCAACCAGCACATTATCATCTTTTTTATCCAACTGCAAAACAGCAGTTTGGCTTGGTCTGTCCAGGCACACCTATATATAAGCATCTGGAAACCCAAGCCAAATGAGGCCCATAGGATTGAAGGTCATTGGCTGCAATACCAATGGAAACAAGTAGCACTTGCAAGCAGTGGCAGTTCCAAGAATTCTTGGTGGGGGATGCAAGGAACTTTTAGGAAGTTGGTGGGGGATACAATGAATTTATAGGAAGTTGGTGGTGGGGTATGAAATGAAATCCTGAAACAGGTTGACAAGCAAAAAAGGTCATTAACAGTGTTTTCCCTGACAAATGTGCATAAATTTCCTGAAAAAGGCTGACAAGCAAAAAACGTCATCAGCTCTATTTTGTATACAGATACCCAGTGTCAAACAATGATAACAAGCAAAAAAAGAAGCTCAGTGGGGTGCTGCATCCCCAACGTGGAACCGCCACTGCTCGCAAGCAGGGTTTTACTTGAATATCTATGAAACTATTACATGTGTTATTTCATAGATTCTTTCCATTTTTCATAGCACTTTAGGTTTCCCAGAAAAATGAAGGAGTCTACCATTTAAAATATTTCATCTCCTATTTTGAAACTTTCAGTATCATTTATTGTCATTGCTTTGGTCTTTTTCATGTTCAGCTTACATCCTTTGACTTTCTTTTTGAACTTGTTCTAGCAACACCCTAAAATTCTTAGTTTCTGATCATAGAGTTGTTCTACTATTACTACCCTACTACTATTACTACTGCTATTATTACTACAATTGCAATTATTACAACTAGTACTACTACCCCACACCTATTATAAATACTACTACTACCACTACAGTATAATTCCAACAACTACTGGCACTACTATCCCCACACCTATTATAACTACTGCTGCTCTACTATTACTACTACTACTACTGCCCCAATATTATGACTACTCCCAACTATCTCACTACTATTGCAACTATTACTACCCCGTTATTATTACAACCACTACTACTACTGCTAACATTACAACTACAGTGTACTACAAGCCCACAAATTATTATAACCACTACCACTACTACTGCCACTACCACTACTAAAACCACTACAACTACTACCACTACTATGGATGAGCATTGGGAAATACTGATGGAACACCTGATTTCAAATAGGCCTATCTCCTCAATAGTTTGTCAATGCTGTATGACGTACTGTATGTCTTCATTCATTGTATGTTTGTTGCTGTCCATTCATCTACAGTAGTAACAATATCAATTGGGTAAAAATGCAGTTGACATATTCCCAAAGGCTTTTCGGAATGAAATCTTGACGAGGATTTGATCTAATCCGCTGATCACATACAGTAGTTTTTCATCACTTAACGTATAGCAATGAAATGCTATTGTTGGATCTCTGTGAATAAATTTGAATAGCCATAGGCAAAGCCGTATGCTGAGCTTTTGTAAATCCATTGCAGAACAAGTAATCCAAAATGTGCGAGATTCACTAGAAAACTATGTGCAGTAACCTATGCTACAAACAAGGCTGTACCTGACACTATACACTATCAAATAAACTAATTCAACCAGTTAATACTATTAATGCAAAAAGTCCCACTTAGATTGCACCCCAACTGATCTGACTGACCTTTCAGGCCTGACCTGGCACTAATTTGGATTGGATTTGATGTGCCATTGGCTGAAGCCCTAGGCATTATGATAGTGATGCCATAGAAGTTCTTTGACCAATTTTGTAGCCCTGTATGCCACTGTGATCAAAACCCGAGTTTCCAACACAAAAATATTTGACTCTTGTAGTTGAAATGTCAAATCAAGCTTTGCTCACTTTGCGATCTATGCCACACAACTACATTAAATAGTAAACTCTGCAACTGTTGCTAAATATATTGGTCCGTTTGTGTTGAGAACCTTCCTAAATACTAATAGTAACTAAAACTCTCTCCCTCTGACTGATCTCTGGAATGACCTGGATCTTTTGCGGATTGATTTTGAAGTAATCGATTCTATTAGAATATTTCACCAATTATTAAAACATTCAAATTCTAACATATTTCACCAATACTACACAGTGCTTTTAGCAGTGGAGTGGCATGGGGTGGTCTGTAGAACTTGGACATGTTCAAACAATAAATTCTGAATCCTCATTTCCTATAATTCCTGCATTATCTCCTCAAGTCTTCAGGTCTAAGCTTAAATCCTTCCTTTTTCTGAAATAATTTCCCCCATAGCTGTAACAACCTAGCCTCACTGCTTGTCGGATATTGACCATTGCCTGGCTGATCATTCACTTTTCTCATAGCTATTTTAAGAAAGGCTGAGCGCCTAATATTAAGCCCCTACTGTTGTGCTGCTTTCCAAAGCGCTATATAAATCCACAAAATTTTACTTACTTACATTATAAATAAGCAAAGAAGTATAATAATAGTAAAAGAAATGTTGTCTACTCTATGTTTTAAAGAATGCTAGAGCAGCAACACTGTGCATGACATCCTGTGACACAAGTAGTCTGTCAATCATCAACCTACAGTATTTATAATTTGTACACAATTTTGTAATCTCTCAGTGCTAATCATGAATCAGACTAAAATTTAAAGAAGTCAAAATTGCACTTCAATTCAACTGACATGCACTTTCAGTCTCTGCTGAGAGTTTCAATGTATGGTTTGTAGTTGGAGCTTACAAACATTTTCACTCAAGTGTTTATTCTAGCCACCTAGACATTGGGGAGTTTAACATTGGGGGAACAGACATTGGGGAGGTCATACTACTTGCCAAAATGTCAACAAAATTGGGGGGGGGAATTTCAAACTTGGGGAAATTCCCCCAGAGAAGGTCTAGAATAAACACTGTTCAGTCAACCTTGGCTGTCTCACTCGCATATGCTTAATGAAAATAAAGAATAGATTAAAGACATTAATTTTTTGTCTTCAAACTGAAAAATAAGAAATCTGATAAACATAATAAAGTAAATAAACTATTGATAGATAAATGATTTATGCTTTTATTATCATTGAAAAGTCTGTGATAGACCTAATATAGTTCACTAGGCTTGCTAAATAATTAATTTATATAAAGTGGCACCAAGCTGAAAGAAGTTGCCAACCCCTGGTCTAGCATGTACACTGTAGTTGCTCTACATATGCAGGAATCAGTATTAGAATACCATCCATTCACTTCCCCCTATTGAAATTATTAACAAGAAACTATCTATTAAACTCCGGCTCTCTGGAACGCGTTACCAGACCGTGTTACCAACACGACCAATTTGGGAACATTCACTAAGAGACTCAAAACGCTCTTGTTCGGACGCTCCTTTAATACAGTGCAAAGTGCTCTTGACTCTAGCCCATTAGGACAATAGTATTGTATACTGGACTATTTATATAGCGCCATAAACATAGCATAACCAAAAACAAGGGCGCTTTACAGGTGGTATGACTTCATAAACAGATGGCTTTTCGGTTTGTTTTTGAAGATGGGCCGAGCTTTGATCTTCCTAATTGCAGGTGGGATGGTACTCCACTGGAGTGGTCCGCCTCGGGAGAAGGCGAGATCACCGAGGGTTGGAATCTTTAGCGGTTTCGGGACAGCGAGGTCAAGAGAGGATGTTGATCTCAATGTCGACCGTCTAAGTGCATTGCTAGCAGGTGTCAGGAGTCGCTCCAAGTACTTCGGACTGGCTTGGCCGGTGATGATGCCATGAATTATTAGGCATCTTTTAAAGATGATTCGCTCCTGAAATTGGAGCCAGAGGAGTCTGTCTTGCATAAGAGGCGTTATGCTCACCCTGCAATCCTGGCAGTAAATTAGCCTGGGAGTGACGTTTAGGATAGTCTGTATTTTGGATATTAAGTAGTCCAGAACACCATACAAGAGACTGTTGCAGTAGTCGACAGCAGAGATCACCGTGGCGAGAACGCACTGTAAGGTGATGGAGGTGTAAAGTGTTTTCCTGACTTCCCAGAGCCTGCAAAGTTTGTACATGGGGCTCTTTGTTAGGCCTGCGATGTGATCCGCGAAGGAAAGTGAAGTGTTAAGTGTGATGCCAAGGAGTCGTATATTATTGACCGGCTCGACCGCTTCTCCAGCAAACTGGAATGGAGACCAGTCAATCAGATGTAGCATATGGGGGCAGCAAACCAGATAAATTTCATCTTGCCAGGATTTAGGAGTAGTCTGTTTTCATAGTGCTATATAAACCAGCCTAATAACTAACTAACTAACTAACTAACTCTACTGTTAATTTACAAAATGGACACTTTTAAATGAAATCTTGTTTTTCTTCAATGTCTGAGACAGCAAGCTAAGTTAAGTTAAGCTAAGTCTTACAAAAATTTGAGATAAAGTAGATACAGCAATTCCATGTATTGAAGAATCATCAGATTTTCATAAGCACTGTTCATTCACTTCACCATTTTACTCTTTAGTTTCTCAATTATTACACTCTCCGAGAGGTCACCAAAGTCTGTTGCTTGCACTTCATGGTTTATGCCAACCAATTTTTTCCTCAGTGCATCTTTGCTGGCTGCATACAACATCTTTGTCTTGACTGATGAAGTCTCTGGGCACCTGAACACAAAAAGCAGGTCTTCATTGTTTTTTAATCTTTATATCTGCATCTCTCTATCTGTCACTGTTAAAAAATTGATTTAGTAATGATTTTACTGGTGTTGTCGATTCCCAGTCTGTACCAGTATATTAATATAGATCCAACCAGTTTTAAATTTAATAAAAGTGAGAAAATGCTATATATTCCAGAATTTCAGGGAATTGATTTTCATGCACCCCTTGGCATCCAGGGGAGGTTGCCCCTGCCCCCTTGCCCCCTTGCTACACCACTGCTCCCTCCCTCAGCTGCATTGTTCCAAGTGAGAGAGAGAGAGAGAGAGAGAGAGAGAGAGAGAGAGAGAGAGAGAGAGAGAGAGAGAAAGAGAGAGAGCAAAAATTAAAGTGGATGGCTTTGCAACTGGATGCCATTCAACCACATAAAAAATCAACCCCAGTTATCTGCTGTGGGTCTATCCTTTAGCACATGCACACAACGCACAAGGACCCCAAACTTCTTTAGAAAGCAGGCATAGTTATAAACATCTGCATGCATACTGAACTATTTATATAGTGCCATTGGCATAACATAACCAAAGACAAGGCTGGACAATTTTATAATTAAAGGTAATTGGCAACTCATTGTGGTAATGCCCTAAACCTGCAATGCAATAGCTTTATGCAATCATCATCCACCACCAACATCATTAACTGTGGGTTCAACGCCCATTGGTGTATAATGCCATCTCTACAGTTTTCTGCCATACAGTCCTCTCCATTGCTCTGTGACTCAGATCCTGTTAACTGCTTCCACACCATTCTTCAATATCACCACATCATTCCTTGTGTGGCCTTCCTTTCTTATTGACACCCTCCATTATTTCAAGCATTAGAGCTTTGATCTTTCTATCCTCTTTCATTCAGCTTATGGGTCCAAACAGGGACGTCAGTTTGGGGGAGGCAGGGAGGCCTTTGCCCCTGATTTTTAGGGGGAAAATTTCCACAGATTTTTGTGTTTTAAAATTCAAATTGACTAATTTGACTTGTGTTACATACCCTAAATATTTATACTGAAATATATATATGCTTGTCATACAGTGTTTATTCTAGCCACCTTGACATTGGGGGATTTTGAAATGTTTGGGGGGACAAGTTCTGAGTCTCCCAAAAAATAAAAAAGGTTATCTTCCTTCAAAAATATGGTGACAAGCAAAAAAAGGTCATCCTTCCAACCTCCCTAGTATTATTTACCCTTTTACCCTTCTTCAATGCCCTGACAAGCTCAAATTTTTTTCATCCTTACATTTTTCCCCTCCAAAAAGTCAGTCTCATATATAATAAATATTGTTGCATTTAATATTATTATGAATATATTTTAAATTTACACTTGGGGGATTTCATGACATCTCCCATGCAACATATAAAAAATTGGGGAGGGGGATTTTTTAACTTGGGGAGGAATTCCCCCCAGAGAAGGCCTAGAATAAACACTGCTTGTCATACTTATCTCAATTGTTTTTAAAATTGTATTACATACAATCACTGGTATGTACTATGTAATATCGTAAATAGCATGTACTATGGACAAAACCAATTTACATACTGCATAGGTATTTTTTAAAATACTTGCATGCCTTACAGTTGAAGTCTTGCCTCACCCCCACCCCTGGAAAACAATGAAATGACGTCCCTGGGTACAAATAGACAGTTTCCTTTGTTTTACTCTTTGCAACATGGCCTACTTTGGCTGAATTCTCAACCTACCCAATTCTTAGTACCAGTATTTTGTTTTTCTTGTGCAATACAATTAATAAAGTGCCTTTTTTACTTCCTGGTGGCCAATTTTATCACATCCTTTATCCTTTGAACATCCTTCATTACTGCATTTAAACATAATTTTCTCACAAACTGCAAAAATTTCAACAAATATTCAAACTTAATAGTGAGCACATTCTGCATTATACTTTGCAAATTCCAACAATATTTTGTTATGCTCTGCACAAGTTTATTATAAAGTACTATGTTATTATAAAGCTCAACAGCTACACCATTGGTAAGCCATATTAAACTACTCACTTTGCCTGCCATGACTCATATATGCATCCATTTTACATAACATACAAGTAAATGGCCAGGAAAGGGGTTAACATGATAACAATATATTAATGGAAGATTGGCATAGCATATGTGCTAGGTGGAAGCAAATATCTGGGTTAAATGCTGCCTTGCAAGTTTCTCTTGTATGTCCTTTTGCTTAGTGTAACACCTGCTCAACCAGGGGCATGGGATACCATCTGCATTGTGCATTGGGGGATAGAAACATTTTTGTAAAGTATACCCACCTATAAATATGTTTAAACTCTAGTGATGACCTTGTCAGACTTTTAGAACATTTAAGAAGCACAAAACATTGGGGTGATAAATGATACTATATAACCCCTCACTAATTATTGGGTGGGATAGTCCCCATGATCCAAGCCCCTGTGCTCAAATAATATAACATGAGGTCAACAATATTAATGGTGGCCAAAATTGGAAAGATGTGATGCTGATGAATTTGAATGAAACTGGGGTCATACTTTTTTAAATTAATTATAAATGCAATTTGTGCATAATTTGTAAACTTTATTATTAAATTATGCCGTTATGCTCAGACTCCCCTTTTTCCCCACTTTTGAAAGGTTAGGTTCTGGGAAGGGAAAAGATATAGGGTTGCCCTCACACACTTTTTCGTTCAAGTTTATGCCTATGGTACTGTGCATAATCGCTTGACCTCATGAGTCATGATATCCTGTTACTTAAGCCCGCCAGTTAACATCCTTAAGCAGACATACATCCTGAATACTGCCCATATTCTAGTCATCAAAGCACAAATTCAGTCAAAAAGAACTTTCGTTTTCTATAGTTTGATGGAATTTTGTAATTATGCCAAATGCCTTAAAAGGCATGTCACAAATGTGCCATTAACATACACATACAGAAGACTGCAGGCTTACTTAGACAGGACTAGCAGTGTCCGCCTTACTTGGAAATGGCCGACTCTCCGCGTCAACTCCCGCTACAACGTTCAGCTCAGCCGCTAAATTTCTACGACCAATTTCTATTTTAAAATACAGTAGAACCACAGTAGAACGCACCAGACGATGAAGATGAGCTGCTCCCTCTGACCGGCGTCGCCGACGTCGAACTGGAAGTCGTAGATGGCGTAGCGACAGTCGTTCTTCGGCAGCTGGTCTATGAACTCAGCATAGGTCGACGACTCCACCGCCTTTTCCACCTCGATCTCTTTCAAGTCCTTCGTCAACTTCAGCACGAGATAGCGGTACTTGTGCTTCAATTTGATGTTGTTAAACTCACTAACGACTTCGTCCTGAATAGCCACCCCCGACGCTGCCATGTTGTCTCTTTCTTCGTCTAGCGAACAATAGACAACGCACAACCAGAGAGCTCTGCGCACAACGCTCGTTGACAATCCGCCAGGATATATAGGCGGACCGCATGGCCTTAGACACACCCACTGTCCGGCCGATGTCTGTCGTTGCTGTGTCCGGTTACCATATAAGGACCGCTGACTAACGCAGAATATTACGGTATGCGCATACACGGTATACACGGCGCCTGTGTACACATCGTGTAGTGAACAGCTGAATCATGAATGTGCACGCATGAGCCACGCCCATTTCGAGGTCGATGTACAAAAATGGACGTCTGTTGCGCCGTACGGAAAGGTTTATCGAGATGGCGAGATAGCGAGATCGGCTTATAGCCTTATAAGATTTGGAGGTCACCGCCATGGCCGGTTGCAAGCCCTGGTTGAGAAAGGAGGAGCCGCATATACACACGCGCGCGCGCACACACACACACACACACACAAACAAACACACATACACACAGAATTCGACTGTACGTCGTGTACGACAGTACGACTGTACGAGACCTCTGCAGATCACGAACGAACCAAAATAGTTAAAATCTGCTAAATCAAATAGACCTATTTAGGATCTGACATGAAACTAAATTATTCATGTTACATCATGTAGAGCTGTATGTCGGTCCCCAAATTCCATGCCATGGCACCGATAATTGAAACGACTACTACTAATATCGTCTTTTAAAGAAAGCGCTAGGTAAATGACTTAGGTCCATAGGCGGGTAGGCTGTACGCAGTGGCGGCTCTAGGATTTGGCAGGATTTGGCAAGTGGGGGCCGTTGGGGGCAACTTCTAATCATGGGGGCCAACCATTTGTTGTTTAATGTATGTAGCATTAAGTATAGGGTCCCAACTGGGGGCCACTGGGGGCCAGGAAACTCTCATCATAGGGGCACTGTCCCCCCTGCCTCCCCTAATATCGTTTTTGGAGCTAGGTAAATGACTTAGGTCCATAGGCGGGTAGGCTGTACGTGGCACAGTGGCACGTGCCCCAAAAACCAAAGATTGTCTTTGTTAATTTCTCATCATGGCGAAACGATGAAAAGTTATAAATACAAAAAACAAATAAGCGAGTCTTGTCTCTTCTTCTTCCGTTCCGTTGAATTTTGACAGTGGGGCAGTGATGCAGATTGAAAGTTGCTTAAAATTTTAATTTTTTTAAAATTATTTTATTTCGCGATATTTCGAAACTGTGTGCGAATAATATTTGGCCTTTCCCAGTGTTGTAACTATTGAAATAGTCAACACTATTTAAATACTATTTAAATAGTTCTAAACTATTTAAGCAACTATTTTAAATAGTTAGCGAACTTACCTATTTAAATACTATTTATAAATAGTTAAGCACTATTTATAATACTTGATTTTAAATAGTTCTATTATGTTGTCATCTCAACAAAACCGCAGAACTGACAGACTGAGTCAGTGACATAGTGAAAGTGAAACGCAGATTCGTCGTTCCGTGCCCTACGCGATGGAATTCATATTACGATGCGGTATTGTTCAAGCTGAAAGTCACTGTTATTAGATGCCGATACTGCTGCACCAGTTCAGTTCACGCCTACAGTTAGCACAACTGATGCAGGTGGTGATACCGATTCCAGCGACTTTTTCAGTGACCTCAATGCTGAACACAGTGAACAGGCAGACCAGCCACACTTGTAGTATCTTCAAGACTCATCCAGTAAAATTGGCATGCTAAACAAGCATCCAGCTGTCAAACCAGTTTTCTTGCACTTCAACTCAACGATTCCATTGAGTGCCCCGTCGAGAGACTCTAGTACTGGGGCTATCATACTCCCAAAGCGTAGAAATCGCTTAAGTAACAAAACATTTGAGACACTGCTGCTCCTCAAGATTAATCAAGACTTTTGGTGAATAACCTAACAGGAGATTGGAATAGGCCTACAGTACTTATCAAGCAGATAACTAGTGACAGTGCTTTTAGATTATAACATTCGCCAGTGAAAAATGATAACACAGTTTTCATATTAACATTGAAAAATTAAATAGTATTTAAATACTATTTAAATAGTTGTGAACTATTGGCTATTGAAAAACAAAACTATTTTAAATGGTGTTTAAGCTCAATTTTTGGCAATAGTATTTAAATAGTCTAGTCAACTATTGGTCCCAACACTGGCCTTTCCGTAATTTGTAAATTTACTTTGTTCTCGTTTATGTCGGTATATTTTTTATTTATTCTAAACTTGCTATTTGTTTTATGACTTGACTAGTTGTTTTGATTCGCTATTATCGCTCCGTTTAAGTTTAATTGGTACAAGACAGAGTCTATGGTGAAGTGAGGCCAGTTTGCATGGATGGTGTTAGAAATGTTTACCCCGCTGAAACTGAAAAAGTTGGAACGGATATCGTTTAGGCTTATTTAATTGGACTAGTTGTTTGAAATTGATCTTGTTTTATGGGAACAATCGGTTCTCGTCCGAACGCCGAAGTTAAGCAATGTCGAGCCCGGTTAGTACTTGGATGGGTGACCGCATGGGAATACCGGGTGCTGTAGACTTTTTCTCTTCGTCGTTGTCATTTTTTCCTTTCACGCTTTCGCGCCCGCGGCTTCACTTTCTGTGACGAGCAAATTCCGCCAGAACGAAAACAGTTTTGACATTTCACGATAACGCCATGGATTCGTCATCATCTGTGGAGTGTGGATGTTCGCAAATGGATAGACAGTAAATAATAATTAACAATTGCTAGCAGAAACGTTTTCACGTTGACCGAACCAAAGACCTAAAAATGACAAAATGGAGTCGTACGGATGCGAAAATGTGACGTCACGTTTATCCATAGAGCTAAATAATACCTAGATAGCCAGTCAGACGCGAGGATAGGAAACATCGCAGGTATTTCTGAGTTACATAATTGGGGGCAAAATAAATCTAGCTGTTTTCACTGCTTTACATAATTGTCTGAAAACAGAATTTAAACAATTCATCTCAAAAAGTGGGTGGGTCCATTGCCTGGCCGGACCCAGCTCCTAAAAAAGTGGGTGGGTCCGGACCCAGAAAAACACATAGGATTTACGCCCCTGGCTGGTGCACAACATCGTCGTGCTGACCAGCGCTGGCTGTGGTCTCTAAATTTCTGCCGAAATATATCGCTCTTGCGAACAACTGATCTGAACTCGTCATTCACTGACCAGTCCAGTAGGTCTTATGACGTTTCAACGCGATTTTTGCAAACTATGTTCCAATCGATCGTCTACGATCAGAGGCGTAGCGACGGGGGGTATATCGGTATATATATGTGATGACCAGTCCAGTAGTGCTCTGCTGGCATCGCCGACGTATAAAAGAGTGCAGCCTGGGTTTGGCGCGGTGTCGGTGGGCAGTGGCGTAGCCAAGAGGAAGTTGGGGGTTAAACCCCCTGGGCTTTTGCAGTGTAGGGAAAGGGAAGTTTCGGGGGTTAAACCCCCTTTGGCAACTAACAATTTTCAAAAATTTCAATTATTGAAACATAACAGTTGCCGACCTTTTTTGCTTATCAGGTATGTTCCTGTGTTGCTGTTAATCCAATCATGGAACGATGATAACCTTTTTTGCCTGTCAGAATTTTCCGACGTTGAGGATTGGGAATCGTGGGAACCATACCCCTTCATAAAATCCTGGCTACGCCGCTTTCGGTGGGCAGTGGTCACCCGCTTATTGCCTTATTGACAGTGAATCAATCAAGCCTTCTTTTCTTTCTTTAGGATTAATTATAACAATGATTGTTTCCACACTAATACCAGCAGGAGCTATTCATCTCCTGCTGAGCTTATGAGTTGCTGAATAAGCTGTATAAAATTTTTTACTCTAGTTACATCTTGATTAATTTTGTTTTGCCTGCTTTTGACATGATGAAATCAATACCGTTATTGTTCGCATTATTCATGCTTTTCGTGAGCTGTCGCCTAAATTGGTTTACCGTAATCCTACATATGTGTTTGATACTTTGATTGTGGTATAATATAATGCTGGATTTTTGAATTCTGGATGTTGTATATAATTACAGTATATTCAAAACCTTGCTTGCTTCAATTTATTCGTCATGCATGGCGGCCCTGGAGGGACTGCAACTACTATAATCTACCATGCAGTGACATATATCTTGATTTCAAAGCATGATATATATTTGCATTTCGTGGTTAAGGACCTTGCCCAAGGTGCTTCCGAACATATGGAGCAAAACTATGTAGAGTTACCGGCAATCATAAATTAAAGCCAAAGTAGGCTAAGTGTTTACGTAAAAGTTCCTACTGATGGAAAGCTCGTCATGGACACGTGGTCAACGTTTGTACACGTATGAACGACTTTGCAAGTGGATGTCTCATTACCTGGTGAAACTAGACGTTGTTCCTTTTTCTCAGTCAATATCGTTTTACAAACTGCACTTTGCTTTGATTTTGTCAGCAACAAGTAGGCCTACGTATTCGCAAAATGCAAAATTAACAACTGAAGGAATCGACGCCATTTTAAATCACGAAATTATATACCATAGGGCAGGGTTTCTCAAACAATTTGGAATTGCGACCCAATTCAGCGGTTTTGTAGCGTGCCGCGACTCTAGTCTTATAATACATGTTATTATTTTTAAAAATGCATCACGCCATTTGGCGAACGTTGGTTGAAAGGAATCTTCTGAGTTTTTAATAAATGGCAAAGCAAGAGCTCTTATTCAATTCGAATGGAAATATGACAAATATATTAGGCAGAATTATTCATATTTTTCCAAATAAGATAAAAGGAGAGAAATAGATATTGGCATTTCTTGAAAAATATATTCTTTAAACTTTTGCCAGAAACATACCTTTCTTACGCGTCTTAAAATCCTATGAGTATGGCAAAATCGCTTAACCGCCGGGTTGATCCCTCACATAAGATAGAGATTTCCTATTGTTATTGGAGTTTCAGAGCAAAATGGTCAGAATACGCTTTCCTTGCGTTATTACGAAATAAGATTAATTTTTAAAAGTGTTATAGACCACCAAGGTTTCCCAAACTTTTTGGAACAGTGCGATTCGCGTCAGCGGCTTTGTAACATGCTGTGACCCTGCAAACTTATTGTCAACTAAAATTGGATAAAACACCAGTGGCACAGCCAAGGGAGTTTGGGGTTAACCCCTTGGCTGCCGAAAATTTTTTAATGAGTTTCTATACAATTTTTTTATTTTGGGAACGCGATTTTGGGGTGAACCTCCTTGGCTATCTCTTTAGAATGTAACTGTGCAAGAGGTGACGACCTTTTTTGCTTGTCAGCATCTGGAAGAGAAAAATAGAAGGAAAGATGTGGATGACCTTTTTGCTTGTCAAAAAGATTTTTTCGAAGTTGGTCACGGTCAAACCCAACCTCTCCCCTTCCGGAAATCCTGGCTATGCCTCTGTATGACATTAATCAATTTAATATAAGCCGTAGGCAACGTTCCCTCTCAGCTGCGCGGCCGCGCAGAGAAAATAATCCTGCCGCGCAAAAGATTTTGAATGCTGCGCAAATGTTTTCGACATGCAACTAATTTTGTTAAACAACTGTCTGCATTTAAAGAAAACAGCGCTTAAAATGCAGAAGATTCCCGCAACCTCATGCACATGCTATATAAAGGTTTTGCGCCAGTGACAGACATTTAATGAAGCGATCTTGTAATTTTGTTGTATTGCACGCGGGCTTGTCGCCGCGCATAGCCCGTGAGTTTTCACAGCGTGAATGATTCACATTCTCCTGCAGTTATTCACAGCTGAGTCGACTGGGTGCGCTTGGCGCAGAAGCAGGAAGCAACCGAAACGTTTCTGCAGCGGCCGGGACTTGAACCAAACACCTCAAAATTGGCAGACTAGTGCGCTAACCACCGCTCCACCGCGCACCCTAAATCAGATGGGGCTTCAGTGAGGGGCCATTCATATATAGCATATGCCAAAAGTCACATATTCAGATCCCATTTCCCTGTTGCACCCCGTACATTTTTATCCCCTATGAATACGTACAGATTAGCTTATCCCAACCCTGTTTGAAAAAGTAATTTTTAGCCATAATCACAAGGCGTGCAGTTGACTAAAGCTGTTACAGCTGATAAACGCAATAAATGTAAATTAACGAGTGCAATTAGCGTGTGAACAATTCTCGTGACCAATTAATTGCCTGCCCGTGAGAAAGTAATTGCGTTTGTATTTAATGTGTGTAATTTCAACCAGTCTTCTGCCTGAGCTGTTGTTGTTTTTTAAATTGTTGCGTAGGCGACTATCATGCTGCCCAGGGCATATGGCGCATCAAATCAAATCGACTTAGAGCCAGGTCAATCCGGAAATATCAGTCAGAACACCGGTGGAGCAATCTAAGGGGAGAAGCCAAGTCAGTAATAATGATGATGATCAACGTCTTAGTTTAGTAGTCAGGGCTAACCGCCTGAGGGTCTTAAAAATCAAAGAATTTGCGAGTCTTGCGCCGACGAATTGAGGGCAGTAGTAGTAGTAGTAGTAGTAGTAGTAGTAGTAGTAGTAGTAGTAGTAGTAGTAGTAGTAGTAGTAGTAGTAGTAGTAGTAGTAGTAGTAGTAGTAGTAGACTTCTTTAGCGCCATTGTAGTAGTACATCTGCACCAGTCGATGGTCGCTTCAGTGAATAATCGTAGTCGTGAATCATTGTCCGTGGTGAATCGAGGTTGTAAATCCAAAGGTCAGTCCGTACTTCCAGATTCCAGGTTAAGGCGGATATGCAGTCAGGAATAGATGTGTTTTAAGTCTAGACCTGAAGGTAGTAAGACAATCAGTTTGGCGGACCTGTACCGGCAGAGAATTCCAAAGTCTGGGTCCGGTAACAGAAAAAGCACGTTTTCCAGTAGTAGTCCTGCTATAGGGTATGTAAAGAGTAGTAGCATCAGATGACCTCGTTGAGTGCTGGTTGTCTTGAGCAGTCAGTAACGATCGGAGATACATTGGCTGATTTGTGTGGAGCGTCTTATGCACAATGAGACTTATCTTGAATTCAATCCTTTGTTTGACAGGAAGCCAATGAAGTGATTTTAGGATTGGTGTGATGTGTTCATATTTGGCAGTTCCAGTGATAGCCCTGGCTAATGAATTTTGAATCCTTTGCAGGCGGTTTAAGTTAGATTTTGAAATCCCAGTATACAGCGAATTGCAATAGTCGAGACGACTCGATACCAAAGCGTTGGCCGGAGGAATAAGTGCAGAGGAAGGGTTGAGGTCAAACGAGCAAGGGCAAACGAGCAAATCGACGAACCTGTGTTGGACCTTTTCTCGCATATGGAAGACCTTTGTGAATAGTTGTAGGCCGTCTTCACAAATCCAGTCGAGGCTAAGTGGCGCATCCGTGCGCAAAATCACCTAAATTAATCCAATTTCCCCTCCCCTCAATGCGTACGTAATATATGGATGGCGCCTAGTACGCGAAAGCATGTATCTTTAGTGGAGAAACATCGAAACCTTACTACGAACAACAGCCTTATTCAGTCATTCTTCTGTAAAGAATTCACAAAACGCGGTTTCATGCATTTTCTGTCCTTCCCTGTCCTTAATAGTTATATTGTGATTTATGACTAAATTCTTGCTGCTATTAAAGTTTACATATGTGTTGAATAATGAAGAAACCAACGAGATTAAAAATTATGAAGGAATTGCATGATATACATATTTTTTTCTAATTTCCCTTCTGTGTTCATTTGTTCTTGAAAGTTCAAGATCAGCAGCAAGATTTTGCACAAAAATTCACACGGTGGATTTTTTGCACAAAAATTTTGAACGTTGCACAGAAACCATCAAGTCTTAGAGGAGCGTTTCTCAACCTGTGGGCCGCGATCCCGGCGGGGGTCGAATGACAATTCGCCTGGGGTCGCCTGAAACCTTCGGAATATGGGGTTGTCTCTTTTTTTGATGCGCAAAACTTGTAATTGTAAAAAATTTTCCCATTGATAGTTTCTAGTTTTTTTAAACCAAAATAATTATTGTCATTCGAGGATAGACATTGGAGACAATCGAATAGTAATGATTTCGAACATTTTAATTGTTGTAGCATTGTTATTTTAGCAGTTTACATTATGAACGAAAGTGATTTTACGGTTGGGGGGTCGCCACATCATGGGGAATTGAATTGAAGGGGTCGCGGCGCTATAAAAGTTGAGAACCGCTGTCTTAGAGGGAAGGCCGTAGGCTATATGGAGGATTGCAGGCATACAAATTTCTTAAAACCTAAGCAGTCTAAGCTTGTGACATTGTGAATTTGTGGTATTGGTTAGACAACGGCACTTTAGACTCTAATGTCGTTCTACCCCGCGGTCCACTAGACTGAGCCATGCGACCCACATTTGGGTCGCGACCCACAGTTTGGGAAACACTGCCATTTGGCATAAATATATCTATACAAACATATTATATCATTTATTATTCAGGGAGGGCTCCAACAGTGACAATCTCGTATAGCCACATAATTCTGAAGACAGCAACCACAGAAAACATCATTGCTAACAGTGGAAAACCCCACTGTTTCGGCCTTGAATCGCAATGGAGACCAATGGAAAGAATCAGTTGGACACAGCATATATCCAATAAAGAGGTGAATTCAGGTAATAGACAATGTAAAGAAGAAAAAGACAATAATACAAACAATAAAACAGAAGCTAAAGAACTGGATTGAGCAGATTCTAAGAGGAGACTTGTCAAAACAATTTTGAGACAGGCCACTCTAAATAGCGACTAAAATAGGACTATGTACTTTTATAGCGTATTATTCTCGGAGAGATATTTTTAAAGCATAGAATGATATCTGATAATTATCTAATTGAACTTATTGCATAATAACTGTTTCAGACTTTATTATATCGCTATTTGTTTGAACACAAGAAATATAGAAACCGGACATTTAGATTTAGAAGCTATCTGTGAATCAGAGAATCAATCAGAATATGCGAAACCTGATTGACAGATAGCAGTAGCAGATATAAGCGACCGACCGGAGTGATTGCATCACTCCCGCTCGGAAACGCCGTGAACGAGAACTGAAATTTAGGCGGAGCGGAGTCATAGAAAGAATAAGAATAAAAATCGGAATAAGTGGTTTTTAGTAGAGAAACTGTTAGAAAGAAAAATTTGTTAACTTCTGTTTTGGAAAATAACTGTGAGCGAGTTTGCTTCGTCGAAATTAAACTGTGGAAAACCCGTTGGACGGCGTTATTTGCAGGCTTGTCCATGGGAATGGGAATCCCATGGGATTCGTCTCATGGGATGCGTCCCATGGGATTCGTCCCATGGGATGGGATGGGATGGGATGGGACAGCACTGTTTCATCCCATCCCATGAGACTCGTTGGACAGAACTTCTCTTAAATTTTTTTAATTTTTAAAACTTTTTTGAAGCTTTTTACTTTTCTTTTTCTTCACATATTCATAATATAATTCAGTGGTAGCTCCGCACAGTGGCTCCAGGCTGCATTGTCTATCGGAGACGTCAGCGTTCGACTGAAAGATTCAGGTTTAAGGCTTGTGAAAGACCTGCTCGCGGTAGTTCGTTGAAATGGTCGAGCGTTGGGTGGTCCATGCACGAGGCGCAGCGTAGACTGAGCAGCAATCGTGAGCAGTTGATGGGGCAGCGATGAAGGGTGAGCGCGTCGTGTCTCGGTAGGTCCTTTATCCGTGAGATGCATATAGAACCAGTTCGTCGAGGCATCGAGCGAGGGCGACTCCGGTGGTGAATGACGCCCCGAGGAGACGGGCCTCGTTTCGAGGGACCGGAAGGAACAGGCTTAGGATCCGTGGTAGAGATGAGTCGGTGTTGTTTGAATGATTTCGCATTTTTTGTTGTTCAGCGAAAGGTCAATTCTGTTAGCCTCAGCAGATAAGAATTCGACGTCGCGTGCTGCGTCTGGAATTCTACATCCGATGGTGAGATCGTCTAAGAATCCTATTCGTAGATCTGAAGTGAGATTTTTCTAGAACAGGAAAACAGAACAGGAAAGGTCCCTAAGGATCTTTCTCAGGCTCTAGGCCTTTGGGTGTGAGGGGAATTGACTTGGCTTGAGGGGAAGAGACATCGTTCAGTGTAAACATTTTTGCCAAAATTGGGGGGATTTTGAGGTGGGGAATCTCCCCCTAACAGGCCTGGATAAACACTGGTCTTGCTGCGCACCCGTTTGAGACAGTAAGTTGAATTGGCCGAACTTGAGTGCTGACGTTTTGGCAGCATGGCAGTACATATAGACGGTAGACCTATATCGATGGCGTGGTGTCTAGGACAGTGTTTCCCAAACTGTGGGTCGCGACCCAAAAGTGGGTCACAGGGATCAGTCTAGTGGGTCGCGGGGTGGCGTGAAATTAGATTCAAGTGTCATTTTCTGGATCATTACCACAATGTCACAAGCCTTGAAATTTGCAAGTAGGCTTAGGTTTTAAGAAATTTATATGCCTGCAACACTCCAAATACGGTTTATATTAAAATGATTAGTGTTTTAACCTCTTTAGTTGACAATAAACTTGCAGGGTCGCGGTATGTTACAAAGCCGCTAAACGGAGTCGCATAGTTCCAAAAATTTGTGAACCCTGGCCTATTATAGGCCTACTTTTTAAAAATTAATCATATTTTGCACTAACGCACGGAAAGCTTATACCGACCAGTTTGCTGTGAAACTCCAATAGCAATAGGGAATCTCTTTTGAGGAATATGTCAGACTTAGCGGTTAAGTGATTTTGCCATACCCGTAGGATTTTTAAGACGCGTAACAAAGGTATGTTATGGGCAAAATTTTAAAAAGAAAATTCTAAAGAAATTTCAATATTTATTTCTCCCATTTTGTCTTATTTCGCAAAGATATGAATAATTCTGCCTAATATAATAGCCATAATTTCATTAGAATTGAATAAGAGCTTTTGTTATGCCATTTATTCAAAACTCAGAAGATTCCTTTCTAATAACGTTCGCCAGGTGGCGCAATACATATTTTGATATTACATGCTATGACTAGGGTCGCGGCATGTTACAAAACCCCTGATGTGGGCCGCGGTTCCAAAATGTTTGGGAAACCCTGGGCTGGAAAAGCGTTTAGCACTGCCTAGCGACTGAGGCTATTAAATGCGTTTGCGAAGTCCAGCTTCACTATCGCCGAGTCTGGACCCAAGGCGTCTAGGAAGCGTCTGGACGAGTGGACGACTGTCTGAAATTATTTAGCATGTTCTACTGTTTGCTATGATACACTGACTTTATTTTCAACAAGTTCACAAATAACTATGTGAATCATAGGCCATCGATTGAAAGTTGAACCTCTTGTAAATGTACATCACAAATGAAAATACGCTGCACTAGGGTCGTTAACAATTCAAGCCACAAAACTATGTTTAGGTGACTATAGAAAAGAGAGGCTGGCTAATCTATGAACGTCTCACATGCAGTTTTCTCAAAATGCAATAATCAATTAAGTCAGGTTTTCTTTCGGTTTGGGTAAACTGTTTGAGCTAGAGCCGTGTTTAGGCGAGGCGCAACATTGTTCAGTGAATTGAAGACGAATAGACCGCAGTGGATTGTGAGGAGTGTGCCGACGACGACGATGACAGCATTGAACACATTTGCCGTCGAGACGGAGGAAGCGTCGTTCTTGACCTGTGAACAAGCGCATGCCGTGGGAGTTCGTTCGGTGGCCGCTTCAGTCGTGTAGCACGGAGGCAGGAAGTCGAAAGAATACTGCATCCGGATTAAAGGCGCTATAGTATCCCTCGCAGCTCTACCACATTCTCTCAGTACAAATGATCCATAGCAGTCGATTAACTTTTGCCGGAGTCTGAAATAAGCAAAACGACTCTTTTTTATAAATGCAATTACGGTGCAATACTCAGAGATCGTATCTATTCCAACTATCTATTCCGGGTATCTCGGAATAACAGCATCTAATCACGAATAGCTCAGTCTTTTGAGGCATGCAGTTCACAGTGTTTAGCTCGATTGTTCTCTTGATTGCGTTGAGATTATCCTCAAAACGCGCATTATGACTGCAGTATAATAGCCTAATCAGAAGAATGCCTCGCAAAGACTTAGTTTTAAAGCGCTAAAGATCCATTTGGGCATTTTTCAACGTAATGACCATCTTATGGCATTTCATTTCATTTTTAAAACCGTTTAGAGATTGGATTTCGTTTGCATTTTCATTTTTTTCATTCTTGACATAACCGTTCAACGGATAACTTTCGTCAGTGGCGTGGCCAGGATTTCCGGAAAGGGGGTTTGATTTTTGGTTTCGACCGTGACCAACTTCGGAAAAATGTTGGCAAGCAAAAAAGGTCATCTCCTCATCTCTATATTTTTTTCTGTCCACGTGTCGACAAGCAAGAAAAAGGTCGTCACCTCTTAAACCGTCAGAATCATTATATAGCCAAGGGGTTTTGACCCTCAAAATCGCGTCCCAAAATTAAAAATGCATAGAAATTCATTAAAAATATTTTGTTTTCGGCAACCAATGTGGTTTAACCCCAAAACCCCTTTGGCTACGCCACTGACTTTTGTATATGTATACGCTGATGATTTCATGTATAATTTTGAAAATGCGCTTTGTATATGTCAAAATAACAAGCTGTCAGTATAATAATTTTGACAACTCAAAATCGAGGTACCATTTGAAATTCTTATTTGAAGGTCATGCAAGGGCAGATCCTGGATTATTGAGTGTGGGGCACCTTGTGTGTGGGGCACCTTGTGTTCCATTCCACATTCTGCCATTCTCCGCCCTTTCCACGTGGATTAATGCACACTGCTAAACATTTTGAAAGGGGAGAAATACGACGAGCGTTTATTTGTTCATGTTTTTCTATCAAATTTCTGGTTAATACGATCTATGCATTTTTTTAGAAACCTTTGGTATTTGTTAGAAAGACTCGTATAGGAAACATCTGTTTTTAGCCAAGATGTCTCAGTCTATGAGGTAAATAGCTTTAGACTTTTGCTTCCACGAACTTTGAAGTGCACTGCTGTAGTTTGCCTGTAACAGTTTGCCTGAAAGCAGGAAAGAGAAATGTTTGAGAATCTGTTGGCAGTTGATAGGCCTAGGCAGGGCCTGTTTTAACGTGCAGTGATACATAAAATGTGCAGTGATAAAATGAAAACGTGCAGTGGTAAAATGCAATTTTCTGTGTTTTGTGCAGTGATAAATTTTCTGGACGACCTTTTTTGCGTGTTCTTTGCGCGGATGTCCACAAATTTTCTGAGTTTAGTGCAGTGATAAATTCTTCTTAAAACAGATCCTGGGTCAAGGACTTATGATTGAAATTTGGGGTTGCTTAAAAACTTAGGATTTAAACTCGTATTACATATACAGTATGGTGGTAATTATGTTAACAGGTGTTAATAAAATTGATCTGCCTCTTTGTTAGAACCTTGGATATGTTACAGTATGTGAACGCACGGAGAATCAGCGAGAATGAATACGAATTGTCTACCTGAACTACAACGAACACTCGTTCATTTGTTGTGATGTTATGTGAGACAGGACTGCGCGCTGTTTTATGTTTTCTTAATATGATGCAATAAGGGCATTGCCTTAAGCCTTAAGGGAAAGGAGGTGATTTAGCATGGCTCCATTTCAGTTTGGATTTGGAATTCTTACATTAGAAGGGCTCTACGTTTCGGATCATTAACATTGTGGCTAGGCAAAGGCTTTACTCCTCATTCTGTGTTTGATACGAACCGCCTCAGCTAGACGAATAGACGGTATATCAGAAAGACAGCAAAGCGTAACGAAGACATCGCAACGGACGACTGGGAACCCAGCGACCAATAACCGACACAATCTAGGAGATTAAGATGAAATTCTTTGGGCATGTCAAAGTATAAGGGACGATCACAGACTACCATACAAAGCCCTGTTCTGAAGAGTCTCAGAGGAAGATCAAAAACACAAGAGATGACTGCGCAACTATCGGACTAGACCTGACTTCATCCTCAACCCTCACACAAAGATCGCCGCTACACTGAAGAACAACATAAAGAAGAAATCGTGCCTACTATTCTTGATTTTTATCCTAGTTTCGTAGTCAGTTATCCAACAAGACTCTGATCAACTGTTCATCACATATTAAATTGATTCATGATTGTGTTCCCAGGTTTTCTAAAATATTTTGCGCAGACAACGTTATCGTCCTCTTATTTATTCGACTGCATACAAATGACAGCCAATATGCATATTACCGTCCGTTCTTAAATGCCGGGTTCTTTCTATGCGCAGACTCCGCAGGGCATTCAACTGTGATGATGCACAGATAGGTGCCAGTAGCTCACAGCCGTGCATGTGTGCGTGTGTATGGGCTGGGCGTGTGCACCAAATATTCTGGAGAGAGAGAGAGAGAGAGAGAGAGAGAGACCTAGTTCCTTAATCTCGTTGCTAATTCAGATAAAATGGAGTGTAATCGAATTTTAGAACCGCTGTGCCTATATGGAGGTTACGCGAGATTAGACCACACGCATAGACTACCAACTGTTATGCCCATCGGCTCAAGTGTTGGGTCTGCATTCAGCTGGTCCTGCTTTGTTCTATGGATCGGCGGCGTGTATGCCGACCGACGCCTTTGGTCCGTCGTCCGTATGGCTGGGTTGTGCGGTGGATGCGTTAAAACAGCGGCCGATAATGCTGCTACTGCTGACAATTCTTCACGAGCATCACTCATAGCCTTTATTCCTTTGGGAATTAAACGCGCCGCGACGAGAAAGACATCACTTTTGGGCGGTCAATGCAGAGTGACTATTACGAGAGAGAGAGAGAGAGAGAGAGACGCATGTCCTGATAAATGGCTCTGTTCATCGCTGAAGGGGTAAAGGGGAAGAGAGGAACGATGAAAAGAAGCTAAAATAAAATATAGCGCGTTGTTTTATACCAGAAATGATTTATTGGTTGACTGACTAGATATTGATAGTTGCGAGAAACTTCAGAAAAAGAATCGTAAAAGTCCCAAATTCAAAAAGCCTTCGTTCAAAATGTGATTCCCTAATTGAGGAAAATGTTGAAAAGCATAAAGATATTTGACGGCCAATTTCTGATTTCTTGACTTCTTATTCATCGGGGAAAACGTTACTCAGTAATGAATTATTAATCAAATGGATCAGAGGCGGTTCCACGTTGGGGGATGACTGGGGATGCATCCCATCACCGGCCCATCAAAAATGCGTCTGCGATGGAAGATGATCGTCTAAACGGATTAGCCTTGATGTACATCCACAAAGATATGCACATATCCATAGACATGTCATCGACAAATTCGCTTCCAGCAATAGAAAACTCGATTTGGCACTATATATATATATATATATATATATATATATATATATATATATATATATATATGACTTTGTACAACCCGACTATAATGGCTTTTTACATTGTCAATTCTGAACATACTATTTAAGAAATAAAATCTACAGATTTCTTCTAAAACTTTTGCATATAATTCTTTTGATAATTGGCCGGATTTTTATTAGAAATTCATTGCATCCCCCACCAACATCCAAGAAATTCATTGTATACCCCCACCAAGAGTTCTTGGAACCGCCGCTGAAATGGATTGAGTCTTAAGAACGGTCTGACGCGACCAAGCGTTAACTGTGCATGGTGAAATTTTGCGAGCTTTCGAAATGCAAGCTTTGTGAACTTCTTGCTACCTTCGAGATCTTTTTGCAATGTTTCGCAACTTTCTGCCAGCGTTTTTTACTTTTTGCTAACTTTGTTGACTTTGATAACGTTTTACTAACTAATCTATTATACCTACCTGTATACGTCTTAATATTAAGCTATTGAAGAGCATTGTTCCGTTCTAACCGGTCGTTAATGGTTTGGCATCACGTCACTGGGACAACCACAACAATTCATGGGATAGAATTTCAAGAAACATACTACATAGAGCTTTAGCCGCACTATAACCACGCTGGAGGTCTGAACTTTTGGGGTGAAAGCAGTCAGACAAACGCTTGTGTTTTATGTCTGAAAGTTGAACTCTGATCGTGAATTAAATAGAAAATTACTCGGTTCTGCCTGCGCTGTCTGTGGCGTTGGGCTGACATCTGGCGGCGTACATTTCGTGCATCGACGGATACGCTTCGTACAGCTGTCTACAGAGACTCGGATACGTTGACGACCTGACGGCTCGCTGATAAGACGGAAGAAAACGACGGTAGCCTGAAAGAACCACGATCTATGAGCGTTGAGAAATACGCGTCTTAATGCAGCTCTAATTTTGTCATTTGACGAAAGATTTCTGATTCTTATAATCCTATTAAACTTGGGGTCTCCACTATCCCTGTAAGCTCTTCTGCGCTATATCTATAAGTGATTTTTGATTCCACGTTTTCTTTCGCAAATCATACAAAGAGCATCTGTAGAGTATAGCTCACTACCATGCACCTTCGTGATTTATATCGTATTAGAAAATTTCTCAAAAAACCTGCATTTATGCTCTTGGCAAATGCCTTAGTGTCTAGCCGTCTTAATTACTGTAACTCACTTCTTTTTGGCATCTCTAAATCCAACCTGGCGAAACTCCAACGAATTCAAAATTTACTGGCTCGGGTAGTCTCAAAAACCCCAAAACGTGAGCACATAACCCCAGTTCTTAAGGGTCTCCACTGGTTTCCAATTAAAGAAAGGATAGACTTAAAAATCTGCCTCCTGGTATACAGATTATTTATTACAAGGAACCTAGTTACCAAGTTTCAAAACTGTCTGTACAAACACACAAATACTCGACCAGATCCTCGTCTGCAATAGGTCTCTACCTCTCCCAGTCCCATACTCGGACAGTTCTTGGTTCTCGTGCTTTCTCAGTGGCCGCCCCCAAACTCTGGAACTCACTGCCTCAGCATGTGCGCATTGCAAATTCATTACAAATTTTTAGAGCAAGATTAAAAACCCATCTTTTTGACCGGGCTTATCCACCATAGACTGTCACCCGTTTGTCTGGCCGGATACCCTGGATTTGATCTGGATCTTTAATGATTTTGATTTGGTGTGCCATCGGTTGATGCTCCTGTGCATTATGAAGTGGCGCTAAAGACGTTTAAGGTTAAAATTATATGATCGACTCCATAGAAAGTTCAAAGACCGTCTCTTTTCGATTATTAAAATTAATAAGAAAAAACTATTAAAATTAATAATAGAACTAGATTTATTATGTTGTTAATATATATATATATATATATATATATATATATATATATATATAATTATATATATATTGACTTGGGATCACGATTGATCCCAAGTCACTGGCTTGGGTTCTGAGAATATACAGTATATATATATATATGTATATATAGTTATATACTGTATATATATACAGTGTGTATATATACAAATATAGGTGCAACAAGGATGTAATTATTACTGCTATGCTCTTACTTGAAGGTGCGATTTCGCAGATGTAGCTTGCAATGTGCAAATGCTTGTTCCAATCGGGAGACATGGAATAGATTTCATCTACGCCATTTCTGCACAGCTGCTCAATCGGACTCAAGCACAGTCTGTACTGAGACAACGACCTGCAGAAATATTAAGCATCTAACTATAGATTCTTCTATAGTTTATTTGTATAGAACTCTACACATATCTTCATCATATGCAGAGCATGTCTTAAAATGCTCACCAAGTGCTAAGTGCTTAAGTGCCTAAGTGCCTAAGTGCTCACCAAGTGCTTAAAGTGCTCAGTCATTTATTCTTAAGCATATCTGATTTAAAAGTCGTATCAGAATATAATTTTATAATTTGCAGAACTAAGAAACAGACACGCAACTAGAGTGTTTGACACCAGTGGCGTAACCAAGGGGCTGGGATTAAACCCCCTTGGTTGCCCGACCCAAAAGATTTATTGCTTATCAAGCAAAATAATATGTGACGATTTTTTTGCTTGTCAGGGTTTTTCGAATTTGAGGTTGCGGGAATGGTCATAGCCCCCTTTGGGAGATCCTGGCTACCCACTTTTGACACCCATGGCAAGGGTCAGAAAATTAAATTAGCAGGTTAACAAATCTTTATTAAGAAATTGTGGCATTTCATTGACACAGGATTAAAACTACAGATGCTCTTTTCTTGCTTTCACAGATGCGAACTCGTCTATGATCACGTGATCAAAGTCCGTTTCAATTTCTTCTCTTTCTACGCTGAGTTGAGCAGGATCACAGAGTTTCTGGATCCCCTTCAAGGCTTCAAGTGGCCCGACCTAATATATCCTACGTACGCCACTGACTATATATATATATATATATATATATATATATATATATATATATATTTATATATATATATATATATATATATATATATTTATATATGTATAATATATATATGACCAAATTTCAAATTCAGCAAATGACCTGACGGAATACGTGTCTTCTTTAAATTTAGGGTCAAGATGGAAAGACGACAGCAGCTTGAAATCAAAATCAAGGCTAATGTCCTGTCTGTTTTAAAAAGACCGCAGACAACAAAAAAGAACAAAAGCCATCGATAATGCATGGGCAATTATACAAGATGTTAATAAATGAATGTCAGAAGCGATTGTTTATGCAGAAGATGTTCCTACTTGCACCATAGATCGATTGTCTCCTGAGAGCTTTTGACGACAGCCAGCAGAGTCGGATAGAAGACCATTTTACCGCTCATGAATTCCTTGTAACACATTCTCATCAGCTCCGGAAATTCCGGCGGGCAGCTGATCGTATATGCGAATCCTGTACAGGCGAGACGAACAACAAGGAGACGGGAATTATGCATTAGATGCAAATAGGAGAAGCGACGAGAGACACAAGACGCGACGTGTCACGTGACCTACGACGAAAGACAGAAAAACGTCTGCTCATAAGGAGGAGAAGGGGAGGAAGGAGAAGGAGGAGGAGGAGGAGGATAAGGAGGAGGAGGGAGGAGGAGGAGGAGGAGGAGGAGGAGGAGGAGGAGGAGGAGGAGGAGGAGGAGGAGGAGGAGGAGGAGGAGGAGGAGGAGGAGGAGGAGGAGGAGGAGGAGGAGGAGGAGGAGACCGTGTGCAACGCACCCGTTTCAAATGGACAGAATCGCTTACAGGAACTCTGCTCCACGGCCCCCACCCACACGCATTGAGCACTATCGATAGATGCCAAAGAATATTTTATTCTATTCTATTTCAGCTATATTTTAGCACTGTATCTTTTGACCTCACTGCTAGGGCGGCAGGGCTTGTCTATGTAGAACAGATGTAGCCGTTACAGTTAAGTGCAAATGACAAAAGGTCCGGTAGAACCTTGAAGCAAGACGTCTATCAGAGGTCAGAGGATCATTCGTCACCTGAGGTCAACGCGAAGGGTCTCTCTCTAATGTCCGTGAAAGAAGCAACAAGCAGGTCTTTTTAGATTTTCTCTGCTTACTAGGAAAGAACTGATTGGTTGCCAGATGACATTTCAGTCTATATCCTTTGTATTGTCATTATTATTATTATTATTATTATTATTATTATTATTATTATTATTATTATTATTATTATTATTATTATTATTATTATTATTATTATTATTATTATTATTATTATTATTATTATTATTATTATTATTATTATTTATTATTATTATTATATTATTATTATTATTATTATTATTATCATTATCATTATTATCATTACTATCATTGTTATCATTATTATTATTAATTATTATTATTATTATATTGTTATTGTTATATTATTATTATTATTATCATCAATTATTATTATTGTTATTACGTGGCTGTTAGCGCACGTTAAAGTCATTGACTAAGTGAAGACTCGTGAGTGCGGTGTGAGTCACGTGTCATAAATAGTGTAGGCAGTAGAGTGCAGTTTTAAGTCGGCGCTTAAGAACAGCCGGTAAAACAGGTATAGCCTATATATATATATATATAGGTAATATATGTATATATATATATATATATATATATATATATATATATATATATATACATCGGAAGTATAATTTTTAGAGAAGTTTTCCAAAACAGACGGAACAACGTCGGCGAGAGAACGATCGAGTGAGGAGCCACCAATAGTTTGTTGGTAATCGAAACTGTCCGTGCAGCTGAACGACGTCAGCCAGACACCTCGCGAGATGGGCGCACAGCACAGCAAGTTGACTTTGACGATTCGCGACCACAAGATCCAGGAGGCTGCCGCTGTGTCGAGACTTGTGTGTAGGCGATGAGACACGTTGTTGCTGTCCAGTAGTGTCCAGTGTCAACAGCTTTGGTGCGATTGACGCCGGTTGGTCGCCGCCGCAGTTGAAATCACCACAGCACAAGAATCTGTCACGGTCCATATATGGTGTCACCCAGGCTGTCAAACAGATATGACAGCCTTGACAGGTCGGCGTAAAATACTGATTAATTGGTAGACGATGGCTTCAGCGTTGTTGAGATGGCAACAATAGATCAAACGAGCGGAAAGTTACTTTTGTATCGGTTTAACAGAGAGCGAATAACACACAGTCGCCGCCACGATTCGCTTCAGTTGCTGCCGGTCGAGGTAAATGAACGACGCGATGTCTGGACAGTAGACGATCCGGTATTAATGGCGCTTGGGTCGTCCTGGACGATCTCAGTTTTCACAATAGCGAGAAGTTACATTGAATATAATACATTCGCCGGGTGTTGATGATTTCCTGGACCAATGGGCCCTTAGGGACGATCGACCGAGCGTTACCGTAATAATATGACGGCATTTGACCGACGCCGGCGAACAGTAGGCCTAACAGCAAGGCGACGACAGACGCAGACTGTGATCGTTCCCTCTTTGACCTGTAAAACGCTCCGCATCGTCCGTGTATTAGAAGTGACGGCAACGGAGTGGGTTGCCTGAGTGCTGACCCTGACCCAGTGTTTTCCGTCAAAGACAGACTATTCAATCAAATGTTCGACATTGTTTACGTCGGCGATATTTGAATTAAAGACGTCGTTGAACGAAACGCCTGCAAAGAAAAAGTACCGAACAGAGACGCCTCTTCGGACGACGAAACGGTCCAGCATTTTATCGAGAGCAGTTCCATCGTGTTCCGCAAATTAAGACGAACGCGCTAGAACCAAATTTAACTGCTAAAAAGCCTGTACTTATCAGAGGGAGATCCCAGTCTAGAGCCCTTCTCTATTTTGCGACGACCTAGCGCTGAAGAGGTCGTGCGATCATGTTGACATTTCTCCGCAAAAGCACCTACGAGCGCCTGGTCAATTCCTTAACTGGTGCCCTGGGCATTATGACAGTGGCGCCATAGAAGTTGATTGTTTGATTAACTATCGCGTTTGATAGCTGCCGTTTGGGCGAGACGTTTGACATTCACAGGCTTACATGTTCAAGAGCTAAGTGCAGAGAACAATATGAATCTTAATCATTGGTGTAATTAATTTGTGTTACTGAAGTATGATTTGTGTCGTGATCAGTGTTTGAGCTCTACAGACTGCGCATCGTTTTGCAATTCACTGAATATAAGGAGACAATTTAAAAATACAAAAGTCCGCCTGCAAATGCTCGCCAACTATTCGACCGCCCGAGCCGCAGGTGTAAGAGCGGTAGACTGACCGATGTAATTGTTGTTGGTCGAAATGTGAAGGCACTGATGATTGAGCGTCGACGGATTAAGTGCGGTCTCCGTGGAAACGGCCAACCGGAAGTCCGCCAGCGCACTTCCGCATGCCGATCGCACGAGACGATCTTCGCACTGAAGGAACTCAGACATCAACCTGGACAGCATCAGTGGCACTCATCCAATGCAATCTCAATCAATCAACTTCTATGGCGCCATTTGCACAATGCCTGCAGCATCAGCCGATGCTGCACTATGCAAAAAAATGTAGATTTCAGATATGCTGAAAAATTAGGCAATGGTGCACACAATAATCCAATAAACAGATATCATAAATCGGTCAACAACTGTTAAATGATTACCGAATTAGGCAAAATATATTAGCTATGCACAGGGCTTTTTTTCAGTGGGAACGCACGGGAACGGCGTTCCCACACCTTTTTTTGCCAGATTGCATATAAATTATGGATATGTTATAATGCGTTTAGGAACGTACAGGTTTGGCGTTCCCACACCTGTTTTGTTGATGAGCAAAAAAGGATGAGTTCCCAAACCTTTTTTCCTAGAAAAAAAGCCCTGGCTATGCATATAAATAAAGGAGTATTTTGAAATGAAAGTCTCAAGAATTTAGTCAATTTACGTTTACGGTAGTGAACTGACTTTAATCTGACTATATCAAGGTCATTCAGAGTTATACATAGATTCTATTATACAGCGCAAGAATTTAAAATGTAATAATCGAGATATTTTAAAATAACAAATGACTAGAAATTTCAGAAGACGATAAAAGTCTTTTTCGATGCTGGTGAGCGTATTATGAACCTCACTTTTAAAAATTCATCCATAATTCGTGTCTAGGCGATTATCTTCGAAGATAATGGTAAAAAGCGGCTCTGAAATTGGTTTCCCTTGAAATTTGTCTTTGGATCAAAATAATCCTAAATAATGCATTTGGTGAGGTACATAGTGAGGCTGGAATTAGTGATGGCAAATTAGTTCATAGTATTCATGCATTGCTACTCGATGTTTTAGTGAGGTGGACCAGCTTATTCACGAGCGCCCCAGGATCAACAAATTCGAAAAATCAGATTTGAAGACGTCGTCCATTGAACGGTTCATAAAATTAATCAAACGAGCAATTTCCACTTAAATAATGAAGCATTTGAGGATGAACTCACCTGCACAATTCCATGATTTCAGACTTCTTTCGAAGCTGCATCATTATGTAACAACCGTTGAACAAGTGATTGTTTTCTCTCGATTGCGTGCTCAGGCACGGCAGATTGGACAACGTCCCTTGAAACGAACACACAAAGCAAGCGCAGAGGTCATCGCGCATAACCATCATAAACCATAAAGACATCTGCGCAGAGGCAGCCAAGAAGGCCAACAGAATTCTAGGTATGATCAAAAGAACGACAGTGAGCAGAGGGAAGAATGTAATCAGAAGACTTTACAAGACATTGGTATGCCCGCATTTAGAATATTGCGTTCAAGCATGTTGTCCATTTCTGAAGTAAGACATAGAGACTTTACAAAGAGTACAACACAAAGCAACAAAGATTATCAAAGGGTACCAGGATACCTGTGAAGAAGTGCCAAAACATTGTGGATTGACAGGGATTTAATTGAGACATACAAAATACTAACAAGGTGGAATTGCCAAGAGAAAGGGTTTTTCCACAACAAAACAGTACGATGGATCATGAAACCAGGTGACACAAATCGAAGTACTATAGGATACTAGAGATAGAATGGACGAAACTTAGTGGTTCTCACGCAGGGCAGACCTTCCTCAACCACTTTAAACCGTATTTATTAGTATTATTATTGTTACTGTTGTTGTTATTATTATTATTATTATTATTATTATTATTATTATTATTATTATTATTATTATTATTATTATTATTATCATCATCATCATCATCATCATCATCGTTATCATCAGCATTATCATCATTATCATCATCAGATCTGTGGTGGCGCCTATCTATGGCAGCCTGCACATGTTGTGTGTCGTCGTTTCACCGTCGTTTCTCGGCATTTGCTGACGCTCTGTCCGTGAATTTTGCGTCGGACATCGTCGTCGCCATGTTGGCAATTGTTGTAGCGCTAGGCGGCGGTGATCGACTGCGTTCTGGACGTCGCTGGAGTCTCCATCTACGTGAGGACTGCGTTCAGCTCTTCAGTTTCCGACGTGTCTCGTGCCGTCCTCTACCTTCCACGTCGGTCTGGAGGTTCAAGTCGGTCGCTCTCCGTCGAGTGTGCGCCAATGTCAGTCATTATTAATTTGGTGGCTGCCGCGTGAAAATTCGGCGGATTTGAGGTTGGCTGTCGTTTCTGGACGTCGTCGGATTTTCCATCTTCGTCGGTTTTGCCGATTTCAACGACGGAACTATCTTCTTGCGGAAGACCGCTTCTTCAGGAACTCACCGATGGCTACATCTGCGTGGATAACTCCTACTACCAACTCGCGGACTTTCAACATCATCTTCGTTCCTCGTTAGCATGTCAATGGGACTACAGTTTCCTTGAAGGACCGCTTCTAAAAGACTCTGCACCGGACTTCTTCACGGCAGCAAAGTTCTTTCCATCATCACAGTGGATTTTAACATCGCCACCTTCTGACCTTCATTGACATGTCAGCGTTGTTAAAGCGCTTTTGATTTTGGATTTTAAACCATGCGTACAGCGCTATATAAATTGTCCTGGAATAATAATAAATAATAATAATAATAATAATAATAATAATAATAATAATAATAAGTAATAATAATAATAATAATCACATGCGTTTGATTATCTTAGCAAGCAACGTTTCACTGAATATTTGCTAAATACAAGTTAAGAAATAACTATAATTCAACGGATATATATTCGTTATCGGAGGAGTTATTGATAGTTAGGAAAAGTGCATCGTTATCATTCAATTCTTTTAGCAGCACTAATCGTACCCACAACAACTGCGATTCCATTTCTGTTGTTACATCTAAGCTCAAGACACATCGATTTCAATTAGCATTTCCTCCATAGGCTCCGTAGCTCTGCCTCGCTGTTTCTCACTCTAACTGATCTCTGGAAAGACATGGTCCTTTTGCGGACCGATATAAAGTATACCATCGTTTGATGCCTTTGCCTTTAGACTATTAGACCATGTGCTATAATTTATCAAAGTCAAAGTCAAAGTCCTTCCCGAGCCACAGGCTCATAGGGCGGCGCTGATCTCCGTTTCTAGTAGCCCTCAGCCAGGCGTGTGCAAGGCCACGGACACGGGGCTAGTGCATCGCGTATACCTGTTTGACTTGTCGCAGCATTTTTAGGGCTGCTCCTCATTTATAACACGCCCCTCTAGCGCAAATAGGCTGAGTTAGAGCTCCTCCGGACGCGAACCCGCGACCTCCTGCACCAATATCCAACGCTGTTACCATAACTTTATAATTTATGCTTTATGTATATTTATGTATATATTTATTTATGTGTATAATTTATTATTATTATTATTATTATTATTATTATTATTATTACTTAGAACTCGAAGGCTCGCTTTATTATGAGGCGAGCTTCGCTCGCTATTCGCGTTCGAGGCAACGAATATTCCAGAATTTCACCCAGCCAACCAATCAGGTTTTATCAATCAGAACACACAAGCATGCCAACTGTTCAGAACGGCTTACAGCCAAACAATGTCGAACGCACCAATCAGAACGCCAATGAATAAATAACGATTATCATGATGATTATTATTATTTAACGGTTTTATCTTGACACCAGGCATGCTGTTCAGGCTTAGGAACATGTCATCGTACCAATGAATAAATCTCAATGTGTAATGGTCGTAATTATAATGGCATAGAAATGCAGACGATTGGATTGGCCTGAGGATATGGTCTGAGTTCTATGTATCTCTTGTCTATTTGTAGTGAATCAAGTGGATCTGCACACTACAGTCCCAAAGAGTCTAGTATAGAAGATCTATCTGCGGTCGATTAGACAAGACAGCTGTACGGCGGCTGCCGCTGTCCGCTTAATTCAGCGCTTCCATAATCATCCATCGGCCGACGAGGAGGAGCGTCGTCGTCGTCGTCGTCCGTCCTTAGAACGGCATTCACCACGGCCAATCGCTTTCATTCTCACGACCATTCAGACATTCAGACGCAGAAAATTGATTTCACCCGATCGGCGGCCGTAGTGCTGCGCTGTGGGAGGGGTGAGGAGAACCCGGAGAAAACGGAAGAGAGAGAAAGAGAGAGACAGAGAGAGAGACAGAGACAGACAGACAGAGACAGACAGAGACAGACAGACAGACAGAAAGACAGACAGAAAGAGAGAGAGAGAGAGAGAGAGAGAGAGAACAAGAGAGACAGACAGACAGAGGGAGAGAGAGGGGGTATTAGGAGGAGAAAAGGGGAAATAGTGAGAAAAGAGGAAGGTAAAGAGCAAGAGGAGATTCTCCGTGCCACCTACTCTCTCGCTTCACCGTACACGCATGAAGAATCATAGCTTTCGACCGTCCCAGCGGCTCGCTGTCTGGCGCCGCCGCCGAGGAGGAGAAGGAGAAGGAGGAAGAGGAGGAGGTGGAGGACGTGGAGGAGCCGTTACAACGACTAGCGGCTGACGATCGAACACAAAATAGCCATTTCTGGTACATACTGAAACAAGACAAACACAGCGATGGCGAATGCAAATGGATTAAACGCAAAGCACTCAGACAGCGTAATCAATAGGACTTGAACGATTGTCATTAGATGACATTCGGCAACATGATGTCACGAGCGAACATAATGTCACGAGAGAATATGATGTCACGAGCGAACATAATGTCACGAGAGAATATGATGTCACGAGCGAAAGGAATGCGAGATTGGAGCTTGTTGTGACATTATTTTGGCCATATTAACCCTTCAAACAATGGCTTCTTGGTTAAAAAGTACCCTAACCCTGGGTTCCTGAGCACATTTTCGACTTTCAAACAAGTGTCCATATTTTTACTAATGTGAACTGTCTGTGGTTTTCCGAACTAAGACTTCATTGGTCATTTGACAAGCAAGAATAATTGTCTTCATCTCAGTTATTGTGACTAGAACAAAATCTTTTGCACAATAATTGTCTGGTTTAGCTACCTTTACACGTCCAGCACTTCGATTGGTGTATGTTACTAAAGTATTCCAAACATCATCAGTCCACAAGAGACTGAAAAAAATCCAATGGTTTACTATCTTCCGCGAATGAATCGTCGCTTGCAACAACATTATTGCTTTCGTTATCAATGTCTAATATCATCATTACAGTCTCTTTCAATGATAATTTTCTTTTTACAGTATCTCACGTATACCAGAGATTATTAAATTTTGGTGGGGGAATGGTTGGGAACGGCGTTCCCATTGTTACTACGGCAGCGGAACGATTGGTAACGAGGGAGCGTTTCCATTGCTGCCATTTTACCGAATAACCAATGACGCATACTATTACTCATAGGTGTCGCCATTACTGATGTTTTATTTACAGGGTAGCATAGAAATATATTCACAGAAGTTTACTTAGGTCTCTGGAGTTGTGCAGCCATCTCGGCCGCAAAACATACCTGTAGTGTTATACCAGAGTGGCGTGAGACCAGTATTCGTGGCGCTTTAACCAGCTGGCCAAAGGTTTTTGTACCTGCGATAAGATAAGTAGGTCTACTTGGAACTCTTGTGTAAAGTGCTCTCGTCCACTGCCTGAGCTTCAAGATAGCGCTATATAAGTTGTCGCTCTAATAATAATGATACAAAAAAATAATTCCCGGCATGCCAGGCTATTGGCATATGTTTTGGTCCGGTTTACCAGCCCATCGGGATAAAAGGGCTAATTTACACTTCAACTCAAAGCTTGACAACCATTGCATTGTCAAGCTTTCATTGAAATTAAACTTATTTCCACATTTCGTACATGTCTTTCATTGATCGTAGCGATTGACGAACTTTTGAGCAAAAACGTCTAAGCCACGAAAGATGGAATGACCTAGGGGTTGGTTGGGGGATGGGGTGAGGGGTTAATCATGAGTTGATCACCAGTGAGATTTCCTGGCGATGTACTGTAATTGTCGGAACCAATCAATGAAAGTGATGCACCTGAAAATGTCCGGAATTTCATGAATAATCAGAACGAGGAGCTCGTGAACGACAGATAATATACAGTATATTAGCAATATTCTTCGGCACGACGTCGTCTCCGCGGCGTCATTATGGGTTCGCTCAATCGCTCATGACGATCGGATATTCTGCATCTCTGTCGTTTGTACATAGATCTGTAGGGCTACTCGCATATTTTAATAGTATTTTAAATACGGGTACTGGTACTATGAACCTACGATAAATACCTGCGTTCATACTTGGGACTAAAATGTTAGCTTCACGCTCAATAGAGAACCAGGTGTCCACGAATCCACATATGACCTCGATACAGAGCAAAAAGGGTGTAGGCCTAATGAGTAAGACGGGAGAGGCCAGACAGAAACAATCGATTCGTCATCTGTGCCTTCGAGATACGAGCGCTAAAGAAGTTCACTCGAGTTTACCTTAATGTCAGTCGATTGTATTCTATTATCGATGTTATCTGCAAGTGACCGCCGTCGAATGAGTGTCATTGTGGACACGCACGCTGTCAATCGCTCTCTGGGGTGGAGAGAGAAGGGACGCGATGCTAAGGAACTGTCGTCACCTGCAGACGGCATCGAAGTGTTCCAGAGACGGACTGGTGAGGAAATTCTCGTGAAACTGTCCGCTGCGGATGTGCTCGACGTGCTCGGCGCAGTCGTCGACGTCTGTGCTGTTCAGATGACACCTGGCGACGGTCGCTTGAAACAAATCGATTTCACAACGAATGACAATTTGGTCAATTAGCCAGATGACGACGACGACGACGACGACGACGATGGTGAAATTACGTTTTCTTTCTTTCTGCTCCATAGTCATCATCATCGTCATTATCATCGTCATTATCATCGTCATCGTCTCGTCGTCGTTATCATCATCTTCTACTTCGTCTACCAGAGACAGTCCGAGTCGGTCGTCGCATAGCGCTGCAACCTACCCCTGTCTAAGAACTCTGTCATTGCTAACATCATCAATGACAAATTGACAACATCATCATCATCATCAACAACAACAACAACTAATAATAATAATAATAATAATAATAATAATAATAATAATAAATAGTTGTAGTAGTAGTAATAATAGTAATAGTAGTAGTAGTCGTATATAGTAGTTGTATATTATAGCAGTAGTAACAGTAGTAGTAGTAGCAGTAGTAGCAACAAGCAGCAGCAGCAGCAGCAGCAGCAGCAGCAGTAGTAGCAGCAGCAGCAGCAGCAGCAGTAGCACAGCAAACAAGTAGTAGTAGCAAGTAGTAGTAGTAGTAGCAGTAGTAGTAGTAGTAGTAGAGCTTTGCTGCGAACATATAACTCGATAGAGTTCTTTCATTTGCTGTCGTCATTTTCTTTTGCTCGATGTTTAAAGGCAATGGACAGGTTTTTTGTCTTGCAGTTCTTTGTGTTTTGCAATGAGATGACGATCTTTTTGGCAGCTTTCATGTTTGCTCTCGAGTACATGTACGTTTCAACATATCACGCGTTGAGAAGGTTGACCTCTGTCATCCTTGTACAGCATAAATACGAATTTTACGTATTCACGATCGTATTTACTTTTTTGCCCCATGAGCCATGTTAATTCTTTGGCCACATAGGCCTATCGAATGGAATTCGCTAGTCTAGGTATGACGATGATGATGATGATGATGATGATGATGATAATAATAATAATAATAATAATAATAAATCTTTATTTCGCACTTGCTGCAGCAAAACACAAAACTAGTAGAAACAAACAAAAACAACACAAAGCAAAAATGAGGAACAGCTATAAGTAACTAATAAGTAACAAGACATGGTTGGATCAGAGGCGTATTCGTAATGCAACGCATCCAGGTCACATTCGAGCGGAACTGCGACCGGTACCATAGCAAGATCCTGCGCCATCCACCGCCGCAATGACAATGGACACTATCGGCGAGAATCTCTGCGGATCTGCGCTCATGGAAGAACCGGACGAGAGATCAGATGACGATGACGAAGACGACCATAAATAACTTTCTAAAGCGCTTTTACCATCCAGCTTAATTAAATTTGTGTAAAGCGCCTTTGATTTTGATCTATGTCATGTTTACGGCGCTATAAAAATTGTCAAGAATAATAATAATAATAATAATAACTAAATTGCGAGGTAAAACGTTGGTCTGGAGAAAGCAATAACAACCTACCCCAGATCAATGGCTTACACCACCTACGTCGCTGATTGCCTAGACCGAAGATAAGCACCGGACCCCAACGCTCGAACACGAGTACCGGACCTACCTTGCCCTTGTCACAAATCTCGGACCCCTTTATTAGAGCGTCGACCATAAATTACACCACGCAGGAATTTTATTTAATAAATTCTCGTGTTTCGTTCGAAACATAGAGGTATTCAACTTCCGCAATGTTGACGAATGCGAGTGTGACTTAAATTCCATGTGCCTAGCATAATATAATTAGCATACACAAGTGGCATCTTGTGTCAGAATGCATCCATCAGAAGAGAAAACAAAATATCACCGCATATTTCAAGTTTTAAATGCACGGAACGTGTGACATCACGGTGGTCTTTAGTCTTTACCCCCACACACATCACCACCACCAACACCCATCCCCTGTCATAAACTATCGCACTTCCTTAGACACCCTGCCCCTCGATCGTGGCGCACTTTAACCCTGCATACGTCATGCAATGCATAACTAACCACATCTGTGGTACGTAGGGTTGCCAGATCTCCCGTATTTTACGGGAGCTCCCGTATTTCAGCCCCAGTCTCCCGCCTCCCGGACGGATACCACGCGGGAGACCGAATCTCCCGTATTTGGCTAGGTCGATAGACTTAATTCTTAACAACGGTGAGAATTTAAGAACGTGAAGAAATAATGTAGTTAACTAGGGCGATGACCTTTTTGCTTGTCAACTCTAACGAAGAAAAAAGAGGAAATAAAGGTGTCGGTGTGAGCGGACGAACTTTTTTTTACTTGTCAAGATTTTTTAACAGTTTTTCACAGTTGACCATGACCAAAACCAAAAACCCCCTTCCATAAATCATGGCTACGCCACTGCTCTATAGTACTGTAGAGTAGTATAGCTCTAGCCATAATAGTTCACAGTAAATTGAACCGTGGAGTGAGCGCATTGATCGCGGTAACAATCTCCCGTATTTTGGCTTTGGATATCTGGCAACCCTAGTGGTACGGCTGTTACACTATGCATGTGGTTTCTTTCTGCGTCATTATTTATATCATAAGAATAATATAGCTACAATCACGTTTGCTTTCCGCAGACTTCATCCACACTGTCGTTTCGAGTACCCAACTGCAAACTACTCAGACTGTTGACGGACACTCATTTGTAAACAAATGTAAAACAATGCTGTGTCGTATGGTGTTGAGGAAAAGGTAAACATCATAATTGGCATTTAGAAATACAGCCAAACGGTGAGTAATTATAATTATCCGCGGATAATATGAATCTAAAGACAGTAAACAGGCAGCGTTTCCTTTAGAATCTCTCTCCCAATCTGACTGATGCTTAATAATAATAATAATAATAATAATAATAATAATAATAATAATAATAATAATAATAATAATAATAACAACAACAACAACAACAACAACAACACAGCAGCATTTCCTTCAGAATCTCTCTCTCTCTCTTTCTCATTCTGTCTGATGCCTAAAATTATTGATCCGATCATTTACAGATGGAGGATTGTAGAGTTACAACATTACATTGGGCTTTGAGATATCCGAGGTTACTCCAGCTCAAAGAACATGCATCTGATCGCTGTATTCGATTTCCCTAAATATAGTACTTTGAAATCCATATCCAATGACAGAACGTTAGAATGTAGATAGAGTTCATGAAAATTGGAAAAAGGTTTGAATGAAAGGTAGGAATGTCCCGTGAATATTCCGATCACAGCTGCCTCTGCTAAACAGAAATATCCTATCGAGGAAAGCAGGAAGCGACATTTCGGTTGAATCATCACCTATAGCGATGTCGGTGAATGCCTAAGTTGGTCAGTATGTGTGTGTGTTCGTCGTCAGAGTTCAATATCTTAGAGGGTAGTGTGACTAATGAGCGAAGCTTCTCTGGTTTAGAAGACAGAAGCTGCTGACGCTAGATTGCAGGATGAAACGTGCAGTGAAGCGTCATTGCAGCTTGGGTGACCACGCTGCTGCATTTCTATCCAGATAAGTCTGTTTCGTTGTCGGTGGCAGCTTGCATCGATTTGATTTGCTAAAGACTTTGATTCTCTATCGACCATCTGATCAATTTCATTGACTATTTTCAGCGCAAACGAAAATTCTATTTTGCGGTTTTGTGCGTTGCATGGCGGATGAAATCGATTGTGACTTTATTGAGATGGTCGTTGAATATCAATGAATCAAACGCACTGGCAAAACACAAACGGCAAAAGGTGGACGCCAAAATATCATTTCTCTGAGTCGTAACTGATTCGCTGGCAGCGTGGAAAATCGTATTTGGCCGTATGGTGCACTGGGACGAAGACGGAAACTAGAAATGTGTGGCGTTAAATTCCCCTGGAAGGAATTGATGGGGATTAGGCTTGAATATCCATAATTCCCGAAGCGCAAAATTTTAACGCTGGTCTAAATATATCATTCAAAATTCGTAAAAACTCTGGCAATATGCGTAGGATTGAATATTGAGAAGTAATCTATTTATACCCTGCATGGATGGGATTAAGCCGGTTCGGCCGGGTTCACGTGAGCTGTTTGTTAAAATACCGACTGTAGGCCTATCACCGAACGGTCCGAAGTTATTGAACTGTCTATTACTAGCTTACTGCTCTCATACCCATCTGCATTTAAACCTAAAAGCTACGTACCTGAGTTCTAACTACATGGATATAAGCCAATGTGATATATATATATATATATATATATATATATATATATATATATATAAAAAGCTGAAATTTCTGATTACTGCCTACCGACTCCCCCCACTCTTTAAATAGCAAGGAGAAGGAGAACCGGGAAGTGGAAATCATTCATACAGTATTTATTCCCGCTCGGCTGCTGAAATCAAAGTTAGGCACAGTATAAACTACTTCTCAAATTTTGGCTGCTGCTGCTGCTGCTATAAAAGAAAATTCTTTCCATCATCCCTCACTGACTCAATTCTCAAATACCATTCTAGTACTGGGCAGAAAATTGTGAACACCATATTAACTGCGAACTGATTTACCCTAATAACATTTAAAAGATTAATATTAATAATAATGATAACAATAGTAGTAATAATAAAAATAATTATAACAATTGTTATAGTAATAAAAATGATAATAACAACCTCTACTCTTGGGAATCCGGGGGAGGGGGTTTGGGGGAGTGCATGTGCTTAACACATATCCTAATACCATACACCTAACTCTAACCCTACGGCTTAAAACATATTAACTGTGGGCTGATTTACCCTAATAATAATAATAAATACACAATAGTGATTATAATAATAACAATAGTAGTAATAATAGCAGTATTAATAAAAATAATAACAGTAGCTAAACACGTGTTTTTTATCCTAAACCTAACCCTAGGGTTTACACCATATTAACTGCGGGCTGATTTACTCTAATACAGCGGTTCTCAACCTTTATAGTGCCGCGACCCTTTAAATTCAATTCCCCATGATGTGGCGACCCCCAACCGAAAAATTATTTTCGTTCATAATGTAAACTGCTAAAAAAGAATGATTAAAATGTTCGAAATCATTAATTATTCAATTGTCTCCAATGTCTATACTCGAATGACAATTATAGTAAAAAAACTAGTAACTACCAATGAGTAAATTTTTTAGCAATAAAATAGACAACCCTATATTTCTGAAATCGGGCGATCAAATCGTCATTCGACCCCCGTGGGGGTCGCGACCCACAGGTTGAGAACCGCTGCTCTAATAATATTGTTACTAATGATATTTCTTATTTCTAAGAAATAAGAAATATCATTAGTAACAATAGTAGTAACAATTTCTAAGAAATAAGAAATATCATTAGTAACAATAGTAGTAATAATAAAAATAATGAAAACAATAGTAGTCATAATAAAAATTATAATAATAACAATGGTAGTAATAATGAAGATAACAATCATCAGTGTTTCTGTCTTTCGACAGGTCCAGGTATCCAGTTCTCCCACTCCGATTGATTGCTTGCTTCTTCTTTGAGTTCTTGGTATCCTTTATCCACCATCCACTCCAACTCATCTTTCTCGGTCTACCTCTCAATCTCTTTTCTCTACATTTTCCTTCGATTATTGTTCTTAGTAGAGAGAGATGCCGGAGGACATGTCCCACCCAATTTCTCTGCCTTTTCTGAATTGTCCCAATTTCTCTGCCTTTTCCGAATTGTATCTATCTATATCTTCCTCTATCTCCTTCATGACTTCCTCGTTTAATAATATAATATAATATAACAAGGTTTAAAGTGGTTCAGTAGGGACTGCCCTGTGTGAGAACCACTGTTCGTCTTATGTTCTGTGTATTTTACGTTTTGCATTTTCCTCAAAATCCACATTTCAAAAGCCTCTAATCGTTTTATATCTTCCTTTCTCATTGCCCACGTCTCCGCCCCATACAACGCTACACTCCATGTCAATGTTTTACCAATCTCTTTTTTAGATTTAGTTTTAGTTTGTTTTGCATCAGCTCCTTTCTCTTATAAAAAGCTTCCTTTGCTATTGCTATACGTCTTCTTATCTCTTTATTGCATCTGGCATCGGTTATCAGACTTCCTAGATAGCTAAAGATAGCTAATTCCTTCACTGTCTCCTCAAGCCTTTAGGTCTATACTTAAAATCTTCCTATTCGAAAAGTCATTTCCTCCATAGCAATAACAACCTCATAGATACACTGATCTTTGCCCGGCCGACAAACCACCTTGTCTATAGCTATTTCAAGAAAGATTAAGCGCATAAGAATAAGCAGCTACTGATGTACTGCTTCCCGGGGCGCTGTATAAGTTTACGAGATTTTACTTTACTTACTTACTTAAATTCCTTCACTCGCTCTATGTTTTGTCCATACACCTTTATTTCCACTCTCTTTTTTTCTTTTTTGCTTATTACCACAACTTTAGTCTTTTTGCATTAATCCTCATTCCATACTTTTCTGATACTTGTGTCAGTTTATCCATTACTTCCTGTAGCCCTTTTTGACTAGGCCTACCTGCTAGCATGGCTTGATTGTCTGCAAAGCCCAGCGCCTTTACTAGTACTCCTTCGATTTTGACTCCCTCATCTGTATTCCCATCGCCTCTTGTACTAATTCTTCGATGTATATGTTAAACAGCAGCGGTGACAGTGGGCATCCCTGCCTTACTCCTCTCCTAATCATACACGATTCACTCAGTTCTCTCTCTGTTCTCACCTTCACTGACTGTCCAAGGTATAGGTTTGCTATCAGTCTTCTATCTCTCCAAACCACTCCCACCCTATTCAGTGCTCTCATAAAAATCCTCCAGTCTACTCGGTCAAAAGCTTTTTCGTAATCCACGAAACAGATAAAAATATTTGTTCCATTTTGAAGTCTTCTCTCACTTAGCATTCTTAAGCATCCGATTGCATCCCGTGTTCCTTTTCCCCTCCGAAACCCGAACTGATCCTCTCCAAGGAATCCTATTGCATCTGATTTTAGCTTGTACTTTTTTGTGATGACCTTGAGTATCATCTTCGCCGCATGGCACACTAGACTGATAGTCCCATGATCCTCGCATTGAAGATAACAATAACAACTGTAAAATAATAACAACCTCTGCATATATTGGGGACCCTGGGAGGAGGGGCTGGTCTTTGTGTTAAGCACATGTCTTACTACTCTAACCCTAACCCTAACCTTAACCCTAGGGCTTAGGGTGAGGATTTAGGTAACTTTATGTTAGTGTTTATGTTAGGGTAGTAAGACACAGGCACAACCCCTAACCCACTCCAACCCCCTCCCTCGGGTCCCAATGTATGTAGAGTATGCTACTATCATTTGTATTACTGCTACTATTGTTATTATTACATTTATTATAACTAGTATTGTTATTATTTATATTATTGTTATTATTGGATGTGCTTATCTCCACTGCTATTCAATATAATACTAGATGTGGTAATGCAAAAAGCAATACAAAACACAAAAGAAGAAGATGCTGGAGTAAAAGTATATGGACAAACAATAAATAATTTAAGGTTTGCAGACGACATAGATGTGATAACAACAAAAGCTGAGGATCATTTACAAACATTAACCAATAAAATAAACAAGGCCGGAGAAGAAGTGGGGCTAAAAATAAATACACAGAAAACTAAAGCAATGGTCACGGTGAATAAGAAGGGAAAAGTTAATCTAAAACTAAAGGAGGAAACAATAGAACAAGTACCAAAATTCGTATACCTAGGATCAGTATTGACAGAAGATGGACTAAGCGAAGAAGACATAATAAGAAGAACAAATTGGACTAACAAGTGCAGCATTTGGAAAGTTTCAGAATATATGGAAAGACAAACAAATATCATTGAAAACAAAACTAAAGTTATATACTACACTGATCAAACCAATACTATTAGATGGATCAGAATGCTGGAATATAAAGAAGAAAGACGAAAGAAGATTAATGACTGTAGAAATGAACTGGTTAAGAGGAATAGCAGGAGTCAGCAGAAGACAACGAATAAGAAATGAAATGATCAGAGAAAAGACAGAGCAAAAATTGAATCAATACAGAAACGAAGACTGAAATGGTTTGGTCATGTTGAAAGAATGAAGGAAGAAAGAATACCAAAGAAAGCACTATACAACTATGTTGAAGGGAAAATGAGAAAAGGAAGACCAAGAAAAACATGGATAGAAAACTTAAAAGAGGATGCAGAAGAAATAGAAATGAACTTAATCCAATTGACCAGAGCAGCAAGAGACAGACAGAAGTGGAAGGAAGTCATTCAGACCCATCGTCCAACCCAATAGGGAAAGACGGAAAGAAAGAAAGAAAGAAGAAGCATTGTTATTATTACTATTATTATTTATTTTTTATTATCATTAACGTATTATTAACGTCAATCAGCCTGCAGTAAACGTGGTGTTCACAAATTATCATAATTTTTAACGTACAATAGTACTGGGCAAAAAATTCCCTATACGTTAACACATAACACATTCCTCGCTCCTCGCTCCTCGCTCCTTGTAAAGCGCCCTTGACATGGACCTTGCTAAGTTACGGTGCTATATAAATTGTCACAAACATTAACAGATTTGAGTGCATCCATGAACAAAGTAATTTAGAGATGTCTACAAATTCTAGAGTGGTATGCAGTAGGCCTACATTAGTATGGTTGTCCATGGTTGTCTAAAATAACAATAATAACTGTAAAATATATGGCGGCCTATGGGGGCCAGCATGCGTTTGTGCATGCCATGTTTCGTCGTCGTTCTTTGCAATTTCTGACTCTCCGTGTGCAAATTTTGCGACGGAGATGAGGATTTCTTCCAGTCCGTCGGTTTTCTGAGGAGTTTTAGCCGTCCTCTACTGTTTCGCGTCGTTTTGGAAGCCTCGAGTCGGTCTCACCGCTTCGTGCAGGACGTCGCCATGTGGCATGCTGGCTATTGTTGTAGCGCCATGCGACTGATCGACGGTCGTTCCGGACTTCGCTCGAGCCTTCATCTTCGCGAGGAGTGCGTTCCGCTCTTCGGTTCCGACGTGTCTTGTGTCGGAACCGTGTCTTGTGCTGTCCTCCACCTTTCCACGTCGTTCTGGAAGTTCAAGTCAGTCGCCGTCCGTCGGGTGTGCGCCAAAGTCAGCCGTATTGGCTGCTGCGTGTAAAAAGTTACTGGCTTTTGTCTCCTTGATCTCTCTGCAGCATTTGATACCATAGATCACAAAATTCTGCTCTAGCGACTCTCTCTCTCTCTCTCTCTCTCTCTCTCTCTCTCTCTCTCTCTCTCTCTCTCTCTCTCTCTCTCTCTCTCTCTCTGGTTTGGGATATCTGAAAAAGCTCACAACTGGTTTGCATCTTATCTCAAATCTCGGTCTTTTCAAATGTCCTGTCTTGGCCAAATTTCTCTATCTCACAGTGTAGATTATGGAGTGCCTCGAGGATCTGTTCTTGGGCCTGTACTGTTCAGCCTTTACACCATGCCGCTTTCGTCTTTAATTAATTCCCTCAATTTAATCACCAACTCTATGCCGATGACACTCAGCTATTCCTTTCCTTCTCACCTCCTTCATTTGATGCATCTATAGTTAAGCTTGAAACTGCATTCTCCTCAATATCTGCATGGATGTCATCAAATCTCCTCGCTCTCAACCCATCTAAGACAGAGTTTCTTTTAATTGGACTACCTCAACAGCTCAACAAAATTGACAATACTAAGCTAGTTTTGGCTCCTGACACCACAATAACTCCTGTTCCAACTGCAAAGAATCTTGGATTTAAATCTGATTCTTTTCTAAACTTCGAATCACAGATCTCCCAACTTTCAAAAGCCTGCTTTGTTCATATACGTGACCTTCGTCGCCTACGTCCTTGCCTTGATATAAAAACTGCCTACACAATCGCCATCTCTGTAGTCCACCCCAAATTAGATTACTGTAACTCCCTGTCTCCCTCTGCTATAACCTTCCCAAAGCCTCCATCAAATTTCAAATTGCAATCAATACAAAATACATCGGCTTTGGGCTGTCACCATGTCACCTAAATTCTCCCATATTTCACCCATACTAAAATCATTACATTGGCTTAAAATAACAGAACGTTTCCAAAATAAGATAATAACACTTACACATAGCTCACTTCAGTCATCAAAACCTGTCTACCTTAGGTCACTATTAACCCCTCAGCCTCCTCGACCCACACGTTCATCATCTTACCTCACTCTGTCACGCCCACTCAATCAGTCATTCCTGAAAATTTGCAACCATGCCTTCTCATACGCCTCACCTGAACTTTGGAACTCGATCCCAGCTTCCCTCCGCAGACTTGGACACTTTCAAACAATAAAATCTGATTCCTCATTTCCTAAAATTCCTGCACTATCTCCTCAAGTCTTCAGGTCTAAGCTTAAATCCTTCCTGTTTCTTAAATCATTTCCTCCATAGCTGTAACAAGTTAGCCTCACTGCTCTTTGGATGTTGACTATTGCCTGGCTGATCATATACCTTTCCCAAAGCTATTTTAAGAAAGGCTGAGCACCTAAGAATAAGCAGCTACTGTTGTGCTGTTTCAAGGCGCTATAGAAATCCACGAGATTTTGCTTTACTTTACTTCACTTTACTTATATCTTCTCCTTCTTAAAGGTACAACTCCATTAGGGGATATGTTGCCGGGATAAATCCCCTCACGAGTCCATTACGTTGTCCCCGGACAGTAGGTGGATGGACCCTAGTATGGAAGGGAGCCACGCCTAATACGCCTATTGCAAAGATGGCGGACGACAGGATTGCTGCAATTTGGGTGTTGATGTGCGTTTTAATTCGATTGGAAGGAATTGTCGCAAGCGTAGAAAGTTTCGTTCAGACCATTGATGCTGTTTCGAAGAGTTATTATTTTGCGAAGGCACATTAATGTCGTATAACCATTTGAGTTGACGCAAGACCTAGCAGTCAGCAATCAGGTTAGTAGGTCGATAACCTACTAACCTGAGAACTGATTGGTTGAACGGCAAAGATATCCGGCTGAATTATCCGTTTGAATGTGCAAACGCTTTCGCTCGGATAGGCTACAGTATATCATGGTGGTTTTTTTGTCCATACAAATATTTCGAGGATATATTTTTAAGTGTGCTCCCGTTGATTAATGTCAGGCGTATCGTTCACGCGGATATTGTCCGGGTGATTACTTACGGGATAAATCCCGGCAGCATTCCTCCTTATGGAGCCGCGGTTTTAATGAATGGGATGGAGGACAGAGTTGTACGGGGACGCAGAATACTTTACAGCGGAAAGAAAATTGAACTAGTCAATCTGGAGTAGCACTTCTACTCAACAGCTTAGCTCAACGTTCCCTACTTGGATACCAACTCATTGACGAATGACGACCGCCTAATAATCGTGCGTTTCGGAATCAAACTAGGTTGTATGACCATATGCCAAGCATACGCACCAACATCAGACTACGAAGCACTCGAGATTGACGCATTCTACAATAACATGCAGAACGTACTCAACAAACTACCAAAAGGAGAAATAGTCATCATAATGGGAGATTTTAACGCAAAGGTGGGAAGGAAGCTCGACGAAGATGATTCCAGTCTCAGAAATTCGGATACGGCTTAACCCCTTAACCGTGTATTTAGCTGTAACTCAATGTAAAATGGACGGATATATACGGGATCCCCAGTTAAGGGGTTAAGAAACGAAAAGGTTGAACGCCTGACTGCTCTGCTTTGCAAACGACCTTCACATAAGCAATACCTTCTCGTTCAAAAAGTCAAAGGAAAAAAGATGCCGGATCTGGGAATTCCCAAATGGAAGGAGCCATAACCAAACTGACTATATTCTGATAAACAAACGAGGACGCGCATTTCTTCAAAACTGCAGAGCATTTCCGAGCGCCGACGTCGGCTCTGATCATCAATTACTCTTGGCTAACGTCAGGCTTAAAATACGCAGAGAAACAGTACAGGAAAAACACCTTAGACCAAATGTCAAACGGCTGCAGGATCCTCTCATCAAGCAATAGCACATACAGTGGCGGTTCCAGGATTTCTTGGTGGGGGATGAATGAATTTATAGAAAGTTGATGGGGGATGAAAATTGAAGAGAAATTTTCAATAAAAATTGCAGGAAAAGACTGAAAAAGAATTCTATTCCTAATTTGACTAAGCTTTTACCGAAAAAATAGGTTGGCAAGCCAAAAAAGTCATCCCGGTTAGTTTTACTATACTTTTACCCAAAAATAGGTTTTCACAAGCAAAAAAAGTAACTCCGAAAGTCCGGTGGAGGATGCATCCCCACTCATCCCCCACGTGGAACCGCCACTGAGTACACAGACACCGTGTAGACTAAATGACTCAATATGGAAACATAACAGTCAAGTTCTATCCAAGAAAAACGGTCAAAGCTCATATGTAGGATATGTAGGTATGTAGGATATCATACACGAAATTAGCCTGAAAGTCCGTGGGGCGAATGAAAAGATAGACTGCCAAAGACTGGTTGAGTAAAGAAATCCTACAACTGGTTGAAGAAAGCCGGAAATTCAGACCCTTGATCAAAGCGGACAACAACAGAAAGAAGCACTACAACTAGCCATCTGTGCAGATGCATTAAACGAAACGCAAAGAAGGATAATGGCAATTTCATAAACAATATACGAACATTTAAACCAACTCCAGGGCAAACGACAGTGCCGCTGTATATAAAGAAGCCAGACTATTAATCGGAACTTACGCCTCCGAAGTAACACAATTAAAGATAAATCCGGAAATACCATTCGCGAAGGAGAGAAGGGAGGAATATTTTGACGAACTGTACACTGAACCAATCACTGTCGTCAAATCTGTTTTAGACGGCCTGACAATCAGAGGAACAGTCAGAGGAACTGACGAGCTCTTGAAAGACGAGACATCAGCGGCCCTGAAGAAAACGAAAAGAGGGAAGACACCAGGGATAGATGACATTACAACAGAAGAACTTATAGCACTAGGCCTACGAGTATAGCAGACACAACACTGTGACAACAGTGATAACAGGAACCGTGTTGGATAAACTAAACGAATAGTTGACGGATATCTGGAAGAAAGAATAGATTAATGCAGAATGGAAAAGAGCCACAATTGTACCCATATAGGCCTATAGGAAAGGCGACAAATTGGATTGTAATAACTATACTGTGGCATTTCTCTCTTATGCCACACATACAAAGTCTTCGCTTCAATCTTATTAAGAGGAATTCAGGCTAAAACATATGAACTGCTATCGGAAGAGCAGACAGGCAGGTTTCGGAGCAAATAGAAGCACAATTGACTAGATATTCATCATCATAATAATAATAATCATCATCATTATCAGCGCGTGGCCAGCGGGGGCCGTTGCGTCACCCCTTGACCATGACCCCCTTCCCGGGATGGCACGTCTCCAGAAAGGTTGACTGAATCTCACTGATCTGGGTACGGACCGTACGGATGTGGTCGATCCATCTTTTCCAGGGACGACCAGGACAGCGCTTCCACGATCGGTCAGGTGGACGACCGATGGATAGGTAAGTAAAGTAAAGTAGAATCTCGTGGATTTCTATAACGCCTTGGAAAGCAGCACAAGAATAGCTGCTTATTCTTAGGCGCTCAGCCTCTCTTAAAATAGCTATGGGGAAGGTATATTATCAGCCAGGCAATAGTCAACATCCAAAGGCCAGTGAGGCTAGGTCGACGTGGCAGGGGGAGGACTTGACGAACCGGAACTGTCTCTCCGAGGCAGAGATGGACATGGGTCTATTTTTTAGAACCCAACCCAACCCGACCCATCAAATCTCTAACCCAACCCAATCCATGCCGGCAATTGGAAGTATTCACTCAGCCCAACCCAACCCAACACAACCCAACCAAGCTTCAAGTAAACATTTTCAGCAAATTTATTGATAAGCAACAATTGGTCAATTACTGCATAAAATCATTTTTAAAATTACCTCTCATGTGTCGCTGTATATTTTCCGCCATTATAATTATCAGTGACGTGCAAAGGAAGGTTGACGTCCGAGTTATGAATTGTACTTATACTTTCTAAAATTCAGTTTCAAATGTTGAAAGACTAACGAATAAGGAAACCTAGAGCCATTATAGCATTTGCTTAGCAAGTTCGCACGCAGTAGCTCATAAATGTTATTGGAGGCAATAAGGGGAATAAGATGGATTTACAGTGGATGGTTCAAAGAAAGTGACTATAATGACCTTCATTCATCAATTTCGATTCTCGATTCCAATGCTTTGAATTATTTACTCCCACCGGTCTTATGCAAATATCTCGTGGCTGCGGACCAACATCTACCTATAGGCATATGACGCTGCACAATATTGAGAAAGCAACGGCCACAACTGCGAGGAGGGTTCTATGTATCAAAGGAGATATGACTTTTATGCTTTATTATATAGGAACAACTGTGTTCAGATCAATAGAACCAGGGGCTCAATACAGTCATGAATATAACTCCCCACAATCGCTTAACTAATAGCCGTCATAAGCCAAAACGATGGATCAACAACATCAAATCGAACTGTGAAACCATGAACCTCAGTCTCACTGAAGCCAGCAGATATGCTTACAACCGCTCGGGATGGAGATCCTTGTTGAAGCTGTCAGAGTGTGCCTCCACATCGCCAGCACAGTGTTGTTGTTGTTGTTGATGATGATGATGATGATGATGATGATGACATGTGGTAAAACTCGATTCAGTTTGTGAGCACCATTTTAGTTAGCGGTTCGCCGGTTTCAATACAAAAATATCGCCGGTCCGCGGATGAAAAAGTTGTAGATCCACTGCACTAAAGCATATATACGTATACAAATATATATATCATATTATATGCTTGTCTACTAAAGCGCTGGTATCATTCTCTATTTCAGTTAAACCAGCGAACCGATTGTTGGCATAACATCCCTGTTAATACTGTTATGATACTAATAGACTAACTATATAGGCGGAAAACACTTCCAGATGGGTCCATATTTATGTACACCATACATTCTAAATCTGTGTCAAGATTAAACTGGGGCAGAGAGAAATCTATTTCTTGCCTAAACCTAATTGTATGGTCTACATTAGTATGCGCACCAGTAGTTTGCGCACCTGGGAGTTTGCGCACTAGGAATTTGCGCACCAGAGGCGTACCCGGGTTAGGGTTAGAGTTAGGGTTAAAGTTAACCCTCAACCTAACTCTAACCATCACCCTAACCCTAAACCTAACCCTAAACCTAACCCTAACTCTTACCCTAACCCTGGTGCGCAAATTCCTAGTGCGCAAACTCCCAGGTGCGCAAACTACTGGTGCGCATACTATGCTACACCAATTGTATTACGTATTACCGAGTCACGGGAGACAACTGTAATGTTGCGTAATCGTTAATAGCAGTGGCAGCACTTACGATAGACGATAGTGAATGTGAAGTAGGCAGCCACCGTAGATATCAAGAGAGGACCGTTCGTTTTCAGTCCCGTCGTACATGACGACGAAGGTGTCACGCGGTCTCCAGTGACGTCGACCTGACAGGATCCGTTATCCTTGAACTTTCTAAGGTCGCGCATTCTTCGGCGCGATCGACTATTCCAACGACCTTGACACGCGGTATTGATTCCAATAGACGAACTCAGACGAACGCAGCACGGTAGTCACTCAGAGTGTTCCAAGCATGACGCGATATGACATAGGCACGGAGTTACTACGCGTCTCTTCCGTCGAGTTGTTACTGTATCTGCGATTAAGCGGAGTCGGTCTCGGACATCATTCGTCCATTTGTCCGTCATTCAATCCACCAAATGTCGACAGCAGTCACTGAGAATAATCGTACGTTCACATCATCCGTCGTGTTCCACTCTTCGATCAATAGGAGACTGATCGATATCGGCCAGCAGCAGCAGCAGCAGCAGCAGCAGCAGCAGAACACTTCGGCAGCGACGGCGACATAGGCGTTCGTTACGGCAGGCGAGGGGCGAGGGGCGAGAAGGAGGCGAGGGGGCCGGGAGAGTGTAGCTAGAGTGGCAGCGACTTCCGATCGACGGCAGTTACCAGCCGAGATCGATTCAAGTCCCGAGATGCATCTATTGCCACCCACCGCCGCCGCCGCCGCCGCCGCCGCCGCCGCCGCCGCCGCCGCCGCCGCCGAATGTGGCATCCCAGGCGCGGCGCGCAACCGCACCACTCAGAACTAACCGGAGATGGGAGAAGAGGAGGAGGAGGAGGAGGAGGAGGAGGAGGAGGAAACGAGACCTTCAGAGGCGCACTCTCTCTGTGTCTCTAACAGTCGGTGACATGATCTGTGTTAAAGTCTTAGAAATTCAGGAATTCCTGAGCACCACCGCCACTCCGACAATCGCGTCACGTTTGGCGTCTGCCGGAAACAGAAGCGTCAGTCGCGACACGTATGACGACGACTGTCCGAATAAGACCCGACTGCGTCGTTGGCGTGCCACTGACATATGTCACTGCCGTCGACATGTCATATGCGCGCGTCCGACGCGAAATGCGTCTGCGCAGCCATGGAAACAGAAATGATAGCAGTCGACCGCGGAGTCTAAGTCTCGGCATATTGCGGCGCAAAGAATTCATCAAAGTCACCGGATGCAATATTTCGTCTGAAATTGCTTTTCCTGTTCTTCTTCCAACGAGGTCCGCCGTTTGCTAGGATCATTTTCTACGGCTTCTCAATGTCGGATGTAGACTCTCACGACAAATCAGATATATAACGACCGGACCTATTGTAGAAATGGCGAAAGGCCTAATTAAAGCGCCTCGAATGCGCCCTCTTAGCTGTGAATGTGGTCTTTGACGATACGTGCGCCCTGAGATAAACACATGGGCTGGTGGCTAAAATTTGACATTATCCCATTTTCTGTGCAAATGTTCGTCGTCTGAAGCATCTCATCTGTATCGCTATTGGTAGCCTACTCTCGAATTAGGATGGGGATGTTTAGCGCAAGATTAGCGCTGAAACCTCTGATGGTCGATTGGTCTTCGCGTTCCTCTGATTTGAGATCTCAGCGATTGCTGAATTTGCTGGTTAGCTTAAGCCTGTAAGTTCAATTTATAGTTCCAGGAGCCTCGTTCTCGGTATTTGTGCGAGCTAAATAGAGCCATCTATTGACAAAAACAACGCCATCGATATTGCGGCTAATACAAGCACTTTTGTGTGTGTGTGTGTGTGTATGTATGCATGCATGTATGTGTGTGTGTGTATGTGTGTGTGTGTGTGTGTATGTGTGTGTATGTGTGTGTGTGTGTGTGTGTGTGTGTGTGTGTGTGTGTGTGTGTGTGTGTGTGTGTGTGTGTGTGTGTGTGTGTGTGTGTGTGTGTGTGTGTTAGCCAAGGCACCGCGGTAACTGACCGACAACGAACGTTCCCCGCGAAACGATATAATCGCAATACTGTTTGCAAAGGAAAGGACGTGTCCATGCACGGGGGTCTGAGCTGCGCTACTTTCATCTTCAGTAACCAAACTGGCCCCATGATCCCCGCCCCAACTGCTCCTCCACTTACGTCGTATGTTAATGTAACTGCAGAATAATTGATGGCCAGAACAGCTGGTGAAGTCCTTTCCGAGGCGAAACGAGAGACAGAATTAGGGTTTCCAGAAACGCATTTGATTTAGAAAGCAAAACGAAAGAAGAATGAGAATAGACTGTAAGCACAATCTGTCGCCCGTGAAGTAATTTAGAAATATACGACCTCCAAATATAGTCAGACAGATAGCGACAGAGAGATAAAGGAAGCAAAATACAGAGGATTTATAATGAAAAATTAACAACCGAGAGAAAAGTAAAAAAAGACGTATGAACTACTTGAATGGAAGATTAAATAAATAGAGTAATAGACGTAGGAAGCAACTGTCGATAAATGGATACTCAGAAGTCATACATCATCATCAGCAGCAGCAGCATCGTCATAATCATCGTCGTCGTCGTTATTGTAGTTGTCGTCATCATTGTCGTCGTCATCATAAATTTTGTTGAAAGATTGAGCGTGTCATCTCCTCCTTCAACGTTTGACGTTTGGAAGAAAAGTGCGAGAAGCAGAAAAGAAAAAAGTCATCACCACCTTTTCTCATTTGATTCCAATAGTTGTGAAATATTTTTCGATTTTTCGGAATTGTTATTATAAACTATTAAACTATTGAGGCAGGTGCAATGACCTATTTTTGCACGTTAGACTACTACTGGCAGGAGTTTAGCCCCCTCCCCCCATCCGAACAAAATTCAAACTCCGCCTATGAAAGAATCTACCAAACTCAACCCAAATCAATGGGGAGTATTGTCTTGAGTGATTAAATTGTTAGGCTTACTTAATGTTACGGAAGCTAACGAAATATTGAATTTGGTGATAACCAAAAAGTGTCAAGGTCTCTAGGAACTTACGCCATTCATCAGGTTTTCAATATTGCTTCATGTTTTCCCTGCAACGATTACAAAATTCGCTGCCAATTATATTGAAAGCTGAACCAAATCTAAGAAATCAAATTTGAGGATTAACCTCTTAACTGGGGATCCCAGATATATCTGTCCATTTTACATTGAGTTACAGTTAAATACACGGTTAAGGGGTTAAATAAACAGGAGAGAGCAATGAACAAAAGAGGAAAATTCGGCAGATAAACAGCGACGATGACGAAAAAATAAGTGGCGATGAAAAGTGGGAGACTGTTCGGCTGTGACGTCAGACCGGTCGACCGTTATACGCTGGACTGCTTCGTATGACGTCAGCAGCGAATGGTCGGCGTCTGTTGATTTAGGGTTTGCTCTGTTTCTTCATTTCCGCGACGCTTTCTGAAACGGACGTCAGCGTCTCTCTCTATCTCTCTCTCTCTCTCTCTCTCTCTCTCTCTCTCTCTCTCTCTCTCTCTCTGCCTTTGGCTTTCAGTCTTACATCAAATAAAGAGAATTCGGAGCGACGAATTTTTTTATTCAATATAGAAGTCGTTCATGTGCTCGAGCATATGCTTCGCGCCAATCCCTACAACGAAATTTTAGGCACACGTGTGCTGGTGCATACAACAACCTAGACTTCGTTCATTCTATATCTCTCCATTCAGTTCGTTTACAATATTATTCGTTCAGCGGTAACATTCACAGTCAATGGTTACGTCCCTGGAAGAGTTATTTCCAAAAAAGTTTCCCGACGAATTTTTGTTCCTGACGTGCTGGGTTCGGTTTTTGCTGAGCAAAATGGCTATCAGAAAATTTCATTTGTTGGTTTTGACTGAAATCACTACACCATACTTGAGTAGGCATGTGATGAGTCCAATGTGTGATCCGCCAGCTCTGATGGACCAGGAATTACAATTGGCTGCTAACTTCCGGTAAATATTCTGAAAACCTGTAAAGTTTATTGGCAAAAATAAAAAAGTTCCAAGAACTTCCACCAGCACCTATTGAGGTTCAGGGTGGTCAAAACTTTTGTCTGGGTCAGTGGCGGATCCAGAATTTTGGACAAGGAGGGTCAAATTTAAGAAATTCAGGCCAAAACCGCCAACACAACACAACAACCTTACAGTACACCTAATACATAAATGATTGAAATCAACATGGAAACTGGAATTTGTGAAAGTAGAATTCCAGGTAGCCTACATTTAAATGATGTCATTAGTAGTACATATAATTAAGTAGTTTTTTAAACATTTTTACATACCGAATAAAAATATTTATGGATATTGGAATTAGGTCTTCTTAATTATAAGTATACAGAGGATAGAAGAAAAGAAAAGCCTAATAAACACTATTCGTAGTTAACTCTTTTGCTAAAATGAAGAATAAACGCAAACAGTTAGTGTAGTATGTATTGTATGTGCAATTAAGCAATTCCAATATCCATAAATACTTGTATTTTGTATATAATATCCTAAATGTTTTTTAAAATAACTGAATATGCTTCTAAAACATAATTGAAAATGTTCCTGGGATCTTACTTTCACAAATTCCAGTTTTCATATTGATTTCAATTTCAGTCATTTCATGTATGATGAACTGTAAAGCCATAACGTTGCAAGGTATTGACGGTTTTGGCCTGAATGTTTGAAATTCAACCTCTGGTCCAAAATCCTGCATACACCTGGATTGCTATGTCTGTTTTCTAATGATGGTTCGGGGAATCGTCGTTAATCTACGCTTAACTAAATAAACAGTTGCTCTCCTTATTCAATCTAAACAGTTATTTTTTTAAACGATTGATGTAGCCCACAAGAACAGCCTTCATTTTAGAAAAACCAAAGCAGCAACACAGACTATGAGAAAGAGAAACAGAAAGAGACGCAACTTTGCTCAAGATTTAAAAGCATTATAGAAGTATATAGATTATTGCAAAATAAAAATCGTCCTAAATTTCGAAGCTGTCTCAATTTCATAATGTACAGTGTACACTGTACACTGTAGCCAAGGTATGGCAGGCAGCAGCATTTTAAAGTATGTAGGGACTGAAGAGAGTCGAGTTGTACTTCGATTCATGCTCACGAACTCAGCACAAGATGTTTATGTGAAACTAATTAATTAATTATTGCAATTAATATTATTAAAAACAACGTGTCGTAATTCTTAACTTGTTGACAGAAGCGTCGATGGAGTGAACAGTAACAGAGGTTAAATTTTAAGACTTAATTTTAATGCCAATAATAAATTCCAACCAAGTTAAATTGCACTTATATAATCAAGAATATATGAAGTAAATATTCTTGAGTAAAAGAACAAATATCCCCAGAACAGTGGCAACATTTACAATTTAAAGCAAAATCCAGCGATTCACAAATTGAACGCTGCTACTAGCGTACTTCACTGTTTCCAGTACATTCCATACACTTCTCATGCACTTCCATGCGTTGACAAAGTGAGTTGAAAGTTTGTTAAAATTTGAATTTGTAAGTTGAAGGTTTGTTAAAATGGCGATAATTTCAGGGCTATTTGCTCTTACAAAAACTTAATGTTATTTTCATTTTATGTTATTGTCAATATTTCGATTAATAATTATTCTGTGGACTTGCTCCAGCGTTTGTCTTGTGTTCGCCGATACTCAAGCGTATCTTAACATAACCAGTGTTCGAATTGTGAGAAAATGAAAGGGGGGTCAATAAGCAAGAATGGCGGAAATGCCGATGGACACATACCATCAGGCCATCAGATTTATAGAATTAGCTAGTTTAATGGGGGTTTTACTTGACCCCCAGTAACTTTTTTGCATTTCTCTAGGGAGGGTCTGCCATTTTAAAGGGGGGCTGAACCCCCAACCCCTCAGCAATTCGAGCTCTGAACATAACACTCGCTCTTTAAAATTTTATGTTTTTGGGCTTTTGGACCGCCTGTTAAAATTATAGAAAAATAGAAAATGGACACGAAAGACAATAATATTTCTAAATTCTGAACTATGATTTAAAAGACGGTAAAAATAGGTCTCGTCAATATCACAGACATCGCTTGGCCAAACGTACGTTTACAAAACAGTTCCGTTGCGACGATTAATATTCATTCGAAAGAATGAGTAGTGAAAATTCCTGAAAACGCCCAATTATTATTGCACCGCAAGTCATTCACTAGAATGACTAGATCGTTTGGATATTCGATTCCGTTCTCATAGTCTCTTGGTGCTAGAAGCGGATCCGCGTCGCTCGTGGCGTTTTGCTGATAACTGAGGAAAGAAAACAGAAAAGCTGATTATAATCACGAATAAAATGACAGGCAGCTATAATAAGATTACCTGTGATCGCTGGTAACATTTTAAAGTATACGACAATAAAGTAAGAGCATCAGGAGACATTCTTCTCATCTGTAATCCGTCGTATACGGGGCCGTCCATGAAGTACGTCACGTTCGAGGAGGAAGATGGGTCTAAGAAAGTGTGCCAGTTTGTGACAGGGAGGGAGAGGAGTAAGGACCAGCGTGACGTCACATTTTCAGCATAAACAACAACCTCAAATATACCTGATTGGAAGCATAGTAAAAGACGTTTTTAATTGCTCATTAACACTTTTTGTCCGAGATAAATAAAAGTTTAGGTCTCAATTATATTCGTTATCATTGTCGAAAGATGAATGCCTGCTTATTTGCTGAAAATTGAACAAGAAACTCGAACATGTTATATGAAAAACCTGCGTGAAATAGTTTTTTGATGACGCTTTAAATTAAGGAAGGTCCGAGATTTGTGACATACTTTTAGGGGTCTCGAGATTTGTGGAAGGAGAGTGAGTCAGAAATTGCCAAAATTAGCGTGACGTACTTTATGGACGGCCTCTACTCTAAAAGTAGACTTATGTATCGAGAGTATGGCCTGAATTCTTGACAATAAATTTATTTATTTATTACGGACAACTTATATAGTGCAATAAGCATGACAGAAGGTCAAAATCACGAGCACTTTACAACAAATTATATCTCATCTATACGAAATATTAAACGATTGTATTTTGAGTCTTCTTGATGATGTAGAAAACCGGACTAAAACTTTCATGATTTTGCAATTTAAATTGAGTAATTTGTAAATGAACCTGCGAACATATAACGAAAAATGAAATTCATAAAAATGATATGCGGTTATTCGTTTTAATGCCATCGTGTTATCTTTATGCTGGTGAAGTTTAATCCAAAATTCAGAGCGAATTAGTCATCTGCCTACCGATGAGTTCTGCTTAAAGTTGATATGAGCGTACAGAAGAACGCCGATGTCACGGTGACCTGCTTCCATGGCAACGGAAAAAGCAGTGCTCCCCTCCTAAAAAAAATCAGTCGAAATTTCACAATTGCCACTTAAATGGAAGGAACACTGGGCAGAAAAAGACACAGCTTAGTATCTATTGGTAACTGAAATTGCATTGCAAGATGCTTAAAATACATGGAGAAGGCCTACACCGAGTGAGAGTCTATAGTCGATGGAAGGAAAGACTGTCAACAGCCGTAATGAAGCCAATGCCATGGACGGCGTATTTTAAGAGCTTTAAGAGCGCGTTCGTGTGTGTGTGTGTGTGTGTTCTCCTTTCTCGTCTGGGATTGTCACCGGCATGGCGGAGTTACAGCGTACATGTTCATAGAGTTTTCCTAAGCATCGTCTTCTACGTAATCGAGGTGTACGTTGATAATACCTAAGGGGCTGTCCATTAATTACGTCAACAATTTAGGGGAGGGGCTTTGAAAAATTTTGAAAGTTGTTGACAGGGGAGAGGGTCAAGAGAAGATGACGTCAACAATTTCACTTTTTACAAATAATCAAAAATAGGAAATTTCATGGAATACTACTTACTACAATGGAAAAAAGCATGGCAAAAAGGTCATCACCACCACATTTTGACACTCGATGAGCAAAACAGAGAAAAATGGTCATCACCACAAAAAATAATAACCTTGTTTTTGGGACCTGTCATTGATCTTGGGGGGGAGGGTCAAAAGTTTTTGACGTAATTATGGGGGGTAAGTGAAAGTTGACAGTTGTTGACAAGGGGAGGGGGTCAAAAATTGCACAAAAATTGTTGACATAATTAATGGACAGCCCCTAAGGAGCTGTGGCGCATATTTAAGAATCGCGCGTTGATAAAGCCGGCGGCGCTGTAGATATATTTATTTCAGTGCTATGGAGCGCGGTCTTTAAGGCGTTGTGAGACCGGTTAAGATTAGAACATCGAAGTCAAGCATCGCTGAGCGCGGTTCGGTAGTTGGATGGGTGACCGTCCTCGAATCGAGTCGTACTGACCGCAGCCTACTCGGTCGCTCACCAGCTCTACCGCTCGCGTTATCCGAAGCCGCTCTAAAGACGCTTTACTGGGAGAAGGATCATCCGAAGAGGAATAACGTTCATGACTCCGTCTAAGACATTTCGAAAATCCCAAATCTTAGAGTTGATCTTAGAGTATGTGCATGATTCCCTTGATCGACTCCCCTCTCTGTAGCAACGACACAATCCCGCCACTTCGCCACCGATAATTACTAATTCTGTACTCAATTGTCTTTACTTAAAATAACGAACAATTATGTATGGACTTTTGGAACTGAGTTCAGGAGATTTTAAGCGAATTTAGACCGCTAACGTTATCGCAAATGCACGGATCGCTGGCTGGATGCGACAGGAGGATTCTGACGGTGGCGATGTATCCGTGTTCACTGGCGCACATGAGGGCCGTCGATCCGTCGAGATCCTGTAGATTGGGATTGGCCTTCGCCTCGAGCAGCAGGCGAACGGTGGTCCTGTGATCCCGACTGGCGGCCAGCATCAACGCCGTCTGACCGGTCTACGCAGCGATCAAAGGAAAGGCACTTTGTATAGGACGACGACGACAACGCCGCCACACCAGCATTATAAGCAGACACAGGCTACTGTATGTCAACGCTATTAGTATCGTTAACAGCCAATTGAAATTCGTTCACAATGTTGAATAGGAACTCTATCAAGACTAACAGATGATTGTCATATGCTAATTTTAATTTTTTTTAAAATACAGTGTAGACCAGTGTCGGGCAACCAGTGTGCCGCGGCACCCTAAGGTACCGCAAGAAATTTCAAGGGTGCCGCTATAAATTTTGAAATTTTTAATAGTTTTACAAGGAAAAACTGATAAATATGTATGAAATTTACGAAACCAGAATAACCTGCCAGAGTGATTGTTGGCTAGCAAATTCTTCCTTACTTATCTACATTTAATCTTACGCGTCGAGTATGAACTTCCGAACGTTTATTATCAGTGTAAAACGCAGGGAAAACGTTATTGAACGCCATTGTAGTCTAAGTTTGTTTTTTGACAAATGTGCGTATCCATCAAGATGGACAAATTTCTGAATCGACAGAAATATGAGAAAACTGACGACCCGAATGGAAAAATACGAATAGAAACTCTAGACAATTTTATAGTTTTTATACTATACTATAACTATAGTTTGACTAGGGGCGCCGGGGTGGAATTTGTTTATTGCCCGACACTGAACAAGACAGATCACAAATACCTCTATACATGGAGCATAGTACTATTAACGGTTTTATAGACTATATTGCAAAGACTGTAATAACAGAAACCTACTAAAGTCGATTTTGTATTGACGTCACTCATCTCAATGAGACGCTTCATGACGTCTTTGTGTTCTTCCGTTTCCAAGGTAACGAGAGACGCCAACATGACGGCCGTGCAGCCAGCGCGGTTTCTACGGTTGACGTCACAGATACCGGATGACAGCAGGTAGTCAATGAGACGGAAGTTACGATTAGGTATGGCATAATGCAAAGCAGTGTTTTCCTATTTAGCAGAAACAGAAAGAAACTATACAATTATGCATTTGTCTAAAAATTTTCACAAGTTTATAATAATAATAATAATAATAATAATAATAATAATAAAGAACAATAATAATAATAATAATAATAATAATAAGAATAAGAAGAAGAAGAAGAAGAAGAAGAAGAAGAAGGAGGAGGAGGAGGAGGAGGAGGTTTACTTTAAAGTTTAAAGTTGTTCAGAAGAACTATTAAGTTTTGTGGTCTAGAAATGAAAAGTGCCATTTCTAAAAGACATTAATGTGCTGAAGTCAAATATGACAATGTCAAGTCAAGTCTTGGCGACGGTTGGCTACAATAATGTGTCAGTGTACTCCATCGCGATCTACAGTATCTGGCGCGGTGCGTAGTAGAGTAGACGGTCTCCAGAAAGACCAGTCTCCGGGTTCTGTTTTCCAGCCCGACCCGTCACCTCATGGATACACTGACCTTTTGCCTGGCCGACAACCCCACCTTACCATAACTATTTCAAGAAAGATTAGGCACACAAGAATAAGCAGCTACTGCTGTACTACTTACCAAAACGCCAGTGATGGGCAACTAGTTAACTAATTAGTTGCTAACTAAAAGTTTAACTACTTTTTTAGTTAGCTTCATAGTTTAATTAAATATAAATAGTTTAGTTAAAATAATAGTTTAACTAAAAAAAAGTTAATAACTAAATAGTTTAACTAAAAAAATTTAGTTGGTGATCCGAAATTACAGTACCTTTTTAATCTATTCCTTTCTGGGTAGTTTTTTCATGACAACGATAACACCATATATCATCACCATATATATATATATAGATCTAACACCTAATCTAACACCATAACACCATATATATATATAGATCTTGGTCAGAGACCAGTGTATTTTTACTTACTTGCGATCTTTGATCTCATTGGTAAGCGGGAAATGCTTTTATATGAAGTCGTTTATCTTTAGTTGGAATTATATACAATATTGAATTACATCATAGGTAGAGTTTTCTAGCAACGGAAAAGTGAAAATGAATTAGTAGACATGTGTTACGAAGAAGTCAAATTGAAGTTAAAGGACTCAAACTAAGCTCATAATGACTGCAAGAATTTCAGTGCCACGTGCCGCTTTTGCCGACCAAAAGTAAAGCGATGAGACTCTTGACAAACTCATGTTCCTGCAGTCTAGACTAAGACTTAAATAGACAATCAATGATTAATTAATTCAATGGTTCATTGACTGACGTGTTGATGCTGCCAGCATCGTCTATGTTTTGAATTGTTTTCATGAACATGAAACAATTTGATACATGAAAAATAGTTGTAAAATTAATTGCAAAAAGTTTAACTATATTTTTTAGTTTAGTTAACTATTTTAGAAAGTTAGTTAGCAACTAAAAGTTTAACTACTTATTTTTAGTTGAAATTTAGTTATAGTTTAACTAATATTTTTTTTAGTTGCCCATCACTGCAAAACGCTATATGAATTTACGAGAATTTACTTACTTACTTTAACAAGTCCTGTGACCACTGTTCTCGACGGTGTCTTGTGTTTGTCTTATCACGTGTTTAAATTGACTCAGTTTCCTTGTTTTTACGTGATTCGGGAGTTCCTTTTCTGTTTTGGCCATGTTGTAAACTTGCTCATTTGTTAGTAGTTTTGTCCGTTGTACACGAAGCAGTTTTCTTATGCATTTGTTCTCGAAGGCCTTGCATTTTCTTCTTCTTTTCTTAGCGTTCGGGATTCGAATCCATATGTCGCCACTGGCCATACAAAAGTTTTAATAAATCGCAGTTTTGTGGTAGTGTTTATTGTTGATTTGTTTTTCCATAGATATATAATGGCATAGAGGAGAAAAGGTCATAGGTCAAAAGGTCACATCTTCAGTTCCGGTTTTAAGTATTGCATAGTACAAGCCCGTGTTGTGAAGAGCAGGTTTAGTTTATGTGATTAATTTTAATAAATGTATTAAATCGGTGATTATTTTAAAGTACCTGACTATCTGTAGTTTAGCTAAATAGGCTGTGAGGCAATAGGTTTGACCGCGAACAATTAATTCTTCAACTGAAGTCATCGGTTCTCCTCTCATCGGTTGCCTAACAGAGTCAATGAGCCTCCTCCTCCTCCTCCTCCTCCTCCTCCTCCTCCTCCTCCTCCTCCCTCCTCCTCCTCCTCCTCCTCCTCCTTGGCGCACTCACTTTGCTGCTGTGACCGAAATGACTGTTCGTGTATTCGTTCAGACCGGCCATTTTATAATGGCGAATGCCGACAAGCACGCCGAATGGCACGCCGTTTAGAACATAAGACTTGCTTACAAAAGAGCAAAGGGGCTTCCAAAGAAACGCATGCGTCTAATTGTTGGCGTGCTGATCTTAAGCCAATCAGATGCCTGGCTAAGTTTAAAGGTTCTTGACTTTGGCTTCGAGCACTACTTTCTGCCAATACAAATACCAAGTTGACACGGAAAAACCTCGACGAGCTTCTCAGTACTAACTGTCCCAGCTCAGTCTTACGACAGATTTTCGTTGCTGAGGATTATCAATGCTACATTGCCGAGAAGATTAATGCTAATTACGAAATGCTAATTACGAAATGCTAATTAAACTGCTGGTCCTGGTGCTTTCTCTTTGCACACATCATAAATCTTCTCTGCTTTTGCTGCTCCAACCATTAAATTGCCAAGATATGTCGCACATCTATAACAGGATGTTCGCTGAGCCCAGATCTTGTCCTGGTCGCCTACACTGCAGGCGAAGTACAGGCAGTAGGCCTATTTCCTATACGTGGCCGTAATTTTTCGCTTTCGTTTTACAACAGTCACTTCACCGCTTGTATAGAGGAAATCATTGGCTCTTACTTTGATCGCACACTTCCGAGGCACCTCCATCTTCGTATAAAATATGCGAAAACGCTGACAAATCGTTACAGAGGCATCGAGCCGACCGTCGGTCTCCGAACTTTCGAAGTAAGTTCGACCAATTGCGACTAATGCAACTGATGCTGCATTTGAACATTAGGGCCATCCACAAATGACGTAACGCACTTAGGGGTGGGGGAGGTCAAACATTTGTTACGATGTGTGACGAGGGGGTTCGAGGGAATGTGACGTAACGCAATGAAAAAATTTTAGGTGGCGACTTTTTTTTTGCTTGTTGGCTGATTTTTAAAGAAAAAATGGAAAATTACGAGGGAAAAGATGAGAATGATCTTTTTTGCTTGTCAAGGTTGTCCGAAAGGTGAGAAGAGGGGGTTCGACGCGTTGTTACGTCGTATTTTAGGGGTCTGACTTTTTATTACGACGCGTTACGTAGGGGAAGGAGTAAAATACGTCAAAATCGCATTACGTAATTTAAGAATGGCCCCTTACTCGCTTTGAACTTCGATAGAGGCTCAATCAAGAACGTATACAGACTTCTGCTTGACAATAGTTAACGCAATTCGATGTAAACAATATTAGATGCAGTGGATGATGCTCAATATCAGATCTAAGATCAATATACTGTAGGCCTACTTTAGTCTATAGGTGTTCTTTCTACTCACGTTTGAATCGACCAAGTTGACGACGAATTTTCTGAGTTCTGGCGAGATTTTCGATATTTCCTCTAGGAATTTATTAATTCTGAATACAGTTGATGACTTGAGACTCGACAAAGAAAACCATTCTTGTTGGATGATGGCAAAACATTCGTTCTGAAACAAAATCTTATTATCAAAATTAAATGATATTACCCGTTCTTTGTAAGAAAAGTATGTGAAGGTTAAAGAATAAAAACGAAATAATCAGGAAAAGCAGCAGTAGTGGTTGTAGTTGTAGTTGTATGGACTTCACCATAACCGTTACCCGTCGCTCGCGACGCATCACTTAGTAAAGTCTTAGTCGGGTGCGCCTTCGATTGATTCACAGCCCTCCTCAACTCATACTCAACTGTATACGCTGTCTTCTGCAGTCGTCTAACGCGCGACCTCTTTTGTATCATGACAGCAAACCCTGGTACAACCCATCTGGTCGGAAGATTATTCTTCTTGAACGACTTCGGCCGGTTAACTTTATTTTAGAAGAAAATCCTAATAGCTCTACCAAAGGCTCCCAGTCGCGATGCAGCGTTTCAATCGGATCCCGGCCAAGAACTCTTTCGCTGCTAACATCATCACTGACTAATGTAATAATAATAAATTATTAATAATGGATTATTGCATCAGCTCTAGAACAGAAGGTTATCAGTCGATGGTACTACAAATTAGTGGCATAGCCAGGTTTTAGCATCAGAGGAGCGACGAGCATATATTTGAAAGGCGCTATCTTTTCAATTCACATTCAGCATTCAGTGGCATTTAGCCAGGATTTCGGAATACGGTGGCCAGGGATATTTTTACACCCCCTAACACCTCCCCAACACCCCCGCAATTTGAGGTCGACACCCCCAAAATTTGGTAATGCGACAATGGTATGTATACAAAATGCATACTATTATTAGCTCAGGAACCGCCCCCTCCAAATGGAGAAGGACATCCAAACTTTTATTGTCGGATGACCTTTTTGCTTGTCAGAGGTTTTTTGAGACTTTTTAGTGTTTTTTGTTTGCTTTTGGGACTTGATGACGTTTTTTGCTTGTCAGCCTTTTTTGGGCAGAGACTTAAAAAATTCCGACACCCTCCCCAGATTTTCCCGACACCCCCAAATTCAAAATTCTAGAAATAACACTGACGGTGGCCACATCGATAAAATTTTTCCAGAGAGTTCAAAAAGTCTTAACGAGCAAAAAAGTTACGCCAATGCAATGGAGACGTTTTTCATTTATTCATTTTCCGAAAAAGGCGCCACTCTTGAAAAAAATTTGCTCAGGAGCGACCGTTCCCCTGCACCCCCGGCTACCCCACTGCTACAAATTCATAAAAGATAAAGCATTGTTGGCTTACGAGTTGTTTGGATGCGATTTTTGTCGAGTCGTGAAGCCAAGCGGAATACGTTTTACAGGATACGATCAATTTTTCATTCAGTTCTCTAAAATCGTAACAATTGAATTTGTTCACCATTTGCCTCTTGGGGCTTCTAAAGGGGCGATCAGATGGGTGATCAAGGTGACAGCGGTCAGATTAGAACCCTCGACCTTTCGACTTTTGGCACAAATCTTTACCACTTATTTCTCCTGGCTCCTAGTTTTGCAGCTAAGAGGTGTTTGGTTGACTCCTGAAAATTCAATGCTTCTAAACCGGAATTGCCATGACGCGAGAGATTGGAAGGAACAGCTTAGAAGATGATCTCTCAGAGGGCCCATCCATATAGCCTATTACGTACGCACTGAGGGGGTCAGGGGTCAGGGTGAATGGATTTAGGAGATTTTTCGTATGGATGCGTACGGGGAGAGGAGAGGGGTCTCGACTTAATGTGTACGTTTGCACAAATTTAGGATATATATATATATATATATATATATATATATATATATATATATCCTCCTACGTAACAATTATAAACTGCTCAGATACACTGTAGAAGGTTGGCTATTCACACACGTTAGATTTGATTCATTTGAACACAGTTACAATTATTTTGTCAGATGCAGTGTTCAAGACAATGACAGTTGAATGTTCTATTGTATTTACTTTAAAAATATCAACGTTAGAAACACGGTATTACAAAACTACAATTTAATAGTAAAACAAATGCTTTGTGGCTATGGCTAACAATTTTTCAATCAGAGTAGAGGTAGAGCAGCTAATTTGTACGTACGCATAGGGGAGGAGTCCAAAAATGTATGAGGTGCAACCGGGAGGGGGCATGAAAATGCATATTTTCATACCCTTCCCCTGTTGCACCCCGTACATTTTTGTGTACGTAATATATGGATGATCCCAGAGTCAAAATTGCTCAATGCAAAGATGAATCATATAGTCACGTGAAAGTTTTCATGCGATTCATTCGTTAGAAATTCATATCTGCCCAGTTTCAATGGGTCTATTGTGTATATCCGCCTGCCGGCCGATGTTTGGCAGATTTACTGTCGTCGAAATGAGTTTGCAGATATTTCAGTCCCTCAGTTTACATACAGTTATGACTACTGAAATGCAATTTCTTTTCATATGGTGAATAAAACCAACAGCAGGGGATGGAGTGGATTCTAACACACACACACACACACACGCACACACACACGCACATATATATATATATACATATATATATATATACACATATATATATATATATATATTATTGTCACATTGAACGAATTGCAGGAAACATATGCAAACTATGCATTCACTCTCGAGGGTTTCACTACCATGACTTAAAACCAATTATTGAATACAATAAGTCAAGGCTCACTTGATTACTTTGTGAGTGACCCGATTTAGTATAAGCTCTCTAAATTGCCGTCAACTGGGAAAAACCTTAGAATTTATCTGCCTTTGTTCTGAGATATGTATTTTATATATACAAAATTATTACACACTAGACTAGATAAATTAAGGGGTTGTCCATTAATTACGCCAACAATTTAGAGGAGGAGGGAGTTTGAAAAAGTTTGACAGTTGTTGACAGAGGAGGGGTCAAGAGAGAAGTTGACGTCACAATTTCACTTTTTACAAATAATGAAAAATAGGAAATTTCATGGAATACTACTTACTTGCAATGGAAAAAAGCATAGCAAAAAAGGTCATCACCACATTTTGACATTCGATGAGCAAAAAAGGGAAAATGGTCATCACCACAAAAATAATAACCTTGTTATTGGGACCTGTCATTGATATTGGGGGGTCACAAGTTTTGACGTAATTATGGGGTAAGTGAAAGTTGACAGTTGTTGACAAGGAGGGAGGGGGTCAAAAATTGCCCAAAAATTGTTGACATAATTAATGGACAGCCCCTAATATTGTTGAAACGTAGGCCAACATTGTTATCGCTGTTAATACGCACAGATATTCTGAGGTTTCGTCAGAGGTATCAGAGGACATGTCAACAGGAATCGACGGAGACGATTCAACGTCTTTCGTCTCTTGATTACTGTTTGATTCTGCATTTCTGTCGCTTGGATCGATCGAACCGCTAATTGACGGTCGAGGAATTCTCGATGCCTCCTCCTCCTCCTCCTCTTCCTCCTCCTCATCCTCCTCCGAACAACGATCGTTCGACTCTGACCGTTCGACTCTGCGGCGGCAAACGTCGAATCGAAAGCAAATCATCATTTACCTGAAGCGCTAAATAATGCATCGGGAAACACTAGTAGATCTTCGACTGCTGTTACAACTAAACTTATCTACTGTGATATATTATTGACTTTTTATATATGCAAGCAATTGTATATAGATCGACAGTCGACCACATACTACTGGCAAATTCTGACTAATTTAAGGACGTTTTGCTATGTACCATTAAAACTGTAATAAATTGTCTATTGTCATGCCTTAGTATATTCCCCTACTGCATTACTGTTGCCTCGTGACCTTATTGGTGCACTTATTGACCTTATTGATCGCATTATGTTATTTACAATATTTTTAGCTTGTAATATTTATATCATAAGCCTATACATACAATTTCCTGCTGTCTGAGTGTCTGTATGTCCTGTAGCGCCGACTTCACAATGCGCTGTTGTCATTTTATAATCGTTGCATCTTCTTCTTCTTCTTCTTCTTCTTCTTCTTCTTATTATTATTATTATTATTATTATTATTATTATTATTATTATTATTATTATTATTATTATTATTATTATTATTATTATTATTATAGGTGTCATGCAGGTTGACTGCGTCGGCAATCATGGGCCTCCATTTCCCTCTGTCTTCTGTTACGTGAATGATGTCAATTGTTCCGTAGTTTCCTCCCTGTAGATAGCATAAACTGTCCAGATATTTTCTCCTCTGTCTTCCTCTATCCGTTTTCCCCTCAATCTTTCCTGTTGTAACAAACTTCTCTATTCCATCTTTCCTCATTATATGACCAAAAAATTCCATCTGTCTTGTTGTTATCGTTGCCATCAAGCTCCTTCGTGTTCCCGCTTTGACTAACACCTCATTGTTATTCAACATGTCGTCGCATGTTGTCGCTATTCGTCAATCGTTGCACAGCGAAGTTATATTTAATAATGGGCGGAGCTTGAAGACGTCGTTTCGTAATTGTTTGGCTGGACGTTTGCTTACATATCTTATAGCCTACATAGTTTCCTAACTTGACGTGCGTGTGTCCCCTCGATTTTTCGAGACCTCTCTTCTCCGTTCCTTTCCTCTCCTCTCCCCTCTCATTCCTCAAACTAATTTTGGCCCAGACACGATAATAACCCTTGTTCCAACGGAAAAAAACTTGGATTTACTTTTAACTCCTCCCGTATTGCCCGGCGCAATTGATCACCGGGAACCGTTCGGAGGGTCTTTTGACGACTGAGAGCTAGCAGTCACTGTTGACATCAATCTAATGCCAGGTGTCACTAAACAAATCCGCGTCTAGATGTTACCACTACGAAATTAAAGCAGCATTGCATGTGCATTTGATATTAAGTCCTAGTCAATATTGCATGTTTACATTGTTTAGCCACTGTTTTCGGAGCTTAGTGTGATTTCTATTGTGTTTCATTGTGCTTGACTGCGTAATCTTGCAGGCGTGCGGCGAAGAACCCGATTGTGAACAAGAGTTTACCTTGTGGCAAGCAGCTTCTGTCCTCCATTTTTCTTTTTTTCACAGTTTTTTCACTGTGTTTCTAGGCTGCATCGAGACAACAAGGATTCTCATTAAACCGAAGGAGGCGGTCACTCAGTCTAGGTTGTTCCTTTAGAGGGTAGGGCCATTGTCGCATCGATCAGACGAGAGTCTTCATAGCCGCATCTGGTGAGTCTTTGACTTTCCTAGTGGCCTTCTACTGTACGTTACTAGGCGGTAGAGGTCGTTCTTCGTCGTCGTCGGTTATTGGACTGGACATAGTAGACAGTGACAACAACAGGTACGTCCGCACTGTGTTCGCACTGTGCATTCTAGGACTCAACAAGGTGCTTGTTAATTGTGACTTGAAGAGGAATTATTACCGTCAAGTACGTCAAGAGGGAATGAATATTATACAAATATAGTAATTAATGTAGATAGGTTTAGTGATAAGAAGTAGTTAGGATACATGCACATTTGTCTGAGAGCTTGGCCCATAGAACCGGAAAGTCGGACGTATTAATAGGCGAGATCCGTTGCGTCGTCATGCATAGTATTCAGTCATCGTCAGTTTAATAACTGCTCAATCCTTTGCCGATATTAGTCCATTCAAGAGGTGATCAGCAGGCGTTGGTTCGTCATGCAGAAGCCACATGGAGGTGTTTATCGTTCAATCGCCAGGCTTGTCGAATCCCATGGGATGGGATGGGATGGGTCAGTGGCGTAGCCAGGGGGTTGCACTTCACTGTAGGTAAGACGCATTGGGTTGAGTAAACCGAATACAGTGATACTCAGTCCATACCCGTATCTGTTGTACGTCCGATTAACAAATCCAAGGCATTGGGGTGGGGCGGAATCCCTTTTCCAGTGCGCACAGTCGCTATCAGCGTGACGTTCGTCTCAATAAAGACGGTATCCTAGTGTAGCATTGACGTCATAGACCATTGACGTAGAATTTCTTCTTTGGTACGTTTAGCCACACCTTGATTTGGAAATGACTTTAACCTTCAAACATTCCGATTGTGACACGTTATGCATCGCATATAACTATTTAGCTAATTATAACTAATAATTGATATTAATATCAGTTAAAGAATTTGCAACTTACTTTTCGTTCGAACGGATTTTCATTAATTCTTCTCCTGTCTCTGTGCTCGAACGCGCAGACAAATCGGTTGAACACGATTTTCTCACGGATGATGGAAATTGGTTATCGGTGGTATCAACCTTTCCTTCAGTTAACTGTTCTGTCTTAGGATATATTTTCTCTACTCTTTCGCCATCAATAAAAGCCTGTGCTTCTACTAAATTATTGTTATTAATCTTGTCAAGTGACTCGTTAGGCGTTGACGCTGTTGATGTTTTGAGTCTTTGTGTGGAAGAATCAGATGAGTCAGTTGAATTGCTTTTGTTTTCTGAGAAACAGATATCCATAACACATTCAGTGTCACGAGTGCTCGCCTTCAATTGACCCCCGCAGTAATTCTCGTCCGCTTGTGTAGCTCTGTTTTCAACGTTGTCACAAGATGTTCGCTCCGAGGCAGAGCCTCTATAATCTGTGCCCACGTGGCTGTCGCAGTGCGGTTCACCAACTGAAATTTCATATGCCATGCGACAGAACTCGCTGGAATTTCCATTAAAGTCGGTGTATCGAGTAAAGCCATGAGCGGTCTCCGTCGAGCAGGAAACTTCCTTCGATAGGAGTTTGTCCGTTAAACAGCAAGCATCTTTCGTTACCTTTTGATCTAAAATGGTATCAGTCAGGCAGCTGACTTCCCTTGACTCGAGTTTTAACATGTCATTGTCTGTTAAACAACTGGCATCTCTGCTGGCAAATTGATTTAAAGTAAAGTCTGTTGAGCAACCAACTTCTTTTGACTCTGGTTTTATCGCGTCTTCTGTAAAACAACTTGCGTCTTTGTGTCTTAGTAATGCCTGAAAAGATTGGGCAATTGATATGCGGTCACCAAAAGTATTTGCAATATGCATTGTGTCGGTATGAAGGTGATCCTGTCTATCATAACTGACAAGTTCTTCGTCTGTGTTGCTATCAGCATCAAGTCTTAACACTCGATCTAATAGCCATGGGTCCGTTAAGCAACTGGTTTCCACAGACACTGGCTTCAGCTCAGTTTCATCTGTGGCACAACATGAATCAGTTGTTTGCTTCCGACTCAGAAAAGCATCCGTAAAACAGCTCACGTCTTTCATTTCTCGCCGGAAAGAGGTCTCGTCCGTAAGACAGGCAGCGTCTTTAGTGAATATCCCGATCAGACAGTAGTCGTCTGTCTGAGAGACAGAGTGTTCTAGGGCACTGCGAAGCATAGCATCGTCTGTGTGTGAGTTGTAGCGTCGACAGATTTCACGGCACTGTCGTCCGACATCTTTGAATTTGAGTTAGAGGCGACCGATTTTAGCGCTAGGCCTGCTTGGTTCTGTAACATGGGTTCATCTACAGCAACATCCCTCTTCTTGTTGTTGCTATTGTTGTTGTTGTTGTTGTTGTTGTTGTTGTTCTGGCAGTGTGTTATAATGACGTCCGGTGTCTGTTGTCTGAGCCACCGTCCTCCGTTTCCAGTCTCTTCCGTCTTGCAATTGTCTTTTAAGCCGCGTTTCCTCTGATTTTCGACGCAGCTACATTGACAACACGTTCTGCTGTTGCTGTTCATCGGTTTCTTTGCCGTCAGAAGTTCGCACTGAATTCCGACGTTGAAGTTGTGTCTAGACGACGACGACGACGTCTGTCCGAGGGTCGCAGCGGATGACACTCGCCCGTCGTTCGTTAGACAAACTTTGCGAATTCTCGTCGGTTCGTTGAAGGTCCTCGGCGGAGACAGTGCTCGACCCGTGACTTCCGGTGGACCAGATCGCAATCCGGCACTTCTCCTCAGCGACCGTGCATTCCAACTGTTTTGCATTGAAAGATGATCTAGAGCTATTCCCGACCGTAAACCTGTTAGCGTTTTGTACGCAATGTCACCGGTGTCGCTGCTAAAACTACGATTCAAAGATCTATGAGAATACTGGTTAAAATTGCAGGACGTCTCGCTAGAGCCTATTTTAAACTCTAGCAGTCTATTTGATAAATCAGGCTGAGCGCTATAGGAAGCAGATCGTAGGATATTTCCTCTGGTTCCTTCGTGTGTAGCTCTGCTCAGCGGCGCCATCGAGCGTTCCTCGTGCAAGCGATTGTTGGCAGCGAACAGCGACGTCGTCCTCTGAAGCTGTTTGTGTTGTCTTGTTAACGCGGTTTCCAGAGCTGTTGTCTTCTCAATTTGTTGACCTTCGCTCGACCTCGAAGCACCTTTGGACCAGTTGACGCCAATTCTGAACTCTTTTTTCACGAAATTCTCCTGTTCGATAAACCGAGCGTCCATTTGAGAAGATCTAGATGACGACGCGTCGACATTTCTGTCGCGTCAGCCGCCAATGAAGCGACCGTTCGATCCGAATCGGTACAATTGGACGCCGAGGTACGCATCGCTGCCGACGAAACACGATGCTGAAAATGATCGACAAAATGCTCGTCCTTCGCCGATGGAAGAGCATTTTGAAGGCTTAGGAGCTGCAATCGCAACAGTTTCTTTTCTTCCTTAAGAACTGAAATTCTCACCTGCATTACAGGAATCGTCCTCACCTGTTCCTCGAGGTTTCGCATGTGACGAAGACCTGATGTGATGTATTGCCGGAGTCTCGTCAGAGGTTCCGAGTTGGCGTTGACGGTGGGACTCGCCTCAGCGCCGCCGGCGGCGGCGGCGTCGTCGTCGTACGGCAGAAGGACAGCCATAGCCTTGGTCAGATCGGACGAACCGCTGATGAGGCCGGCGTCTTTCTCTTGACGCCCAGTCATCATTTGGCAATCAACGGAAGAGTTGATCTGCAATTCCATCGCATTGATTTCACGACTGACGCAGCTGTACTCCTTTATATTTGTATGCGTAGAGTCAGAATAACTGGTCACCTGAGCTGTCGATTTCAATTTAATCTCGTCCAGTATTCGTGTATCTGATATTTCAAAATGCTGTTTCGCTTTCCCAAGACTTTGACTGCTCTGGAAGGCATTGCTTGACTCACAAGCTCCCATAGACCGAGCTCCTTCGTTGTTTCCAGTTGATGTTTTTTCTATGAAGCGTTTCAGACTTTCACCACAACGTGTTTCTTTAGGCCTGGATATACTTGCAGAATCAGAGGAGTGTCTTTCGGGTGAATATTTTGCCGATGCATAAAGTTCTTCAGAGTTGCATTCGCCTTTTACTTCGTAGTTGATGTCCGTTGTTCTTCTCTTTGAGTTCATAAGTTCGTCGATCGACTTCAGAGCCTCTGCTATCGTTTCGTCCAACTCCAAGAGAATGCTATTCGTTTCTGATCCGTCTCTATTCATCGCATGTTCGTCGGAAACAGCCGTGCACGTATCTTCATCTGTTTCCATCTGCTTCGAAAATCCAGAAGCGGGAAGAGCGCTCTGCATCAACAGAGACTCCATCGTCTGTCTATGTTTCATCTTCATCTTGTGCCTTTTCTTCCATTCCGACAGCTCAACGCCATTTCTCTTGGTACCCTCGGCGAGGCAGAGGAACTCGCGGTCGATGTGGCAGCCGAATGGACAGCAGGTACAACGCAGCGTGCTGGAATCTGGATCGCCGTGTTCATTGAATCCATCGCTTCCCCTATTCCCTCGTTGCTCCCTCCGTTCTTGTTCTTCCTTCATCTTTCTTTTTCAAACTTTAAAATATTCTCAGCTTTTTACTTATTTACACTCTGCCGCTGCAAGTAAAGCTTATCCGGGTTATAATTGCTTGTTTTTCTTGCGTTAAATGGATCCTGCTTGCACCGACAGCAATGATTATCTTCCTTTTCTATTATCCTCTACAAAGGATACGACATTGCTGGGTAAATAAGTCAGCGGAGAGAACAGTTGAATAAATGGACGTCAGATGAGATTTGTTCTTCCTTTCCTGTCTACAACGTCGAATTAAATCCAAAATATAGAAATGCTGATGACGACTTATCGACAATAATTATATCGACCACGAATTTTAGTAATGACTAAGACTAAGACTGATGCCCGTACATTTCACAAAATATCCGTGCTCTGAGCTCGTTGTTTGAAGTCAATGTTTACAGTTTAGCCGGATTGTCGAATTGTCAACGAAGCACAAACTTAGACTTGTTTCGACCTAGTTCTAGTAACAGAGTCCGTAGCTTGAGCAGTTTGTTAGACCGCTTAGCGAGACTCTGTACACCAGTAGCCCACTGCTTGATACGGGCCCAGAAGCAAAATTGTGTGTTTGTGTGTCGATCAATCTATGGTTTAGCCTAAAATCCAACATGAAGGAAATGATTACTTTAGAGAGCCATTAAGCTACATCACATGGTTCTACATTTGCCTATAATATTACACGTGTGCTGCAATATGCAATATATAGGCTACATTCTACAATCGAATATACGAATATAGGCTATATATGTGTATACCATGTGTGTGCATGCGTGTGTGTGTGTGTGTGTGTGTGTGTGTGTGTGTGTGTGTGTGTGTGTGTGTGTGTGTGTGGCAATGAATATCTTAACTGTCGTTTACTACTTCTTGCTAGCAGTTTGCTAGTTAACTATTAGACTATAATTTTAGAATATACGACCTAGATGAACGGACCTGAGTTTAATTAATGCAGCGGCCTGGGTACGCTGGGTTTTTTAGAATGCATTTACGTAATATATGCAATGTTCTAGAGCAGAAGTCGTTCCGCAGTAAAGAACAACCGGATATTTTGTAATTTCTGACCATCTGCGTCTCTCTCTCTCTCTCTCTCTCTCTCTCTCTCTCTCTCAGCGCCGTTTTTGCCATTGATTGATGTTGCAGCTACAGTGTAAGTTGTCGGCATATTTGCATTCTTAATTACCTCGCACTTATTCTGTACTCGTAGGAACAGGACGCAACCATAAAGTGGTGTAGGACTGCAATAGCCCCTTCTTTTGGCAACTACTGGCATTTCTTGCCAAAGTTAGGGCTGAATTACTAATTTCTGTCTTTATTTACAGTTTAGCCTGCAAATTTACTGACAACTGAAAATCTGTCGGCTGTCACAAAAACGCCGACAAATCTGTAGAAGGTTGTAAACTCACTTCGGTTGTAATGTCGGCAGCAGTGGCGTCGCCAGGAATTTTTGGTTAGGGAGGAAAAAGGGGCTGGCGTGTCAGATTCCCCACCCCACCCCCACCCCCAAAAAAACTTTCTCACCGGATTTGCGCGAATCTGGTAGGTGATCTGGGGCAGGTTGGGGGCAGTTGCCCCATTCCCCTTCAACGTGGCGACGCTAATGATCGGCAAATGCCGGTCAGAGTCAGGTCAGAGTTTCAACTTTAAGTGACCTAATTATATCGGCTTGCCGACGACTTCTATCTCCAACCGTTGCCGCCAATGGTTGTCCTCCACATCATCGCTCACCTGGAGAACCATTGCGCAGACAGTTTTCGCCCGGTAGATGGCCATATATGTAGACTGACTGCGACCGCAACCTTTGCCTCCGTCCTGTTCGCTGTTGAAATCCCAATAACTCACATGTTGAACATTCTGAGCCATTTTGGACGATTAGGGACACAAGGCTCCTGTTTCATCGGTAAAGACAAACAAATAATGCTTTCTGATCTTCGCATAGAACTATTGAGTTATTGAGGGAGTGTTTGAGGGTATCAACTTAACAACAATAGCACTGATTGTGCGCTTCTATAATACAGGTTATGATACACTAAGAATCGATCAATCGACGGCACTTCAAATCCATCAGCGATACATCAGGTCATTCCTGGGGTCAGAGGGGAAAACAGCGAGAGTGACCATGGGCGAATAACCAACTGGAATAGATTTGCTTCAAGTTTAGATTTGCAAATACTCGTCGAGCGAAGAAAGGGGAGCCGAGAAATTTTAGTCATACAGCTCTCCACATTCTCTCCATGTACGGCCACAAAGAGATCGGAAGAAGAATTACAGTGAATGGAATAGAAGCGGAGAACGTAGAAAACTTCACTACTGCCTTGAAAGCAATATGACACATGACCTAGACTGCAGACAAGAGGTCACAAGAGCAGCAAGAGTTCTAGATCAACTGACGGCAATGGACAAGATCAGAAAAACAAAATATTGAGCACCGAAAAAAATAAGAAAAACTCGAAACCTGTTTCTTTAGCAGCTTTTAATATAGATGCGAAACATGGACCATCACCAAAGACTTGGAAAGAAAAATACTAAATCTTTGAAAGGAAATGTTATAGAAAAAATGCTAAGAATTGGATGGGTCGAAACAATCATAAATGAAGAACTAAACAGGAGAATTCAGCCAAAGCAAACCATGCTGCAAAGAGTAGAACAAAGGAAACTCCATCTATTTGGACACAAACTGTAAGCAGAATGAAAGAGGACAGGAAGATCAAAGCTTTAATGTCTGAAATAATGGAGGGTGCCAATAAGAAAGGAAGACCACACAAGAAATTGCGATTATTTCGAAGTGAATGGTGTGAAGCTGCTTACAGTCTTACAGGATCTGAGTCACAGAGCAATGAACAGAAACGTATTGCAACAAACTGTGGAGAGGGCATTATACACCAACGGGCGCTGAACCCACGGTTGATGATGATGATGATGATGATGATGATGATGATGATGATGATGATGATGATGATGATGATGATGATGATGATGATGATGGTGATGATGGTGATGATGGTGACGATAATCCAGTTGCAGGAACACCCTCGACTACTGAGATCACGTGGTGCTAATAAACTGAAACAGCGGCGCACTCGCCTTTCTCTCACCGATCGTTCCTTCGCAAACGCTGCTCCGTCTGTTTGGAACAATCTACCGAAATCTGTCACTTCGGACTTTTAACTGTTTCGCTGATTGTTTTTAAACTTCGACTGAAAACTGCACTCTGCCGTTTGGCCTACACTGTTTACGTCACGTAACTCACCCAGCACTTATGATTTTTCGCTTAGTGTGTTAACAAACCATGTACAGGCGTAATAATAATAATAATAATAATAATAATAATAATAATAATAATAATAATAATAATAATAATGCTTGTATGTATAATTATATATATATATGTGTGTGTGTGTGTGTGTGTGTGTGTGTGTGTGTGTGTGTGTGTGTGTGTGTGTGTGTGTGTGTGTGTGTGTGTGTGTGTGTGTGTGTGTGTGTGTGTGTGTCAAAGGCCCTATCAACGATGCTTCTGAAAGCTATCGTTTAATATGCATCAATCTACAGCAAACTGACTACACGTAATAGATTTGCTCAATCGAATCGACGACAGGTAGCCGACGATTGTTTCAAATATTAACAATGTTAACCCTGACTATGAATAGTTTGACAGAGAGACATTGGTATTTTAGGGCTGTCCATTATCTACGTCAACAAAATAAGGTTGAGGGTTTGAAAAACTTTGACAGTTGTTGACAGGGGAGGGGACTCAAGAGAAGTTGACGTCAACAATTTCACTTTTTTACAAATAATCAAAACATAGAAAATTTATGGAATACTATTTATTGCAACGAATAATAAATGATAAAGCCTGGCAAGCAAAAAAGTTATAATTTTGACACTTGATGAACAAAAAAGAAGAAAAGGTCATCACCGCACAAAATAATAAACTTCTAAACCTTTTAGGGGACCCGTCACTGATCCTAGAGGGTCAAAAGTTGTTGACATAATTATAAGGGTTAATTGAAAGTTGACAGTTGTTGACAAGAGGGGGGTCAAAAATTGACAAAAATAAAATTGTTGACATGGACAGCCCCTTAGACCCTGAAAATAGATCAGCTTCACTACAAGTAACATTACATGCGAGGTTTAACTTAAGGAATGGTTTACTGCGAATATTGTAGTGTTCAAAGTTTGGCTTAATTTTGATAAGCTGGTGGTTTTCTCTTAAATGGAACACGGTGTCGTGATTCAATTTAAATGGAATGTTGCCTAAAATAAATCAAGAGAGAAATAGACAAATCTTATAGTGATGTGTTTTTCAATAAACATTGATGGATTCGACTTAGATATTTTGAACTGCTTGAACCAGTTAAACTAAATTACCTTCTGATTCTCCAAGACTGTTAGGACGCGTCATCGAAGAAGCAACCGAATTAATATGCGGCTGTAATAATAATAATAATAATAATAATAATAATAATAATAATAATAATAATAATAATAATAATAATAATAATAATAATAATAATAATAATAATAATAATATCAATAATCATAGACTACGTCCCTCATAAAGCGCATGACGAGAAATTCGGTCCTGGTGTTACCCATATGCTGAATATTATAATTACATCTCTGTGTTTCCATAAGTTCATAATGGCTGGCCGGAATGACTCAATTTTTGGCACCTCTTTCAAAAAATCCTTACAACGTCTCCCACACATCGAACACAATGGAGCCGGCAGCCCACGCACTGCAGACCGACCCTGAGGCTTACTACAGTACTTCAAAGGACCATTCGACACTAAACCAAATGAACAACTATAGATGTCAGTGGACTGAGGTTAAACTAGGCAACTACTTTTATACAAACCAGAGATCACTACAAGTCACACAAAGGCTCTCACTCATCCTCACGGATATACGGCCTATTGAACGGTTAAAAATAGACCTCAATGACCCGCAGCCATTAGCCTATTATATATATATATATATATATATATATATATATATATATATATATATATATATATAACTTGCTCCAATAGGCCTATATATATATATATTTGCCCTCGGTATATTTGCCCTTTGTATATATGTTGGCCCATGGGCCACTAGTGGCCTGCCGGCGATTTTTGTGGCCCGCGGACTTTTCCAGGATTTCAATGAAAAGTGGCCCTGAAGGCTTTACAGTGGCCCCGCAGGTTTTCTTGCTTTCATATTAGCACTACAGAATAAGTCATTCGTTCCAAGGGTCTAAGACGCCATCAATTCAAGTTATTTATAGAAGAGACTGAAGCAGCTTACCATGACATACCATATTACACAGCTGTGAGATGGTTAAGCAGAGGACGAATTTTAGAATGCTTTGTTGAACTGATAGCAGAATTTCGTGAATTTCTTAACAGTAAGGGTATGAAAACGCATTTGTTTCATGGCAAGCATTTATTGACTGACCTTGCATTTCTCACGGATATGATAGTGCACATGAATACAATGAATCAACGACTTCAAGGAAAAAATCACTTCATCTTCAACATGTTTCAAAAATGGCGAGCTTTTCAGTTTAATTTACTATTGTTTCAATCGCAGGTACGATCTGGAAATCTTGTCCATTTTCCGGTCTGCTTATTAACTTTTCGGATTTAGCATCGATGCGACTTTTCTGAATACTGTGGTATATGTGATCTATTGCTGAATGAATTTAATGAATTTCACAGCCGATTTCTCACAATTTCTCTTGTGATGTGTACTCAGTTTCTGCTTGAGGCCTTTGATCTCCAGTGTTCAGACGAATTAAAAACGGCTCTTAAGGATACTGAGATACTGACAGTTTACAGAAGTCTCTGCCCCAAGAGATTAGTAAAACCTAAGAATTTAGGTTGCAGATTTCTCAATTTGGAAACACTTACTTGTGTGAAGAAACATTTCTGTAATGAAATTGAAAAGAATGTTCTAAGGTTCGGGTTGAGTGCTCGGTTTTGAAAGTTGCAACAAGTGAACTGCCACAAAATATGAATAAAATTGTTAAAGACGTTCAGTCTTAACAACACCATTGGCTATTTTTAAAAAACGCGATTGACCTTTACTTTTAAAATGTTATGAATTAATCATTGAACATGGTCATAATATTGTGACGAGCAGCACCTAACTCTGACTCGTTTACTTACTTACTTGTCTAGGGGAAACTACTTTGGCACTAACTCGTACATTTTAACGGACAAAACTCTTCTTATTATAAAATATCACTTTAATCTTAATTAAATATTCAACTCTTCCGCCATAGCGGCTATCAATTGGCAGTGCTATATAACTCTAATCAATGTTTTAAAACGTCCAGCGACAGCAACTATCTTAGCAACTAGTTACTAATATAAATAACAGCTGATAACAGCTTCCACACAAAATCAATGAAAATGAAACAAATGTGCCCTTGCACGAAAACCAATTCGATATACGAATTCACGAGTATTAAGCGAACTGAAATCTCGGTTCAGATTTAAACAATAACAATTTAAACTAAAACAACGAAGAGCAGGAACGAATCGCTGCGAACCAACGTCCGCCTTCTTCTTCGGCCACCGTCGAACTCCTCTTCTTCGAAAAAGACGCACTTTCAAAACGTAACTGCCTTCAGCAACGGCTCTTGCGACCAATGACGCTCGTCGTCACATCACGCCTTCTATAACGTGAATTCCTATTTGCTCACATAAACATAGAAGCAAACATAGTAAACTTCACATACAAACCTACCAATATTCCAATTATTTGCTATCTATGTCTCAATATAGCACTCCATCACACCCCTAGCACTCGAGCCTACGTGGTGGATCACCACGCCAACTCAGATGCAATGGCTGTGACGACATCCAAAGAAAATTGCGAAGCAAACTTTGGCTTACACCAATTTCAACTTATCCAAAATGGAATTAATATTACAAAGGAATAAACAAGAACCAACCACTGAGAACAACTGCAAAAATTATGCTATCTAAGTGGTTATATCACAAAATTATCCTAACTTAGCTTAAGCTACAGTAACACTTACATTCTATTTTTACTTCCAACACCTACTTACAACGCCTAACTAATTACTTATTCTACCTATTCTGATGGTCTGCTCAAAATATCGGGCAGTAAATTGTCTTTGCCTGGTCTGTGTTTTATCTCGAGAGAGTACTGTTGCAACTCTAAAGACCAACGCAACAGCTTGGCGTTATGCCTACCCATCTTGTGGATGAACATAAGCGGGCTGTGGTCAGAGTATATCACTGTCTTTTGAGTACCGAAATACACACTAAAAGTTCTGACCGCAGACACAAGAGCTAATGCTTCCTTCTCAACGGTCGCATATCTTCGCTCATGTATATTCAACTTCCTGCTATAATAGCAAACCGGATGCTCAATATTTTCATGAACTTGAAAAAGTACCGCACCTATCGCTTGGTCGCTTGCATCCACAGCAACTGAAAATGGTCGAGTGAAATCTGGCGTCTTAAGAATTGGCCGGGACGCTAGTCTCGACTTAATATCTATAAAGGCATTCTCAGCCTCCACTGTCCAATGAAATTTCACATTTTTTCTTAAGAAGGTTAGTCAATGCGATCGATAAATGCGCATAATGAGGCAAAAATTTGCGAAAATAGCCGCAGACGCCTAGAAAAGATTGCAACTGCTTTCTAGTGTTTGGTCTGGGAAAGTTCTGGATGGAGGTTATCTTGTGTTGCAAAGGCTGGACTTGACCTAAGCCAACACGGTGTCCTAGATAATCTATCTGGGCATTAGCAAACTCACATTTGCTTAGCTTTAACGTCAATCCTGCCCTACCAATTTTATTTAACACAAGGTTAAGATGGTGCAGGTGCTCGTCCCAGGAGTTACTAAAGATGATAATATCATCTAAGTACGCATCTGCGAACTCTTCTAAGCCGCACAAAACTTTTTAACTAATCTAGAAAAGGTTGCAGGGCATTTCTACATCCAAAAGGCATATATTTCCAATGGAAATGGCCGTTTTGGGTCACGAAACCAGTCAGCGGTATTGATTCTGGGTGCATTTGGATTTGCCAATAGCCACAAGTCATGTCGACTTTGGTCAGGTATTTGCTGCGGCCTACTTTATCAATGAGTTGCTCTATCCTAGGCATGGGAAAAGGATCTGGAATAGTTTGGTCATTTAGTTTTCGCAGATCCGTACATAAACGTAATGATCCGTCAGCTTTTGGGACGACCACAACAGGTGCTCCCCAGGGACTGTCACTGGGCTCAATTATTCCATCATCTAGCAACTGTTTCACCTGTTCATTGACAAATTTTGTCTTCTCGGGGCTTAACCTATAAGGTGAAAAGTATGAAGGTTTGGCCTCTGGTTTAAGGTTTATCTTATGGGAGATCAGATCAGTCTTCCCCGGTTTGTTGCTAAACACTTGCTCATGTTGCACAATTAGAGATTTCAATTCTTCGGCAAGACCTGACCCCAAATGTTTTACTTTGTCCAGTACCAGTTCTTCAAAAGAACACTGGACTTTCTGTGTTATTTCTACTGTATTGACAGTTTCAACAGAAGTTTTGGCATGCTCAGGTTATCTCTGCTAAAATATGGCTTTAGAAGATTGACATGGCATAAACGAGTTTGATTTCTTTTATCAGGCGTAGCAATCACATAGTCAAGTTGGCCAACTTTTTTTTTCACTATTTTATATGGCCCATGATAAGCTGCAGAAAGGGGTTTGCCATCTCTAGGCAGCCACACTAACACTAATTGACCTGGTTTAAAGTCGACCTCGACAGCTTTTCTGTCGTAGTAACCTTTTATTTTCTGTTGCTGCTGGGCATACAACTTATTTGCCCTGTCGATAGAGAATCGAATTTTCTCTCTTAAGGTGATAACAAATTCAGAAACATGAACCTTCTTAATTTGTTCGATAGTATCCGATTTCTCGAACCACTGGTCCTTAAGTAGTGACAAGGGTGAATTAACTTGTCTCCCATATAACAAGTCAAAACTTGAAAACCCTAACCCTTCAATTGGTACTTCCTGTAGGCAAAAAGTACCCATGGAATCAGTTCATCCCATTCAATGGTAGAGTCAGCCTTCACTGCTCTAATCATCTGCTTAAGGGTAAAATGAAATCTTTCAAGACAACTGTTTGACTGTGGATGGTAAGCAGATATTTTCACATGTTTAATGGCACACTGATCGAGAAAATGTTGCATGACGTCAGACATGAACTCTCGGCCTTGATCAGTCAGGATTTCTTTTGAAATCCGCACCGAGCAAAAACATCTGTCAAAACTTTACAAACAATTTCTGCTTTATGGGCGGGAATGGGGATGGCTTCGGGATAATGAGTGCACAAGTCCATTACTGTAAGCAACCACCTGTTGCCTGATTTACTGCACACGGGTAGTGGCCCTACAACGTCTATTGCTACCCGATCAAACGCATTGTTCATGATGGGTAAACTTTTGCAATTTGGCAATGCTATTATATTTGTTCTTATTTAGTTTCTGACATATGTCGCATGTGCGAACGTAATCTTTAATGTCGTTATTGATAGATGGCCAGTAAAAGTGTTTAATTATTCTTTGTTTGGTCTTTAGCATGCCGAGGTGTCCGGATGCCGGAATATCATGTGACAATTCTAAAGCCGCCTACGGATTTGGACTGGGGCAACAATCTGCAAAAACCTAAATCCGCCTCCTGTGGACACTCAGATTCCACAAATCTCCTTACTAACAGGCCATCATACACACAGTATGAAATCTTATGACCTGAAGTACCAAACGGGACAACATCATTAAACAATTCCTTCAGACTCTCATCAGTCTGTTGCAGCCTAATCAGATCATCACGAGACAACGACAACTCTTTTCCTATCAAGTCATCTGCAAAACCACTTGGACAATTCAACTTCAATGAACCACCAACAACATCATTAGGAAAAACCTGTGGAACTACTGGGCGATTCAACCTCATGGAACCCCACCAACAACAACATCATCAGAAAAACCATGTGGGTCCTGGACACCACTGGAGTCACCCGACTCATCAAAAACAACCTCCTCATCAACAGGACTTGGAGCTACATCATTAGCATCAACACACTGTGAATTTACAGTAGACCCCAATAAGTCGTCCTCAAACAGACCCTCTAAATTAAAATCAAAATTATAATAATCATCTGGATTATATGTGACCTCTGCTTTTTTATCTAATGAATCTTTCTCAAGATCAATTAATGATTTGATCTTAGCCCGAGTCACCACACATGAATCCATGAGTTCCTCATCAACTCGACAATCCACATCAGCTCCAATCAAAACATCAATCGAATGGGGCAATTGATCGATGAGACCACACAACACTTCTCCACGATGAAAACACAATCAAGGTTCACCAACACCAAAGGAATTTGGATAACATCCCCAGTTATACCTTTAATCAAACGACATTCGCCTGTATCTTTGTATTCATCAGGATTTATTCGTTCTTTACTGATTAGAGTCTGTGATGAACCTGTGTCACGAAAAAGAAATAATTTGTCTTGTTTGTTTGTCTGCATTTACAATTGTAGCTTGAGAACAATAGGGTCTGAAACTGGTTGGTACTGTGTCCAAACTATGTGTAACTTGTTGCACAAAGTTTACATTTGGACCAGCAAAATTTGAGCCTGGCTCAAAATTTGCCTTTTCATTTCTCTGTCGTTTTAAAGCAAAACATTGGTCTAAACCATGTCCATTCCTATGGCAGAATGCACATTTCTGGGTTGAGGGTAGCCCATTTTTACCACTCCTGAAATTTGAGTTCCTCCCCTGTGTATTGGAATGTGGAAAATTTCTCAAATTGGCATTATTTTCATCTGGCAATGTCTTAGAAGTGACATTTTGATTGGATTGATATCTCCAATTAGTGCAACTGTTGGCATTGTCTCTAGCAGTGTTGTATCTATTTGATTGGGTTGCATTGTGCTCATGTCTGTATGCATTTGGAGCAAACTTGTGTCTGTTGTATGTGTCACTGCTATTTGAATAGTTTCTGTGAATAGCAACAAACTGATCAGCAAATCTAGCTAATTCAACAAGTGAATTGGCTTGTTTGTCCATAAGCCAAGTTTTCAGAACATTATCATTTATTTTGTTCAAAAATTGTTCCATTTTAAACAATTCTTTGATTTTTTCTGGGTCATCTTGAGCCTTATGACCAAGCAAAAATCTCTGAAAAGGCCAATTTAACCTAGTTGCAAAATGTGTATACGTTTCAGATTGGTCCTTGTTGAGCTGCCTGAACTTTAATCTATACGCTTCGGGAACTAATTGAAACATATTTAGGATGGCTTCTTTGATAAAGTCATAGTCTTGGACCTGCTCAGCAGTCAGTTCTACAAAGACTTTTAAGATCTTACCACTTATCTGAGTTTGAAGCATAGCAGGCCATTTATTTTTATCAATCTGGAAGTTCAGCATTGTTCGTTCGAACAGAGTCAAGTAGGAGTCAATATCTGTACTCTCATTAAACCTAGGGAGTGCTTTCCTAGCATTTTCACTAGCTTTATCAGAACTACCTGCATTAGTCCTATCACTACTTACTGACTCACTTTGCAAGGTCAACTTATGCAACTCAATCTTCTCATTGGACTGGATTTGAGCTTGTTGAATTTGAATTTGAGTTTGGGTCTGGGCATCAAGTTGAGCTTGCTGAAGCTGGGCATCAAGTTGAGCTTTTTGAGTTTGGGTCTGGGCATCAAGTTGAGCTTTTTGTGTCTGGGCATCAAGTTGAGCTTTTTGGGTCTGGGCATCCAGTTCTAACTTACGCATCTCTAACTCTAATTTCTTAAGGACAATGGCCTCAGATTCTATTGGAGTATGGTTGGAATTTTGAGAAGTCCTACTGCCAACACTCTCAACATCTTGTCTGTCTTCACCCAATCCTGTCACACATAATTTAATCAGCTTTGCCCTCAATTGGTCCTTGTTACCCCTCATTTCGACCCCTTTTGAAAGCAAATTTTCCCTTAAGTCTTCTACATTCATAGATAAAATGTCTTCAACTGACCATGCATCAGGGAGTGCTGGGTTTTCCATACTTAAAGTTATGCAGAATATACAAATTCAATGCAAAACAACTAATCAAAACACACAGCAATATTCAACACAAAAACAGTAATAATCAATTTAAACTACTGATACTACTTACAATGAACGGGGAGACAAAACTCAAACCCTATTTCACTCTTAAAATTCACTAGGCCTCCTCAATTAATTAAATAAAAGAGCCTAAAATTCTGCTTTTCTTACTACACGCCGTACACGGAGTGGAGCAGCGTCGCCCGCTTACCCTTGTGCGACGACAACTTACAACTAGATTCAAATCTACCGGACCTGAGCCTACCCACATGTGACGAGCAGCACCTAACTCTGACTCGTTTACTTACTTACTTGTCTAGGGGAAACTACTTTGGCACTAACTCGTACATTTTAACGGACAAAACTCTTCTTATTATAAAATATCACTTTAATCTTAATTAAATATTCAACTCTTCCGCCATAGCGGCTATCAATTGGCAGTGCTATATAACTCTAATCAATGTTTTAAAACGTCCAGCGACAGCAACTATCTTAGCAACTAGTTACTAATATAAATAACAGCTGATAACAGCTTCCACACAAAATCAATGAAAATGAAACAAATGTGCCCTTGCACGAAAACCAATTCGATATACGAATTCACGAGTATTAAGCGAACTGAAATCTCGGTTCAGATTTAAACAATAACAATTTAAACTAAAACAACGAAGAGCAGGAACGAATCGCTGCGAACCAACGTCCGCCTTCTTCTTCGGCCACCGTCGAACTCCTCTTCTTCGAAAAAGACGCACTTTCAAAACGTAACTGCCTTCAGCAACGGCTCTTGCGACCAATGACGCTCGTCGTCACATCACGCCTTCTATAACGTGAATTCCTATTTGCTCACATAAACATAGAAGCAAACATAGTAAACTTCACATACAAACCTACCAATATTCCAATTATTTGCTATCTATGTCTCAATATAGCACTCCATCACAATATTTTTTGATTAACAAGACCTTAACCTGAAATTCTACATTTAAATTACCAATCATTCCAATTTCATTTGTTTCTACTGGGTTGATTGTATTCATCAGAAATTCTATTAATTCCATTAGTCCTGTCGAATTAAATTTTATCCGTAACCATATTAAATATTGCTATTAACGGTTACTGTCAACGTACCACTTCTGTGTGATAAAAAATGCATGTGGCCCGCGGAGTCTTGGAACCGAAAAATGTGGCCCTTCATCCTTAAAAGGTTGTGCACCCCTGGTATATATGTTTGCCTTCCTCTCTCTCTCTCTCTCTCTCTCTCTCTCTCTCTCTCTCTCTCTCTCTCTCTCTCTCTCTCTCTTTCTCTCTCTCTCTCTCTCTCTCTCTCTCTCTCTCTCTCTCTCTCTCTCTCTCTCTCTCTCTCTCTCTATATATATATATATATATATATATATATATATATATACGGTGATCACGAAAATCAGGACCCCTACATTAATGAATATAACTCAACGAAAAGTCAAGTAATATTCAACAAAGTTGTAGTACGTGTACTTTAGATAGTTCTAATGATATTCCACTCATATATAGTTTGTGTTCAAACGGTCCGCCATTTGCTGCAATACACGCACGAAGACGCCTACGCAATTGCTTGAATGACGCATCTATGATGGCTTGATCAATCTCGTCCCACACTTGCATGATGCGTTGTCACAGGTCCTCAATATCACGGACTTTCGTTCGGTGAACGCGTTCCTGCATAACACTCCAAATTTTTTAATCCACCGGATTCAAATCCTGGCTGTTGGGTGGCCAGAGAGTAGGCGGAATGAAGTCCGGCGTTTTGTTACCTAACAGTTCAACTGTCTCTCGAGCTCTGTGTGCCGGTGCGCCGTCCTGTTGGAATGTGTAATAATCTGAGAAAGTTCGGGTGTCCGGCAGCAGTCCCTGAATCAGTAGAACGTCTCTGTAATACTCTCCGTTAACTTTCACCCCCGGCTCGACGAAGTGAATAGCTGTACGACCGAGTGCTGAAACACCAACTGATACAATTAAGGACTTGAAAAGTCGGACGAGCACGCAGAAGACAAGCGCCAGTGATGTCCTTCTTTCTTGTACCAGCTGCAGCGTAGAGGCGAAATATTTTTTGAGGATCGAGACTGCCTCCTAGGCCTACTATAATTAAAATTTCAGCATGATTGGTCGAAAGGTTGTTAAGTTATACGCATTAATCTAGGGGGTCCCGATTTTCGTGATCACGGTATATATATATATATATATATATATATATATATATATATATATATCTGTAATTCTGTATATCTGTATCTGTCCTCGGTATATATGATTGCCTTCTCAAGCATATATATATATATATATATATATATATATATATATATATATATATATATATATATATATATATATATATATTAATGCCCTCGGTACTTCATTCCCGAAAGTCTTATGAGAAAAATTGTCCGAAGACAAAAATTAATGTGTGTTAACTCTCGTCAGGTCCTTCGAGGTCGGCCACGGAAAAAGTTCCTCGAAACGATATTGCATTGAAGCGTTGTATGGCCATAGACAAACGCTGAAACAAAAAGCTTCCTTCCTTTTTGTCTCCGGAAGACTCTGAAATACGACCACCTAATTGTCTGACAAAATGCTGTGCGTCGAGACTTATTGGGCCGAAGGACTCAAAGGCCAATGGCAATTGGCAAGAAAATGTAATCTGCTGTCAGATCTAAGTACTTTGGTGTTTTTTCGAACTGCTGCTGCCTCAGCAGCCGCACCTGCCAACAAAGACGTGATGGGTAGGTGGGTGGCAGCGACTGTGTCTGCCACGGTTACGTCCCAAATCAGGCTACGGCCGGCGTGCCACGGATCAGGGTGAGGCCGTCCGGTCTTCTGCCGTCAGAACGCGAGAGATCGTGTGGTTCTTTGATAGATGGAATGCCCGTTCGAAGTAAAGCCCGGTAGACCACGTCATTGATCATTGTGTGACGTAGGACACGACCTGGGCCGAGTGAGCAGGACAGATCATGAGAACCGACTTCCAACACATGTTCCCCACACGGGCAGATGTGCCGTTCACAGATGTTGGCACCGAGGCGCAGGCCGACGACGATTCTGACTGCCTCGTCGTCCATGCGCAGTTCACAGGAAGCGATGGGCAGCGCATAAAGCCAGTCCCCGCCATGCTCCGATGAAACGGCCCGAAGGCGTGCCTGATGGTATTACCGTTGATCAGATTGGAGCAAGTGGTTATACTCCCTGAGAATCAGAGGGCGATCCCAAGTGGACTGTTTGTGGAGAGGGCCCGAACCTGGATTATCCATTTGGCTCATTTCCCTCCACTGGGCGATGATCTCAGTCTCACGTGGGTTCGTAGACAGACTTGCCCTCAGAAAAATGGACGACTGGAGATCTCGGGTGCTCGCAGCTGAAGCCAAGAAGGCAGATGGTGCAAGCGCAGACACCCGGCGAATATATATATATATAATATATATATATATATATATATATATATATATATATATATATATGCCCACGGTATTTAGTTCCCGAAGGACTCATGAAAAAAGTGTGCGGAGACATTAGATTGTGTGGCTAACTCTCGTCCGGTTCGAGGCTTTGTAAAGATTCTTGGAAAGCAATGGCGCTGAATCGCTGCAAGTGACTGACAATCGTTGGAAAAGAAAGCTTCCTTCCCTCTTTGTCTCCTGCTTAGGCCTAATTCTTCGGCTGGACGACGACCAAGCTCGCTGATAGAACAAAGGGCATCCTGATTTATGGGGCCTTGCGTCTCAAGCGCGATTGGCAGGCAGTGGAGGCTCCAGGATTTGGCAAGTGGGGGGCCGTTGTGGTGGCAACTTCTAATCATGGGAGGCCAACCATTTGTTGTTAGGTATGTAGTATTGTATTAAGTATACTGTCCCAGCAGAGGGCCACTGCATGGGGACAGGCACTCAATAGGGGGGACGGGCCCCCCGACCCCACCTGTGGAGCCGCCACTGTTGGCAGGAATGTGTAAATGGGAGTCAGGCATTGAAATGTTGCTGTTTTACTATTATTATTATTATTATCGAATGCTTAATGTGCTAAATGATGTCAGCCATTTGATTGCGACATTATCAGCTGTGTGTAAAGTTTGTAATCCACCGTCCTCTAGCCTGGTTATAGGGCAAGAGTCAGCTAGGTGCGACAGTGTTTGAATGACACCGCAGGGGCACAGGTTCGAGTCAGTTAATCCCAATTTCTGATTACAGTAATTGCAGTGTCCCTGTCCAGTTCGAAAACGGTTTAACATACACCACAGGTGACGAGGCAGCGTGTCAAAGCCTGGTTGTCGGATAGCGGGATCTTCGACCAATTGGCAGTTGATCACCTGAGCCGACTCCCAGTCAAGTCTCCACTGTCTATCGACATCTGAGGTAACCTTGTTAAGCTGCAGAGAATGGCGTGATTTCAATCGGTGATTAGGAGGGCTGGACAGGTCCTCGAAGAGTGGCAGGTCCTCACGGTCTGCTATCTTTGATAGAAATCTGTCCACTGCAGCTTCCCGTCGTAAGTATGGTGGTTGGATATTTGACAGAACTGGCATCCATTGGAGCGCTGTTGGGCGCAGGGTTCCGGAGACAAGTCTCATGGCTGAGTGCAGCTGCGTGTCCACCGCCTTTGTGTGCGAGGAGCGATACCAGGCGGGACAGCAGTATTCCGCGGCTGAATAGCAAAGTGAAAGTGCAGACTGTCTCAGAGTAGCGCCGTTTGCTCCCCAGGAGGAACCGGCTAATTTTGACAGGAGGTTTGTCCGGGTTCTGACTTTGCCGGCCAACTTTGAAAGATGTGTTTTGAAGCTTAAAGTTCGATCAAGAGTAACGCCAAGATATACAGGGAATGGGTCGTGCTTCAATTGTTTCCCATCCATATGAATTTTTAGCTCGTACTTTGCTTTTCTGTTGTTCAAATAAATACATTCGACACAGTTTTATTGGCGTTTGGTTTAAGCCGCCATTTTTTGCAGTAGTCTGGGATCCGCTGTGTGTCGATAGTTAGCTGTTCTTCAAGTTCCTTGAATGTCTGGGCTTGAACGGCAAGGCCGATGTCGTCGGCGTAGCCGTATTTCCTGCTAACTGTGTCAGGTATATCATTTAGATACAGATTGAAAAATATAGGAGCTAAAACTGAGCCCTGTGGAAGGCCATTTCTCTGACATCTCCATGAACTTATGTCATCTCCCATATGTACTCGAAACTGTCGGTCACGGAGAAGTAAATCCTGTTTTACTGACAGAAATCTGACCAGCAAAAAGGCTATCATCAGTTTTTAACACTTGTTAGGGGCCCGTGACTGCTCTTCTGCACCACAGGGGCCCGGAATTTCTTTCGGCGAGCCTGTAGGCGCAAGCCACAAGAGAAGATGGACAGGGCATGAAGCCAATCGCTGGTGTGGAATGCCGAGACGGCTCTGAGCCGGGCTTAGTGATATAGTCCTGGGTGGGATTGGGACAGGTGTCCTTTTGGATGAGCGGACGGTTCCAGATGGACTGCTTGTTGGGTTGACCGAACATGGGGCCCGGTAGCTAACTCATGGAACACCATTGGTCCATAATTTGTGTCTCATGAGAGTCGATGTGTTTGTGTTTGCCTTCTCAAGCACGGAGGACTGGAGGGGTCGGGTGCCTGCAGCCCAGTGGCGTCATCTCACACTTTTCTTGGGAGGGCAAGAAAATTTTTGCAAATTTTTGACAAATTTTGGCAAATTTTGGCAAATTTCAGGTGTTTTTGCATTTGTTTGCAAATTTTATGCAAATTTTATGCAACTTTTGGCAAATTTTAGGGCCAATGTTAGAAAATTTGCAATTTGTGATATTTTTTGACAATTTTTGAAATTTTTTGCACAGTAATACATTATAAATTAATATTTTCATTTCCTGGGGGGCCCACGGCCCTCCAGCCCCCAAATGACGCCTCTGCTGCAGCCCTGCAATAAGTGCAAATTCTTGTCAGACAGTTTGATGGGAATGGGATAAGCACAACCAGTCAGTAATGCAGCACTGAGGCTGCTTCTTTATAGTGGTATATAGCGGACAACGGTTCATATCAAACTCTGAAATTCAATAGGTGCATTGATTCAATTTGATCAATATAAGCTTTTCGGACATTACACATCAGATAGCCTGTTCCTCTTGGCGTTTCAATTAAGGCTGCTATGCTAAACTTCAGCATAGATACATGTATAAACAGAATAGGACGATAGGACTAGACTTGAGCACTGACGACTTCTGGAAGTATGACTAGATGAGAGAAAAGAATTCCTTTGGAGGCGATTCTGGCGCCATCTGCGGAGTCAGCGGTGGCTGTGAGCTCGTAGGGAGGAAGGACCCGCTTATCTGGACTCGATAGTCGGTCGGAGGCGATTATGATATGATCTAAGATTACTCCCAACACTGCATTTATGGTTTGAATAAATGGTGTGTGACGATTTTATTATGAGACTTTTTTGCTTTGCTCCAGTGATGTTAACAAGGACCGACCCCCCAAGGACGAGGATAAGGACAAGGACCGAACCCCCAAGGACGAGGATAAGGACGAGGACCGACCCTCCAAGGACGATCGAGGACAAGGACGAGGACTTGCCCCGCAAGCACAAGGACCACAAGGACTGACCCCCAAGGACAAGGATCAAGGACAAGGACCAACCTCTGTCAGACAAAAAAGTCAGAAAGGAAAAACCAAACACAATTTCATTTCGAATCACAAAATTAGAAAAGCAAAAAAAATTAAACATAATGTTAAATGTAGTCAACAGCAATGCTGAATTTCAAATGCGCCTTTGACTTTAGCCACCTATAGCTATGTTACTGCGCTTAAGAAATTGTCAAGTTTAATAATAATAATAATAATAATAATAATAATAATAATAATAATAATAATAATAATAATAATAAATAATAAAAAGTGTTTCCAGCAGCTGATCAGTCATGCACACACGGTGAGGTCTAATTATGAGACCACTTTGCGAAAACACTCGTTCAACTGGAGCCGACGTCGCAGGGAAACAAAAAATTTTGCTAAGGAATCAACTGGTATTATAAAGGAAACAATGACTAAACATTTAGAGTAACTCAAAGCAAGTATGATGTAGCCAAAATATAAATCCACATACTACTCTTACCTTGGAACATAATTATCAGTACAATTGAAAATGGTATACAAGTAATTTGGTCCTTATAAGGACTTTTCAAGGACTAAGTTACATGGACCAGGACAAGGACCGATCTGCAAGGACGAGGATAAGGACGAGGACTGAACCCCCAAGGACGAGGATAAGGACGAGGACTTCAAATTGGTCCTTAAGGAGCAGAGATGTAGTACTTGGTACTTGTACTTGTACTCGAGTTGTACTCGAGTACAAATTTTAAGTACTTGTACTTGTACTTGTACTCGGAGGCCAGGTACTTGTACTTGTATTTTTTTGTACGGAGTTTTAGGAATGCAAGTACTTGTACTTGTACTTGTACTCGGAGGCCAGGTACTTGTACTTGTACTTGTACTTGAAGCATTGTGTACTTGCTACATCTTTGGCTACATGTACTTCAATGGTACCAGTAATGCTGCTCCTTTAGGCTAATGACAAGCACATCCTCACAGATGGCCAAGTACCTGGAACTCAACGATATTTATGATGAAGCCACTAACACCATTGTATTTTGGAACAATGAAGTTAATAGAAAGGAGTTCAACAGGCTGTAGGCCCATACTGCAGCCATTAATTAGAGACCTTAGTGTGCCTGCTTCTGGCGCACCAATTAAACGCGTATTTAGTAAAAAAGCTGGCTTGATCGCGAGACCGCATAGGGTTAATATGACCGATGCAAGACTATCATCTCTTTTTTTAGTGTAACTGTGATGATATTTAGATGCTAATAGTGTCAATTTTATTCGTGGCCGGACAAACTGTCCTCGGACAAAATGTCATGTAGAAAATGTCATGGGGACAAAATGTCAGCGAAAAAAAATGTCAATGTCAAAAATGTTGTACTAGTACTTGGAGGCCAGGTACTTGTACTTGAAAACTTGTTACTCGGAGGCCAGGTACTTGTACTTGTACTGTACTCTAAGGCCAGGTATTTTTTACTTGTACTTGTACTCGGAGGCCAGGTATTATTGTACGGCATTTGTATTTTGTACTGGAGTTTTGGAATGCAAGTACTTGTACTTGTACTTGTACTCGGAGGCCAGGTACTTGTACTTGTACTTGTACTTGAAGCATTGTGTACTTGCTACATCTCTGTTAAGGAGTCCTTAAGGACAAGGACCAGGACAAGGATTAACATAACTGCTTTGCTCTTCCAGACATATTGTCCATTGCCTTCAGATTTCCTAAGGATTTCGATGCTCTTATTGCTACTTCTTTTTTCTCATGACAAACAAAAAACATTATCGCATCATAAAAGTAAAAAAATTAAAATCTCGAAAATGCCGCCCCTAGAGCAAGTGCCGCCCGGGCGGTTCGCCCCCACTGCCCCCTCGCTACGCCACTGCGTGTGATTAATTTATTATTATTATTTATTTAATTTTTAAAATTATTATTGTGGCTTGACTATACATTAAAAAGGAGGAGGAGAGAGATGATTTGATTTGATTGAAACATACAAAATAGTGACTGGGAAAATTAGATGTGCCATACGATCGATTCTTTACATTGGCACACTATAGCAACACAAGATCGAGGCCACAAACGCAAATTAATTAAGCAGAGGGGGGGTCCAAGAAAAAACATTTTTTAGTACAAAGGTTGTGGACAAATGGAATAGTTTGGACGAGGTGGGAGTGACAGTTGAAACAGTAAGCGGATTCAAAGGTTCTCTCGGAAAACTAGGTTATTGAATGTGGAGAGTTACAACAGTGGTTTTCACACAGGCTTACCTAGCCTCCTAAACCACTTAAAATCACATTATTTATTTATTTATTTATTTATTATTAATGTTAGCGGAAACCATAGACTTTAATTTCTATGGCGGAAACTAACGTCTGGCGCATAGTACGGAAACAAGCCTTTTCTTTGTTCGCGAGTCCATAGATTATGCGCGAGTCCGACATTGTGTGAAATAGTTTTTTTTAACGGTAATTTGCTATTTAGTATTTTAATCGAATAATTCGTGTAATGGCAGAAATTAAAGAAGGACGCCTGCAGTTGCTAAGAGCGGAGAGATGTCGACTAGACGAGACGTTTGCGGAGTCTATAAAACTGCTGGACAAAGGTTAGCTGGTAAAATATATAGTCCTTCGTTTTATGATTAATTCCGTCAAATTTGTATCGGATTTGTTATCAATTGCGCTGTTGAGTATAGTTTTGTACGAGGTAAACTTTAAGACTGGATATACCACGGAGGAAAAAGCCCGCTACCGCCCAACAGCGCATTGATACAAGGTAATCTTCAAGATGTCGGCTTCTCGGATTTGTCTTCAATGTTATTGCAACAAATTGTTAAAAATTAAATAAAATGAAGTAGCGAATGCTTCAGTTTTACCGGTAATCGTGGATGGTCGCTACTCCCATGTTAACAGAAAGTAATCCGAAAGTAGTTCGTTAGTACAGAAAAAGTTCCAAAGCCGACGACTGCTCCATAGAGATCTTGAGAGGCGTATTATGCTATATTTTATACTTTTTCACGATATAAGGTAACGAGAATTTAAGATAACATAGGAAAGAAATGGATAAAATATATAATTTAAATCTATGATATGTGCTACGATGTGCGGACTGATACACTGGTACTTCGGTTTGTTCGGTTAGAGTGCGGATTTCTACTTCCTGTTTACATGGGAGTAGCGACCATCCTTGATTACCGTTTTACCTATATATACATACTAGGGATGTGCGGGTATGGGTGTACCCTACCCGTACCCGCAGGTACGGGTAGGGTAGGGTACACATTTTTCGGGTACGGGTTGGGTACGGGTATAGTGGCTACGGGTACCAATTTTTACCCGAAAAATTATATTTTCATTTCTCACTACTATATAGCAAATTAGCAATGCAGTAATAGAAAAATAATATTGAGTAAAGTGTATTAGTGTAACTTGTATATCGCATTCAGTTTGTCAGACAGCATGCATTTTACTTACTGAAAACATAAAGGAAATACATATGACGTCATCTGACATCATCAGTAATAAATCTATAATGGTGTCCTCTGACTCCTCCAAGGACTCTTCGACCGAGAAAGTTCTTCTGGTAAAGTTTTGTGGTTTAACTCCAAATTTCAACCAATGTCGGATACGGGTAGGGTAGGGTACACAGCTTTTGGGTACGGGTCGGATAGGGTATAGCACTAGCTGGTATGGGTAGGGTAGGTAAAAAAGTGTTTTCACGGGTACGGGTAGGGTAGGCATTTTGCTGTACCCGCACATCTCTAATACATACACACCGTATTATTCTCTCCATTTACTTAGAAGTTTGGATTCAAAGCAACTAGTCAGCTTTTTGCATCACGTGCAATAATAAGGATAGACCAGTATGATAGTCGAACTATTTGCAATTGGCAAAACGACACTATAATAGTAAGTTATGATGCTTTCCCGTTATCCGGACCCCAGTGAAGAGATACTAAGAAATGCTTAGGGTTAGGGTGGCGGTTAGGGTTAGTGTTAGGGTTAGGTTATGGTTAGGCTAAAACTCTAACACTCACCCTAACCCTCACCCTAACCCTATTATCTCTTCACTGGGGTCCGGATAACGGGAAAGTACCTAAGTTACTTCCTAAATATCAGTGCATAAATTCCATTCAGCCATTTCATTCATTGTCTTCCATGTCTTCTAGATTCTTCGTTTTTTTCCTAGCATTTAATCAATTTTTCTAGAGTCTGACTGATCCTCATTATATGTCCAGGGTAATCTTCAACTTGAGCGCCAGTAATTATTTTTCAATTCATATGTATTAAGTGTTGTGCTGACATACAAAAACTATTATTCATTAATTGAAAAATGTTACTGTTATGCATAATTATCAGCTAGAGTGACATTGAAGTTCTTGGAAAGGCCTACCACTTTTACTTTTCTTTGTTTATAACCTGTGCTCTATTTAGCACATCATTTACTGGTATAATTGACCTCAAACGTCTTGGTCTTCCTGGCATTTAGCAGCTTTATTTACTTCCATTAATAGTTTAATCTCTAAAGTTGTTTCGGAAAAGTTAGAATGACCAAAGTGAGCCGGACATATTTCTGCCTCTTCAGGAGTTCGCAGTGTTAACAGTTTAAAGTCCAGTTTGATTACTTGTTAATAAAAGGGTTTTCTTAGTTTAATGCAAACGGAAGCAACAAGTAGCGTTTGCTATTATAGTCTGCTTACACGAGGTGAAAAAATAATTGAAAAATAATTACTGATGCTCAAGTTGAAGATTACCATGTACAGAGTACCTCAGTGGTGGTGCTGTGGCTTGGCCACAGAGGTGTGTAGGATGCGTTGACCAATCCAGGCTTTTCTGGACATTTTGATAGAATAGTCATTAACCCCTGTAGTGTGAAGCCTGACAATTGTTGGGTGTGGGAAATCGCAGCGGCAGGCGGAAGCCCAACAATTGTCGTGAAAACCCTAGCTTATTTTGAAGACATAATTTTGATACCAATTGCTCAGTGTGAAACCCAACTATTGTTGGGGACTATGTAATATGGATATCTAGTAGTTTATCTGAGGAAATTGCAGCCATGCTTTTTTATGAACATCAGTTTTAAACCTGAGAAAATATTAATAAATTATACAGTTGCACAACTAGTTACCCGTGAACATCACGAAAGCTAACTGTATTATATCGTTTCAGAAGAATCTAAAGACTTACTTGTTTGACAAATCATACATGTTAAATCGTCCTAGACTTTGGCCTTGGTCATGACCTCCGCGATACATAAGTTGTCTTGATGATGATGATGATGATTATGATGATATAATAATAATAATAATAATAATAATATTATTATTATTATTATTATTATATTATTATTATTATTATAGAGCTAGCAGAGTTATAGCAGCTTTGGCATGAATATCCAAAAGTCACAGATTCAATATTTGCAGAGTTGGGGCTCTGGTTGGTTGTCTCAGCCTTCACTCGCTAGAGTGCAGTGACAAATTGAGTAGCAGTGATAACACTGCAGTCAAAAAGGCATGCAGTGCTGTACACTAGCCCCACTTCTATGGCTGAGGGCTATAGAACAAAGGTCATCGCCATTATATGAACCTATGGGTTTGGGAAGGACTTTGACTGTTGATTCCTGAAATAATTGTTCTATTTATTATAGTTTATGTATACATTACTGGTGTAGGAAAGTTTTGTTTAGTTAGTTTTGACTAACCCTTAACCCCTTAAGTGTGGATTACATTTTCAGACGCCCTCACCGTTCTGGGGATTTAATTTTAGGAAAAACGTTCTTCAGAAACTAAAACTGTAACTTTTTAAATTTGCTTTATCTCAGGCTATATAAGTGCTATGAACATGAGGTAAACACCATTGTTTAGCTTTTTTATCCCTCTTTCCAACCCCATGCAAAAAATAATTGGGGTAGGGTCCACTTTACGGCCTAAAATAGCACCCTCCCCAGAAAATGTTCAAAGCCCCGTAGCAAAAAATTTTCAGCGGTAACCCCACTTTCGTCAGCGGCAAAGTTGTAAATGGTGTCAGAGGAACAAAATAAACCAAAAAGTTTGAAAATCGGTACACATTTGGTAAAGATGGATCAATTCTAACCCGATGACCCCTATGTTTGAACATAAGCCTTATGGGTGAATTTCGGAAAGTTTTGAATTTTGAGGTTTCCGTATTTTTTAAATTTGCTATATCTCAGGCTATATAAGAGCTAAGAAGATGAGGTATGCACCATTGTTTAGCTTTTTTATTCCTCTTTCTAACCGTCTGTGCAAAAAAATAATTGGGGGTAGGGTCCACTTTAGGACCTAAAATAGCACCCTCCTCCAAAAAATGTTCAAAGCCCCGTAGCAAAAAATTTCAGCAGTAACCCCACTTTCGTCAGTGGAAAAGTTGTAAAGGGATGTAAGAGGAACAAAATAAACCAAAAAGTTTGAAATTCAGTACACATTTGGTAAAGATGGATCAATTCTTACCTGAAGAAGGCGAATTCTGGAAGGTATTACTGTTATTAGTTGGACTGTTCCCTCCAAAGAATATATATATTCTCTTTCAAGGAGGTGATATAGCTGAAAAATAGGTGCTATCTAGCAAATGGATTGGTACTAAAGTGTTTTATAGCATACAATGTGTATGTTATATCGTGTGGCGTTGACGAAACGCTACGGAACTTCATGACGAGCGCAACTTGGGGAACCCATTTAGTGAACGCTGGCGGATGACGAGTTGCGCTCGGGGATCCCAGGCAAGAGGTTAATATGGATTTAGTTAAATAATTGCCACTGAATTCATGTAAAATGCATTAAAAGCTTTGATTCTGAAATTTATTATATATATCTTTAAATTGATTTTGCAGGATATGGATGATTGTTCTATGACAAGAAAAAAATAAAAATTCTTTGAATTTATGAATCTTGTATGCTTTGTGGAAAATAAAAGTTGTCCATATTTTTCTCATAAATGCATCAATGATTGAAATGATTTGAAATTGATGTTTTGAGAACAAGACAATGACTGGCATTTTTCTTAAATTATGAAACCGTAAAATTTTGAAAAGGGATGAACTTTAGAAAATTCTGATCATGGCATGTCAAGATCTTTTTTGGACATTTTTTTGATGATATATAATTGAATCAGATTTTTTTCATTTAAAAGAAATTGTAATTCGTTTTAAATGAATTTGTTGTTAATGGATAAAGAGAAATTAAATCATTCATGACATTTGCAAAAAATTTAATTTCATTAATTTTATGGGTCAATTTAAAAAAACCATTGAAATGAATTCGAATGAAATTGCCATAAAATATGCCGGTCATGTTTTGTGTTCATATGCTGGTTTCGACTGAGACCAAAGGCGTTATAAACAACTGAAATAAAAAATGTTTCATCTGCAGAAATAGACCGTATTGAGTCAGGGTTCGAAACTGATAAATTCATTGAATTGCACCAAAATCCAGCTAAAGTGGAATTTAGGGTGAGACTTCCTGTAAAAGAATATCCACAGGTATGTTATGCAACAACCTTTCATCATTTGAAGCTGTCTGCACTAGTACCTATTTGCATGCTTTAAAATTCATGACAAATTTAATATGAAATCTAAATAGACTTGTGTACTGGGGATAATCTGAAAACTGTTTCATTAGTCTAAAAGTATTTAGGCTAGCAATGAAATCTAAGCAGTGTAAAATATGGTTTATCAAAACTGCTTTCAAGAAGCTTTAAAAAGAAACTAGAAATTTTTCAGTGTTAATAAAGTACAGAATGTTTGCAAAAAATCATAAGCATTTGATCATGATTTATATGTATTTATAAATGCTTTTATTAATTGACATGTATTTATTAACGCAAATGTATGTGTGCATGTGCGTGTATTCAGAGCAGCAAGGCTACATATCTTATTTAATGCTACAACCATCAAAACTATATATATATATATATATATATATATATATATATATATATATATATATCTGGTTGGCCATGTCTTCTGTCCACAACCAATGGTCTTCTCAGTGTGCCCCAAGCACGAACCTCCTTGTTCCTGAAACGAGGTTTTGAATCAGTTGGCCCTATCCTTTGGAATGCTCTTGACGCCAGTATGCGTGGCTTAGCAACTCATAATTCTATGGCCCACTTTTAGAAATGACTTAAACCTTGTCTCTTTGTCAATATACAGTAACTTGCTGTGGGAGCACTTCTGAGTGATTTTCCAGAAGAGGCACTATACAAATTATTTTGTTACATTACATTATATATATATATATATATATATATATATATATATATATACCTTGGTGCTTAGTTTTCGAGGGGCTTATGACTAAAAAGTGTCCAGTGACAGAAAATATATACTTTTCAGCTCTCATCCAGATCAGAGTCAGGGAAAGTTCCATGGAAGGCAATTGCATTGAAGCGCTGTGAAGTCATTGAAATGCACTGGATCAAAAATCTTCTCTCCCGTGTGTCGTCAGAAAGAATGGAAAGATGACGACCCAACTCCTTTGTGAAAATAAATGTGTCATGACTGATTGGGCCAAAAGTCTTGCTTGAAGTCCAGTGGCAAGAATAAATAATTGGCCAACAAGCCTGCAGAGGCTCCTGGAGAGAAAGACATAAATGGCAGAGTGGCAGCAACTGTGTCTGCCACAGTAACGTGGCACACCAGGCATTGGCTGGCATGCTGCGTTATAATCATGGTCATGCTGTCAGGTCTCTTTCCATTGGGTATGAGAAGACTGGGCAGCTCCTTGACCGATGGTATGCCAATCCATACCAGGACCCTTTAGAATACGCCATTGAAATGACGTGCAAGGTAACCTGGTCTGCGTTTGCAAAAGAGTCCTGTGGGAACCACTCTCCTGGACCTGCTCGTCACAGGGACAGATGCTGCTTGAAGATGTAAGTGTGAAAACGGAGATCAACAACTACTCTGGTTATCTCATCGTCTAAGCTCAGCCAGCAAGAGCTGATGGTCAGCACACGAAGCCAGCCACTGCTCTTAGGTGAGCCTAATGGTACTGACTAGGGTCGGAGCTAAACAAGTTGGTGATCTCTCTGAGAATTATTGGGCAGTTGCAAGTGGCCAGCTAATCGAGTGGGCCTTGATGTTGGAATGAGGATTTAGCTCTCTAGGCTCTATTTTGTGATAATTGCAGCCTCATGTGGGTCAATGGCCAGCTCAGCTTTCAGAAGAATGAATGACTGGAGTCCATGGATGCTCGCAGCTGAAGCAAAAGGCAGATCAGAAGATGCAAGTGAAGACTCCCTACGAATGCCTAGTCCGCCATATCTAATAGGCAGCGTGGCCTGAACCCACTGGATAAATGAGAGGTACATATTCACAATCTTGCTCAGTCCCTGGCGCATTTGTCGTCAAAACTTTCCCGTAACGGGTCGCCTGTGCAAGGAGTGCAATGCGATATGTGTAGCAACTTTGTGTGTGGTGGGTCATGGACAGTCAGTGTAAGTTCAGTCATGCACCATGACATCAGTGTCTCAAAGGCCCCCACAGTAGAAAGGTGTGCCCTAACAGGGTGGCTTCCTATGGGTGAATGCTTTGAAAAGCGTCCAAGGACGGTATTAGTGACTGGAACTGGGCCTTTACCAACCATTTAACACTTTTGATGGTTTAATATGAAGCCTAGCTCTGTGCACCCTTCCTTGAGAACAGAGACTCTTGCCACGGCTTTGCCTTTACGCCCAGTGTTATGTCGTCCAGGTAACCCAGGGTAAGAGTTCTTTTAATTTTTGGAGGACCGGTTGCATTGGAAAGCAGAAGAGGAGGGGGCTTAAGGAGTCCCACTGTTGTGAATTCAAGGGGTCCCTCTGTTGTGGACCTATTGCATTTTTTTAGCAAATAGGGACCGAACTTGAGGAGGCTTGCTTTGCAATATGACAAAAGTGCATAAGCCGATAATTTGGGCAGCAAATTGGAGAGTGCAGTCACCTAGCTATCCCTTAGCATTCTGTTGAAGGCTTTGCTTAAGTCGAACTTGCTGAGGACGTGGCTGCCTGTGATGAGCAGATTGGTGAGTCTAGTGATGGCAGAGAGCAATCAGTTGCCTGCTTTTGAACTGTTGATAAGTGCAGCTACAAGCTGTGGCCTGAAGCCGTCTGGGCATCCCGAGGACTCTGCTAGAAATAATTGAATTTTGTTTCTGATCTCTTCCTCTAAGACCTGTAATGGAGAGCAGTTGCTGGTTGGGGCATCTGCAGCCGGTCCAAGGTTGGTGTGGGGTCCTTAACCTTTAACTCCTCAAAGGTCTGGGCATTGGGGTGACCGGTTCTTCATCTGACATTAAAATTTTCTGATGTTGCCGTCCTTGAGCTTGGATGACACTGAGGCAGCCATGTCTGGTTTCTGCTTTTTCTGTTCGATAATTTTGTGAAAGTAGACTCGTTGCCGCTGGAAAACAGACGAATGTTGGTGTGAAGTTTCTTGGCAAAATTCTGTGGGCATTTTTTCGATACAGACAAGGTGTCACTGTTGTGTTTCCTTCTGCCCCTTGGCAATTGTCCAAGAAATATGGCCGCAAAGAATTTTAGGTCCAGCTCCAGTTGATTTAAGGCGGTTCGAGCAGCCTTTGGCACCTGCTTGACTAATGGGTCAGATAATTTTAGCTGAAACGCAATAATGACGTCGTGTGTTTGCATTGCATCAATTTTTCATTTGCATTTTCATTTTCATTTGCATTCAAGTTTGCATCAATTGCATTGTCAAGTTTGCATTTGATCTGGAGCCACAGGTGTGTTTATGTCAGCATGCTGAACTGCCCTTGTTTGACTCGTCCCTCTTGTTGCGTCTGGCAGAATGGAGTAATTATTTCTGAGAGGTCGTTGGTTTGATCCTGGGCAGGGATTTGAATGTGGGCATGGAGGTATACATGACCATCCCCATTATGTAGCCTTGTTACTGTCCTGCACACTGCACAGAGCCCGCTGGCCTTCTAGGAAAGTTGACCCGTGGCCGGCTCAACCATTCAAGCGTTACCATATAGGCAGTGAGCAGACCAAGTGAGTGAAGTGAACGAATGGACTTAAAGAACTGAATGTGGGAGAGAGGAGGAATCAGTGAACCATGTGATGTACGACTGACTGTGACTCTTAGATGATCGATTAACTTCCAGATCAGCCACATTCAGTCCTTGACTTTTGGCTGTGGCTGTAATCATAACTGCTGCTTTTCTGTCAGAAACTTGAGTTCTGTCGACTGCTGATGCCAGCTGGGGTGCCACAATGTTGGTCGGTCTTGTATGATGTTTGGAACTTGTAGCTACGTTTTGATCCATAGCATCGTAAGAGCTTACACCAGCATCACTTGTGTCATCTTCACTGCCAGAACTCAGTTGATCTATAGATAGTGATACATTTTCACTCCTTTCTGCTTCTCTTTGTTGTCTTACTGCAATATGTTACTTTCTTAATTCTCTTTGTTCTTATAGTGCTGATAAATTTCTATCCACACCTGCCATGTACCCACGTCGACCAGTCCTTTGTGCTATTAAAAGCTGACTGTCGTCTTCTATTATTGTAATTTCTAATGCATTTAAATGTGCAATGTCAAACACTCTCAAGAAACTTGCTTGGTGAATGTATGCTCTTTCTGGATTTGGGTTTCAGTTCTGGTTTTAGATCTTTTCTGTAGATTTTCCACAATTCAAAGAGATGTACTATTTGAGATATAACATTTCTCTCTTGTGTTGTGGGAATTCTTGCTTTATCCCTTAACACTTGTATTTCTCATGCTACAGTTGGGACACTTTCTTGCACATTTTTCTTCAGAATCTTGTGATGGTAGAAAAATAACGCAAATGCCTGCTGATTAGATGGCAACTGGGACCCTGTTATGCAACCAATCGGATGCTCAACTAGCCAGACTCTATCCTGATTTCTAGCATGCATTGTACTTTTGTGTCTGCGCAGGCCTTCTGAAATTAGTGGAAATATAATGTGAAACCCAGTAATATTGGATCTGATTTAGACTTCAATGCCATGGCGGCACTGCTAAATGCTAACCAATCTCGCTGAAATTTTGTATGGAATTATACTGGTGACTATAGGAACAAAATACAAAGAGAATCATTAATTTTTGAAAATCCCAATTTTTCCTGTTCCTTGAGGACCCCTTATATATATATGTTATGTTATGTTAAAACGTCAATTTATATAGTGCAATAATCATAGCTGAATGCCAAAGTCAAGAGCACTTTACATTCTGCACTTATCATCAGTGTTTCTGTCTCTCGACAGGTCCAGGTATCCAGTTTTCCCACTCCGATCGATTGCTTGCTTCTTCTTTGAGTTCCTGATATCCTTTATTCATCATCCACTCCAACATCATCTTTCTCGGTCTACTTCTCACTCTCTTTCCCTCCATTTTTCCTTTGATTATTGTTCTTAGTAGAGAGTCATGCCGGAGGACATGTCCCATCTAATTTCTCTGCCTTTTCCGAATTGTATCTATCAGGCTTCTTTCTTCCTCTATCTCCTTCATGACTTCCTCATTTGTCTTATGCTCTGTGTATTTTACTTTTAGCATTTTCCTCCAAATCCACATTTCAAAAGCCTCTAATCATTTTATATTTTCCTTTCTCATTGTCCACATCTCCGCCCCATACAATGCCACACTCCATATCAATGTTTTTACCAATCTCTTTTTTAGGTTTAGTTTTAGTTTACTTTGCATCAGCTCCTTTCTCTTGTAAAAAGCTTCCTTTGCTATTGCTATACGTCTTCTTATCTCTTTATTGCATCTGGCATCGGTTGTTATCAGACTTCCTAGATAGCTAAATTCCTTCACTTGCTCTATGATCTGTCCATAAACCTTTATTTCCACTCTCATTCATTACCATAACTTTAGTCTTTTTTGCATTCATTCTCATTCCATACTTTTCTGACACTTGTATCAGTTTATCCATTACTTCCTGAAGCCCTTTTTGATTGCTTGCTAGCATGGCCTGATCGTCTGCGAAGCGCAGCGCCTTTAGTAGACTCCTCCTCCCTTATCTGTATTCTCCGTCGCCTCTTGTACTAATTCTTCGATGTATATGTTAAACAGCACTTATACGATATATCAAACAAGTGTGTCTTAAGTTTCTTTGCAAACAATTCAAAGTTAGTTTTCATGGACACATTGTTAGGTAGGGCGTTCCAGAGGATAGGGTTCCCACGCGTAACGGACCTCTCGCCAAGTTGCACGGTCTTGGCGGGAGGGGGAACAAGCAGCTTAACACTGTGACCAGATTGGAGCTGATGACGATGGTCAGTTGGCGAAGGCCTATGAACTAGTTCAGCGAGGTAGCCAGGGAAAGTTGGATCATACAAAGCTTGAGATGTTAGCCAACATCGCTTATAGGTTATACGATCTGGAATGCGTAGCCAATGAAGCCTGTCTTTCAGCAGAGGGGTGAGGTGATCACTCCATCTAGCTCCGAAGATCATTCGGGCAGAGGCATTGAGTACCATCTGTGGATGGTCCAGCTGGCTAGAAGGAAGGCCCAGAAGAATGCTATTGCCGTAATCGACCCTTGAGAGGACGAATGCACGGACCAAAACGATCACTGATGAGGTTGGCAGGTCGCGACGAAACTCTCTAATCCGCAGGAGCTGACAGTAGCAGGATCGAGACACATTACTTACGTGTCCATTAAACGTTAACAATTCATCAATTAAGAACGATGCGTGGTTGATCAGATGATTCTTTCTAGGGGTCGCAATCCACAGTATCTCAGTCTTGGAGGGATTTATGTATGTGTGTGTGTATATATATATATATATATATGTATATATGTGTGTGTGTGTGTATGTGTGTGTGTATATATATATATATATATTGCATGCAATCTTTCAATCTTTACTACGTTAAGCTATGCATTTCAGTATAGAGTACCAGTACATATTTCAAATTCAATAGGCAAACTTTGTTGGAAGAATTGTTGGACCCTCTGGAGCCACTATCAAAGATTTGCAGGCAACTTCTGGAGTCAGAATTGCTGTCTTTGGGAAAGGATCCATCAAGGATAAAGCAAAGGTTAGTGAGATGTGATTGCTACTGGACTGTTTTTATTAATGAACTTCAGAATTTGCAGGAAAGATTTGATTTACTTAAATAATTCTTATCCATAAAACTGGCCGAATTCTGGTTCTTTGGAGGATAGCCAGTGACAGAAAATGATGTAATAGTTCTAGTTCTGATTGCATTTGACTGCATTTAATCTCTCTTATGACATTGCTGCTTAGTATGGTGCTAATAAGCAAGAATGGTTTCACCTAAATTTTGTGGGTTGAGCATCATTTTGGAACTGCTTCCTAGCCCATGCCAGTTCTACAACTGTTCACTTTTGTTCCTGATATATCTATAATTAATCCTTGTCTTAATTTTTGAGGACAAATATCTATAGCTGTTGTAATTAGTATACACAGCTGGTAGATGTAGCCTCCAGAGTTATCTACATGTACCTGAATAGTGCCTTATATGTGAGTTTGCATTATGGTAGCAATGCTTGCCGTATTTCTTGGGTACAATACGCAACCGTGCATAATACGCACCCCAAGTTTCAAGATTTAGCACACTGCAAAACTCTTTAAACCAGCATATAATATGCATTTGAAATTTTGGCTGGGAAGTGTAATCTTCACACTGTATCAGAGAAATTAGAACTTTCAAGTTACACTAGAAAGATGCTCTTCTTTTCACAATTTTACTTCCGTATATAGTGCAGGATAATACTAAACCCAATCATTGAATTCATGCTGCTGAACAACGTTTCAATGACTTATATACGGCACGTAGCCAAGCTCTGACGCTGCACATGACATGTCGAAAATAACGCCGGCGTGGCTAACTCTTGCGTGGCCGTTCGCTTTTTCGAGGAGGGGGTGGGGAGGAGGAGGATGAGGGTGGTGGAGGGGGGGGGGGGGGGATTGGAGGGGGTTTGTTTGAGAGAGGGATGGGGAATTAAATATTGGGGTTTGAGCTATAAAAAAATTAAGACGTTTAACGCTCCGTTGATTAGAAAATAATAGACAATGGTTGTCAATGGCAGGTTTAAAATTGCACAGCCCAGGACAAGGTTGGGAATGTCGATTGTTACACAGTTTTGATTAAACAAAAGACAATGGTTGTCAAAAACAACAGCCTCGTGCACAGCCCAGGACAGAGGTTCCGCCATTGTTCGACTTCACTAACCTCGATTGGTGACCAATCAGAACGCTTGAAGGTAACAGACAAACTGGACAAACAGAGCAAGAATCTTAATATTATAAATGAAGTTGGCTTCTTTTCACAATTTTACTACTTATATATTCGTGATAAAGTCGAGAAACGCCGTAAAAGACCCAATTCACAGATTATATATCCTGTCACACGTTTTGGGGCAGTGGTGTTATAGTGCATAGGCACAAACTGTTGTAGCAGTTTCCATGGCCATGGTCATGTCGAAAATAATTAATTTAGATAACTCTTTGATAATTATTTTCAACATCTATACTGACATCTAAATAAAAGTTTACATCAGCGATTTTAAGATTGATAATTTATAGGCGCACATAAATATTAATTAAATATTGGTGCTACATAAATATAAAAATTCAAGATTACCAGTAATTAAGATTTTTATATTGTCAAGAATGAGCAATAGCAGGTTTAAAATTTTCTTAATCATCAGGATCAATCTGGGAATGTCAAAATGCCAGTTTCTCGATAGTTCAAAGCTAAAATTCAGTTTTTCAATCAAAACAATTTCTGTAGAGGTACCACATGACCATTGTCTGCAGAGTGGGCCATTGTTCCGTCTCTCACTATCACCTCAAGAGGGTTCACCGTGGTGACTCATAATCTGGGCGACTTTATAGCCGGGTCAATGACTTTAGACACCTTCAAATACCCAAAATCTAGGGGTCGACTTATACTCGGATCGACTTTATCTCGAGTATATACGGTATGCGTAAAAGACCCAGTGGCATACTTTCCCGCTTCAATTCACACGTTTTGGGGCAGTGGTGTATCATCAGTGCATAGACAGCAAATGCTGTAGCATCATCCTTGGCCATGGTCACATGATGTGTACATTGGTTTATGAGATAATGACCCTTGATACTTCATCCTCTTGGTTCTATGGAGAGGAACGAGAAGCGCAGTGTCTCAGAACTAGGCACGCGTGTGCAAGCAATGCCCTGTGTTAGGCTGTATGTTTGCCCCCTAACCAAACCCACCTAAGTCAAAAAGACAGCAGCTGCCCTGTATTTGGTTTAAATTTAGGTGTTTTCCTAGATGCATTGCCTGCCCTACAGTTCATCCTGACAGTGCACAGGGTGTCCAGTTTCTGTAGAGGTAGTGCATGGGCATTGTCTGCAGAGTGGGACTACACATTCAGTTCCTGCTTTCACCTTCTACGAGGCTTGCCGGCGGTCTCATAATCTGGGCAAACTTTAAGTTTTTAACGTTAATGCAAGTGGTCTAAATGAAAGCCGTGCTTGTAACCAAATTGTGCTTATATACTAGCTTGTGCTTATGTGTGTATTTGTCTTCCATTGAATGAGCTTAGTCTCAGAACAGGACCAGATACCTACTGTGCTAATAAGCGGATTGTGCTTGTATCCAATGTTCCTATAAGTGAAGTGCACTGTAGTAAACATAAATCCTCAGGTGTTTTAATTACATCAATTTAAGAATTTGTCTAGATAAATTCTACTTAAAAGTGTAAAATATCTTTTCTACATAGGAGGAAGAATTACGGAAGCAAGGTGGAAAGTATGCTCATCTGAACCATGATTTGCACGTTCATCTCTATGCCACTGGCAATGCTGTGTCGTGCTACAAGAGAATTGCACTTGCAATGGAGTTGATTGAACCCCTACTTTCACCAGTCAGTTTTTTATACAGATTTCAGTGGTTGTTATGGTAAAGCATATGATGGGTCATTATGCATTAGTGATGCCTATTCAAGTCAATCATTTAAAACTCAATATACAGTGAATGGCAACTCCTAGCTAAAATCTGTACCTAGTTTTTGTACAATTTTATTAGCTGACTTGTTTTAAGCATCTTTATTGTTAAGAATTCTGTTTTAATGTATAGGATTACCGTGAAGATGTCCAGGCCATAAGAGGTCCTGGTGATGCCTTTGGAATAGCTCCACCGCGTCGATCAGGAATGCCTATGCCAGCACACAGAGGTCTCGCTGGGTGGCCAGCTCAAGCACGTGGCCATCCACATATGTCTAGGGAAGAGGGGCCAATTCTAGAGGGAATGCTCCAGTACGAGGTGCAGCCTCAGCACGAGGAGCTACCCTAACACGAGGAATGGCAAATACTAGAGGCACACCACGAGGCCGTGCTGCATCTTCAGCAGGGACTCACAGGTAACATAAGCCATAGTTTTATAGAAAAGTTGCGATTGTTAGTTTAACTGGAAAAAATTAGTTAAAGCAGTTATTTAACTACTTTATTTTAAATAGTGACCCAGGGCAGGTTGATGTAAGGTAATGTAATGTGGAATTTGTATAGCACCTCTTCTATTTCTACTCAGAGGCGCTCCTGGCATTGAAATCGCAGGGTAAAGTAGTGAGAACTTTAGCTTTCTCATTGAGCAGAGCTAGGGAGTAAGAAGTGATTCCCGAATGGATGGGTTCAAGGCATTCCAGTGGGAGGGTCCAGTCACTGCAAAAACCCGATGCTGAGTAAGAACAGTGCATGATCTGGGGACATAAACTTTCTTCTGATCAGTGGAGCGGAGCAGGCGATGAACAGTGGAAGAGGGTGATTTGAAAAGCTCAGTAATGAAAGATGGTGCCTGACCTTGAAGTGCTGCAGAAACAATAAGGTTAAGGTTCACTTGTGCCATAAGCTCTGACAAATCTTGGTGTCACTCCTTTCCACACTAACCCAGCCATTTTAGTTGTTGATGTGTGTGACAGGATATGCAATGCATTATAATAATTAATAATAATAAAACAATTTCTATAGCAATTTAGCACAGCTGAGGGAGAAGCAGTTGAGCATTAGACATTGTAACTAGTCTTGAACAGGTGGGTTTTGAGGAGGTTATTGAAGCTGTCGAGAGAATGCATTTCTGATGACAAGGAAGCAAAACATAATGATCAGTTTGCACTGGTCTTATCTTTTTTTCAAACCTTTGTTTGGTTTTCCCTCCTCAACTTTTGTGTGTTCCTTTGGCCCTGGTGCCATAAACACGTGTTTGGTCTGATTGATGATTAATATGCCTCTGCTAGTTATGGCAATAGTTAAATTACTTATTTATGGCAATAGTTGAATTACTTATTATCTGGCCATTCAACTCTCACCATCACTAGATGTGTTTAAGAAGCGCTTAAAGACCTGGCTATTTCGAACTAGTTATGATTCTGTTTTATATTGTAATGTGTTCACGTAGTCTTTATGGATTAGTTACCACAGTAATCTTAACTTTAATAATAATAATAATAATTTGGCTAGTTTTAACTAAAAGTTTAACAACCAGGACTGTTACTTGTTATTGCAATTGTTATATTTTTTGTGAATCTCATATTCTCATTTCTGGTTCTTTTTTTGCATGCCTGTTTATTTCTTGCTTACTGACAGTCAAATCATATGTTGTTATGAAGTTTTGAGCGATGGGTGAAAATACAAGAAATAAAAGCTAATACTAAGTGTTGGTACTAGTAATATTTGAAAATGTTTTGTAATTTAAAATGAACAGTTTGATTGTTAGCATGTGTTATAACTGATCCAAAGTTAAGAATCAGAAGGCCAAATAATACACTATATGCATATTTTCTTGCAATTTGTGCCTAAACATGAAAATGAATTTCACTAGTCTTGCCAACGTTGATGCTGATGTGGGTGATAATTAATCACATTGTTTCATGTAAGAGGTGTGTATAAAGTTTCACAGATTCTGGTGTTGTCTCCTTTTTTATTTGCAGGTATTGAAAATAACTGCATTGCATGGAGTTTGTAAAAATGGTTAAAATGTAGTTTAGTTTAACTACCAGTACTTTTTTAAAACTAGTTTAGTTTAACTACTGATTCTAATTGCTCTTCTGATTTGCTTGACTGCATTGTGCACATTCTGACGTGTGGTTCAGTAGGGTCTGCCCTGTGAGAGGACACTATCTAGACAATGAGTGGAAAAATTTTGTCCTGGTAAATGTCATACCAATCTGTGGTCCAAATTTAATATGATTTTTGGAATTTGCCTTTACTTGAAACTGTTGAAAAAGTATATAGTTTTTCTGTAGAGGAGCAGCTCGTGGAAGAGGTGGTGGGCCTGGAAGAGGTCAGGCAAGGCCAGCAGCAGTGGCAGGACGATTGGCTTCCTCTGCCATGTCTCAAGCGAAAGCAGAATACCCAGCTGCTATTGACGCATATGAATATGTATGTCTGTTCTGTTGATTTTTTCACTGTGTTTGCCTGGTTTTGCATAAACATACTGAAAAAACTGATTTAACAAGATAACAAAGAAATTGTTGGTAAATTCACACTCAGTTGAGTTAATTGTAAACTATTTCTCATCATTTATGGCAATATGAAGAGTTGACATTAATATAGTGTTGTTTTACTATTTAACATATGGGCATCATATGCTTTTAGGAGGCTACTTCTGCATATGCTGATGCTGGTCAGAGCTACTTGGATCCAAATTCCTATGGCATTGCTGATGCCAGGTAAGATATATTTCAGGGTATTTTATTATTGATTTTAGTTTTAATTTTGTGCAACAAGATAATGTTATGTTAAAAATTCAGATGACCATCTGTAATGGTCTATTTTGCCACAGTACTTGAGTGTAAGGGAGCTTTGTCTCAAATTGCATAATTTGATTGTCACCATTAATTATTTATTATGAGGTGCAATATAGTGCAAGTTTTATTTATAGGTTTTGATTGATTTCCATACAGCATGCTTATGGCAGCTAGTTGCAGGTTTTCCATGACTAATTTTGTTCTTTTGCATTGCAGTGATGCTTATTATGATTATGGACAAGGTGACACAAGTGCTTATGATGCCTATGGTATGCATCTAATCATTTAGTCATTTACTTTTGTACCTTTTACTTCAATTTTAGAAATTGTAATCTTTATTGGTGAATAGTTTTATTTTGAAGTAGATTTTACAGTATATAGTTCAAATGTTATTGGTGGCTATTGGCTAGACAAAGATTCAATGATGTCATTATTTAAAACGAAATGGGATTTAATTTGGAATTAAGTGAGTCGCTTTGGTAAGCACTTAGTTCTGTTTCTATGAAAAAGAAAGGAGAAGACTTTTCATTTATAATCATGCAATGATGAGGTATGGTGAATATGTCTAAATTGGCTAGGCACTGTTCAGCTACAAATAAATATTAAAATAAAATTACTCTCATCATCATCTTCTCCTTGTTCCTTCATGAACTGAAGTTAAAGGTGTCAGCATGAATTTCTTTCCTCCAACCATGTCGATCCTCTGCCTTCTTGACTGCTGCTGATATTTTCATTCTGTCCACTCTTCCACGTCATCCACCCATCTTCTCCTGGTACGCCCTCTAATGTCTAGTTGACATCATTCCTTGTTGGATTGTCCTCTCCAGTGTTGACCTAGTGTCGTTGATGGAGGATGTACGTGTGAGTATTGCAGCTTCCTTCTTTTGCACATGTTGAGGAAACGTCTTTCCGTGGCCTGACATTTTCAAAACCTCCTCATTGGTTTTCCTATCTCTCCAGCTTATTTTGTTTAAGACAATTTATGAGTACATTTCAAAAGCTTCTATTCTTCTCTGTACTTTTTTTCTCAAAGTCCAACTTTTCACATCCAATTACTCTAGGACTATATATATCAGGGTCTCTTTTGTATTTGTTAACATTGTGTTGGGTGGTACCAGTGCCTTGCGTCTTAGAACAATTAAAAGGGTCTCTGTTAGCTAAGAGTCTTTGTTATGCAAGTCAACCCACTTACCGGTACTGTAATGTAATTGCATGAGACAGCAAATGTAAATTGTGGTACCTGTTTATGTTAGATGGAGGATGGGGTGAAGAAGCAGTTGAAACAAGTGGCTACGGAAAAGTGCAGGGTGGACGTTCAGTGTCTTCATACAGGGCCCACCCTTATTAACCAAAATTATGGTTTAAGACAATTTATCATACTGATTTAATTAAGACAAATTATCAGACTGATTTTACAAATTTTTACTTGTGTTCCAGTTTTGTGAATTTCACTGCCAGAGGAAATAAAGTGAACTATTTTCCCTGTAGCAATAACCTTTTATATAGATTAGTGACGCAAGAGATCTAAAGTCACAAGATAAAATGTTTATGCTTTAGCTGGTGTAATCTATGTACTATGTATGCTAAATTTTAACTTGGTGTTATTTCTAGGATTTTGAATGGGGGGTGTAGGGGAAAATCTGGGGGGTGTCAGAATTTTTTAAGTCCCTGCCCGAAAAAGGCTGACGAGCAAAACAAAAAATCTTATAAAGTCCCAAAACCAACCAAAAAACCCTCTGACAAGCAAAAAAGGTAATCCAAATATATAAGTTGGGGGTGTCCTCCATTAGGGGGGTGTTTTGAGCTAATTAGCATGCATTTTGTATGCATACCATTGTCACATTACCAAATTTTGGAGGGTGTCGACCTCAAATTGGGAGGTGTTAGGAGGGTGTAAAAATATCCCTGTTTTAACTGCTGGCATTCTCTGTCTTTCTGTATATTTAAATACAGTACAGTAAAGTTGAGTAAACTTGAAACAACTTGCTGATGGTAGTTTCATGTAAGTCATTCTGTGTCGTTTCAATCAATAGATCCTGGTCAATCCTCTCAAAAAATTATGAAATTTACTACTATACTAGAAATGTACCCAAACATCCATATGAAAGGTTGCAGAATTTTTGCTTAGACCTTAAGACTTACTACAGGTACTGTAGTAGTGTAGTTTTTTAGGCATTAAACTTTTATAGTCCATAGGGAGATCCTGTTTTGGCATTTCATGGCAGACACCAGAGGCGGATTTACCACGGTACCAGGTGGTATATCGGTACTGGGCCTCCCTTCAAAATACAAATTTAGGGGACTCCCTTTTCTAATAATAATTTTTTAAGACTTTTTAATTATTTGTTTCTTTAAAGTAATTTATTTTTGGAGATATACATGATATCGTTAGACGTTAGTAGTGTTTGGACATGGGTTAGTACTGCATGCATGCTCCATGCTAGGGTGAGTTACCAGTACCCTATTAATATTATAAACAGACGACAGGTTGACCGTGCCCCAGTTCTTGTACACTGACTGCACGACTGCAAATTCAATGCAAGTTTATTTGAGTTGAAGTTAATGGCATTTAATTGTTTAATTTTTCAATTAGGTTTGTTTTATTTTCACTTTTTTAAAGTGACCACGGGGGCCGCTGTGGAAATATTTGTACCGGGCCTCCAAAATGTAAATCTGCCTCTGGCAGACACTTACATTTCTCATGACCAGGTCAGTAATATAAGCTGTAATAAGCAGTAATATAGCTAGAGGGTTTAAATTTTCTGGACTTAGTCACTAAGGATAGTGTATTTTATACAATGGCAGAACTTTGTTGATAAAACTCTTCACTGCACAGTCACATATATTGAAGGAAAAGTTGCACTTCAGATATTCACTGTTTAGCTGTGAACCTTTCTTTTTTACTTCAAATACTGCAAACAGATAACCCTTATTATTACTCCCTGAATTACTGTTAGGTCTAAAATTGCGTACAATACCTTGGTTTTGAATGTGAACATGGCCATTAAAATGAATGATCTCATTAAATAGAGCACATTCAATGCTATAATACTGTTCAGTGTATACTGACTACTTTCGAATAACAATTTATAATCTTTCAGATCTGGTCTTAACACGTTGACTGCGATACGATGGATTCCTAGGACGCGGCTGGTGTCGAATGCGTTCATGCATGACCAACGTGAATGCCGCTAGATTATTTTCCAGGCACAATCACGTTAGACGCCTGTAGGGGAAAATATTTTGAAGCAGATGCATTTAGAAGCCATCTGTTACTAGTATCATGTTCACTTTACTCAGGTATGCGCCAATTCATAGGAAAAATGCCGGTGCCCTGTAAGGTGACGGAACAATAGTTAGCTCAACAATAGCGATTGGAGAAATTACTGCCATAAAATGGAAACAATTTCAATTTAAATTCCAACCTTTATTATCTGGTCCAAATGCCTCCCTCACACCCCGAGCCAAAAATTGCCGCTTCACTGGATGGAAGACTTGACAATGCAAGCCACGTAATTACATCGTAGCAGGAATTCTCCGGGTGTACGCTTATACGACGCGTCAGGGAGGATTATAATTACGAGGCTGTGGTTGAATATACGGTGGTATTTTGAACAAATGTTTATAGGACAAATATTCATACATCTTCCATAGAATACGACTTTTTGATTGGTCACTCATTCTAGTAGCTAAAGGAAGCAGAAGAATGATTTCAAGATCCGCATAAGCTAAAATTTTTGGCATTGAACCAAGGACGTCATATGACGTCCCTAGCGCCCTGAGAAACCAAAATAAGGACGTCAGTTGACGTCCCTAGCGTTCAACGTGTTAAAACATACTGTGAATGTTTGACTTGGCTTATCCCCTTTAGATTGCTCCTCCGCTGTTCTGACTGATCTTCCGGATTGACCTGACTAATTCCATTTGGATTTGGTGTGCCATCGGCTAATGCCCTAAGCATTATGATAGTGGCGCCATAGCAGTTTATTGATTGATTGATTGATATGGCGTAAAATAATATAATAATATTAATGTGATCTAAAGTGGTTTAGGAGGCTAAGTAAGCCAGTGTGAAGAACCACTGTTGTAACTCTCCGCTTTCAATAACCTAGTTTTCCGAGATAGCCTTTCAATTGTTTCAGTTGTCACTCCCAACTACGGTTGCCAGATATCAAAGGCAAAATACGGGAGATTGTTTCCACGATCAATGCGCCCACTCGACGGTCCAATTCATTGTGAATTATTATGGCTAGAGCTATACTACTCTACGGTACTATAGAGCAGTGGCATAGCTAGGATTTACAGAAGGAGGGTTTTGGTTATGGTCAACTGTGAAAAACTGAAAAAATCTTGACAAGCAAAAAAAGTTTGTCCGCTCACACCGACACCTTTCCTCTCTTCGTTAGAGTTGACAAGCAAAAAGGTCATCACCATAGTTAACTACATTATTTCTTCAAGTTCTTGAATTCCTACCGTTGTTAAGAATTTTTTTACTCCGGCAACCCCAAAGGGTCGGGGGTTTGATCCGCAATCCGAGAATAAAAATGCGTGAAACACAATGAACATTTTTTATGACAGCCAAGGAGTGTTTAACCCCCCACATCCTTCGCTACGTCACTGCTATAGGCCTAGAGTATCGTCATCATCATGTTCTCTGTCCTGGGACAGGTTCAGGGCTCCATTGTTTCCATTCCTCTCTGCGTCTTGCTTCCTCCTTGACTTCTGCATAGGTCTTTCGACGCTGTGTGTCTGTTTTCATCATCCAGTCCAGTAGCATCCTCCTTGGTCTTCCTTTTGTCCTTCTTCCTGATATTCTTCCCTCAATTACGGTTCTGAGTAATGATTCTCCTCTTAGTACGTGTCCAATCCAGTTCCTCTTTTTTTGATGGTACTGATTATCGATCTTTGTTTGTCCACCATCTTCATTGTTTGTTTTCTTGTCCGTCCACTTGATGTTTTCCATTCTTCTCCATGCCCACATTTCGAATGCTTCCAGCTTTTGTGTGTCCTTCTTTGGAGAGTCCAGGTTTCTGAGGCATATAAAGTGACACTCCATATCAACGTTTTTATCAGTCTCTTCTTTAGTTCTCTATTTAGCCCTCCTCTTACCAGTTCTCCCCTGTCCAAAAAAGCTTGTTTTCCCATCACTATTCTTCTCTTTATCTCCTCCTGGCATCTGGAATCTTCTGTTATTAGGCTCCCCAGGTAGCAGAATTGTGTGACCTGTTCCAGTTCTGTTCCATCAACCGTTATGGTGAATGGTGAATCTAGGTGGATTTTTTTCTCTTTGTTATTACCATGATTTTTGTTTTTTGAGTGTTTATTTGCATGCCATATTCTTTTGATGTTGTATTTAGTTTGTCCATTATTCTTTGTAGTTCTCTTTTACTCCCTGTTAGCATCGCTTGATCGTCTGCAAAACGTATGGCTTGTATCAGTTTCCCTCTGATGTTTATTCCCGCTCTTTCTTCCTCTAGTGCCTCTCTTATTAGTTCCTCAATGTAGATGTTGAATAGCAGTGGTGTTAGTGGACAGCCTTGTCGTGATCCTCTTCCGATTTCTCTGGTCTCCGAGTTATCATTCCTAATCCGGATTTGTATTGTTTGTTCCATGTATAAATTCCTAATCAGCCTTCTGTCCCTCCAATCAATTCCTAGTCTTTTCAATGCTTTAAATAATTTAGGTCATTGCATTCGATCGAATGCCTTTTCGTAATCAACAAAACATACATACACATATTTTCCACATTCAATGTTTATTTCACCCATGACCCTCAGCACACCAATGGCATCTCTCGTGCCTCTTCCTCTCCGGAATCCAAATTGATCCTCTCCAAGATGGTTTAAAGCCTCTACTTTTGCTTCAATTCGCTCTTTCATCACTTTTAACAGGATCTTTGATGCATGGCAAATGAGGCTTATTGTTCGGAAGTCTTGACAATTTTTTGCATTTGCTTTCTTTTCTATAGGTATCATTATAGATTCTTTGAAGTCGTTTGGCCATTCCCCATTCTTATAAATTTCTTGGCATATCTCTACTAATTCTTTTGTTGCTTCTTCTCCCAGACATTTAAGCATCTCTGCTGGTATTTCATCAACTCCGACAGCCTTGTTGTTTTTCAGTTCTTTTATTGCTTTTATTATTTCTTCTTTTATTGCTTTTATTATTTCTTCTTTTATTGCTTTTATTATTTCTTCTTTTAGTAGCTCAGGTCCTTTATCTTCTAATTCTTTTTGTGGTTCTAATGGGATTTCTCCAGGTCTTCCTTCTTTGTTATATAATTCTTCGGTGTATTGCTTCCATCTTTTCATGATTTCTTCTTTATTCGTCAATAAAATACCATCTTTATCATTGATCACCTCATTTGATCTTCCTCTTTTTCCTTTCTTACTGAGTTTCTTCACTTTGTCATATACTAAGTCATGTCTTCCTTGTCGTTGTAGTTCTTCTAGTTCTATGCATTGTTGTTTCCACCATTCCTCTCGGGCTTTGTGTGTTTCTCTTCTCCGTTCGTTGTTTAGTCTTTTATGTTCTCTGGCCTGATCTGACTTTTGTTGTTTCCATTTCCTTCTTTCATCCATTTTCTCAATCATTTCTTTTGTGATCCAAGGCTTTCTAGGGTCTTTATAAGTTTTGTGTTCTATTATCTCCTTGGCCTCTTCTTTTATTATTTCTTTCAGCTTCTCCCATCTTGTTCTGTTGTTCCCTCAGTGTTCAGTTCTTTTACTTTGTTGTCCACTCTTATAGCCAGCTGTTCCCCTTTTTTCTTCAAGTCTTCCCTGTTCCATTGTTTTTCTTCATCTTCCTCGTTATTGTTTTCAGTCTGAGGTCTATTTTCATTATCACCAAGTTATGGTCGGTATCTGCATCTGCTCCTGATAGGGGGGCATTCTTGACACTATTCTTGTATTTTTGTTTGACCATGATGTAGTCCACTTGATATCTTTCCCCCTCTTTAGGCATCATCCATGTATATCTTCTCCTCATGTGATGTTTAAAACAAGTATTCGTTAATACCAGTCTTTGGTTCTTACAAAATTCTACTAATCTGTTACCTCTGTTATTTCTTTTTCCTAGACCATATTTGCCTACGCAGTCTTCTTCTCTTCCTTCTCCCACGACCACATTCCAGTCTCCCATGATGATTGAGTATTCAGTTCCTTTTACTTTTTGTTGGATCTCATCTAGTTGTTCATATATTCTTTCTATTTCTTCGTTTTCGTGTGCTGTAGTTGGCATGTATACCTGTACAATGGTGACATCCGCTGGGTCTGCATTTAGTGTCACAGCGATTATTCTGTTTTCAAACATCTGTATGTTTTTCCAGAAGAATTGCTACACCTCCTTGTCCTCCTATTGCTCTCGTGTGTATTATTCTTACATCTTCGCTTATAAAGTCTTCTTTCCACCTTACCTCACTTAAACCCAATATTGACATGTTAGCCTTCTTCATCACCCTTATTACATTGTACAGTTTTCCAGGTCTGTTTAGTGTTCTTATGTTCCAAGGTACCTATTTTTATACTCTCTTTCATTTGTTTGCGTTTTCTCTGCTGTGGACAAGGATTTCCTAGAGCAGGGGTGTCAACTTAAATCAGATGGCGGGCCGCATTGGACCACAAGCCCAACCTCGCGGGCCGCACATGATTACAAGTACCGATAGTACCTTGCAGTAGCGTCATTTCACACTTTTCTTGGGGGCGAGATTATCGCCGAGATAATTTTTTGGCAAAAGTTTTGCGAATTATGAGCAATTTTTAACAAATTTTTGTCAATGTTGGCAAATTTTGTACATTTTCGGCAATTCTTTGCACATTTTACATTTATTAAATAAACCTAGTCCTAAAATATAGTAACCGGTCCTATAGCTAAAATTGTAATTTTCCCAAACTCGGTGGCGGGTCGGATGAAACTGTCCCGCGGGCCGGATCCGGCCCGCGGGCCGCCAGTTGAACAACCCTGTCCTAGGATAAAGCAATAAACAACACTGTTCAATGCACCGCATCATCTGCATGTAGTGAATAGGGTTGCGCTAACCGAGTAGTTTAGGAGTCGAGTAGCTTAGCGAGTACTCGCGTAAAACCGGAAATACATGATTTGCAAACGTTACACGTCACATAATGCTTATTATTTGCCCCATGGCCCTCATTTAACCAAAGCAGAGCATTAGATACCGTTACATATCAATTTTTCGGATATTCAAGCGTTTTCAAAGTTAGTATAACAGAAGTTACAGAACAGAAACTATTTTACCGGTACTGGTAAAAATATGAGGTCTTCACTAGAGTTGGCCCACTGTGGGCAACATCTTAACTAACTAACTCTATTGCCAGTAGAACAGAGAATTGTATTGGTGACTGGTGTCCTTGTTTTTAAAATTCTGCAGTCTGGTCAACCTCAATATTTAAAATCTATGATAAACCATCCAAAACATTATCATTAAACAAGATTTGCTGATTCATTGTTAAATGTACCTAGAACAAACACTGAAATTGGTAAGAGAGCCTTTCTATTTCTGGGCCAAAAATCTGGAACTCTCTCCCTCTGGTTGTCAGATCTTCCAAAAAACTGAGCATTTTCAGATCTAGGCTTAAAACACATCTCTTCCAACTAGCATTTCCTCCATAGTCTGTCTTGCTGTTTCCCTCTGATCTATGGAATGACCTGGTCTTTTGCTGATGGGAGTGATGGATTTGAAGTACCATCGATTGATACCCTTGAGTATTAGAAATGCGGCTATAGAAGTGCATTATTATTATTATTAACTGGGGCATAACGAATAAGAATAACCTAAATAAGACTGATTAATAATTATTTGTAACAAATAACGGTATGCCAAATTTTAATGAAATTCTTTGGTTATTCTTTATCTATTCTATTCTTTATTTAGTTATTCTATGCGAGTACTCGACTCCAAAAAATACTCGACTCCAATTTGGAGTCGAGTACTTGAGTTACTCGGCGCAGCCCTAGAGCTACACGATCGTCACCTCATCTCACACTTTCACGCCCGTTAAATCAGTCATCACTCAAAATCTGCCACTGCGCTTTCTCATACGCCGCAGCAGAACTTTGGAACTCCATTCCAGCCTCCCTCCGCAGCCTACGACATGGTCAAACAATAAGCTCCGAATCCTCATTTCCTTTAACTCCTTCACTTTCTCCTCAAGCCTTTAGGTCTAAACTTAAAACCTTCCTACTCGAAAAGTCATTTCCTTCATAGCAATAACAACCTGACCCGCGGGCCTCATAGATATACTGACCTTTGCCCGGCCGACAAACCACCTTGCTATAGCTATCTCAAGAAAGATTAAGCGCATAAGAATAAGCAGCTACTACTGTACTACTACCAAGGCGCTGTATAAGTTTACGAGATTTTACTTTACTTTACTAGGTGGCCTCTTATAAACGGTATAATACCGTATAACCACATAGGAGTGTTGGTCGGTGGAATTTCCAATTTCGCTTTCTCTTGTGGCGCCTTCGGTCATTTCTTTGGTGCGTAAAAGTTTGTTGACGTGTGATAATGCCAATATTTCTTTAAATTTGTAATATGGATGATGTAATTTGTAATAATTTTATAAGCGTTTCTTCTTGAATCGATAGAGCGAAGAGGTAGGTCCATAAAATGATTACACAGTCATTCGGTGTAGCCGCGTAGTATTTATATTGAGCATTTTTATTTAGTTCTTCTGTTGGCTGCATATGGTTAAACCTTAAGACACTAGAAGTGCCATGAAAAATGGCCCGCCCATAAATGCACTAATACAAATTGCGGCAGGGCTGGAGACGAGCGGCGTAATCGAAAGTAGTCCGTAAACACTGAAAGAAAAGGTTAGGGTCAGGGTTATTGACAGGTTTATGGTTAGGTTGAACTCTAACACTAACCCTAAACCCTACCGAAACACTAACCCTAACCCATACATATTCGCGTAGTGATACCTTACGCCGCTCGTCTTCAGCCCTACCCAAATTGCAACATAATGTATATACGCAATTAGACTTATCGCGTAAGCTATTCCGTGACGTCATGCATCTAATTAAAATAAATAGGTCAAGCTGCGCTCAGCTGTTTATGCAAATGTGGTCAGCGAAGAGCTAGTGAACATGGCGTCAAGCACTGCAAGCAGAGCGTTTTTCGAAATAAAACTGTTAGAATCAGACGTTCCAGGAGCAAACCTTCGCCGTATTGAAGTTACAAACAATTCAGTTGTTGAATTAAAACGTTGGCTCGAGTGCAGACAGGGCCGGAATAAGGTCCGAGTGGGCAGGGGGGCTGAGAAAAAAAGGCCGTCGCCTATACTGGAAAATCTCAATCTCTGACAAGCAAAAAAAGGTTATCTCCCTTCCAAATCGTGCTCACAGGCAAAAAAAGGTTATCTCGAAAATCGGTGTCTATTTTCATGATGGGCAGGGGGCTACAGCCCCCTCAACCCCCGCCTTAATATGGCCCTGAGTGCAGAGCATTGTTAACGACCGGAAAAAGGATGAACTTATGCATAGGTGATGTCTAATATAGCGTTAAGTAAAATGTGGTCATGCCGTTTTTTCATCATCTTAATTTGTCTATATATATATATATATGTGTGTGTGTGTGTGTGTGTGTGTGTGTTATAATTTTCAAAAATTTCTTGTTAGCTCTTCACCCTAGCCAGAATAAATTAACTAGTTTTAGAGATTTTTAGTAGGCGACGACCCACGAGTACGAGTGAAACTGCAGTGATATCATGTAGGATGGTTAAGCGTTTGGCTAGGGACTGTCCATTAATTATGTCATTATGTCAACAATTTTGGGGCAATTTTTGACCCCTTCCCCTCTTGTCATCAACTTCAACTTTCACTTACCCCCATAATTACGTGAAAAACTTTTGACCCCCCCTCAAGATCAATGACAGGTCGCAATAACAAGGTTATTTTTGTGGTGATGATCATTTTTTCTTTTTTTCTCATCGAGTGTCAAAATGTGGTGGTGATGAACTTTTTTCCATGCTTGTTTCCAGTGTAATAAGTAGTATTTCATGAAATTTCCTATTTTTGATTATTTGTAAAAAGTGAAATTGTTGACGTCAACTTCTCTTGACCCCTCCCCTGTCAACAACTGTCACTTTTTGAAACCCTTCCCCTAAATTGTTGACATAATTAATGGACAGCCCCTAGTAGACATCATACTTTAACAGTTACTGAACGTATGCCCTGTGCCCCATTCATGAAAAATGCAATTTGACGGTAGGATTGTATAATGTGTGGAGTTGGCTGGTGCAGGATCCGGATTCATCTGAGTTGGCCCAGTTGGATCTAAGAAGTGCTTGTTGCAAATGTATTTCCATCTGATAATGTTCCCAATAGTAAAATTCTCTCATCGACATGCTACAACCCACCTCTCTGCTTTTGCTCTGTGCCTCTGTCAGTCAACGGACCGGGGAACTGTATAAAACGAACGCCTTCTTTCAAACAAATTTCAGTTTTCCTACTGTAATTTGCACATGATCCATAACAACAGTGTTTGATGGGCATACTTAATTTTATCGCGGAACAAATTAAACTTTAAGAAATCTATTTAGCAATTCACACAATACCGCTTGAATTCAGTTATCTAATGACCACATTTTGCATGCGCAGTGCGCGTGACCTCCTTTAGGACCGATTCTAATTTTAGTTCCGCGATATGCCTAATAAAGTAACAGTAAAACTTTTGCATGACGTACATTCAAACTCAATTAAACAAGAGAATCCGAAATCACGTAAGTAAAAATCGGTTTTCTAATTTGAATGTAATTTTAAAGTGTAAAAAACCCAATAAAACCGTCTTGATTACTGATACTGCTTTGTGAATGTGCCCATGTGCCCATTTAAGATTTAAATACAATTTTTAAAGATGACTTTTACATTAGAAATTTCAGTGTCTCATTAAATGAGCTAACTTTTATATCATGCAACAATTTTAATATTTTTTATTATGGATTTAGGTTGCAATTAGTATTATTGTGCAGTGGCTGCCATTTGCATGGTACATCCAGTCTTAAGGTTTACTCTGGACACTCAAGTTCAAAAGTCTTTGTTGCTGTCTTCGTCTTGGGTTGCCAGAGTCTAGTTCTTGGTTTCAATCTTGAGCATTCAAGTCTTTATTTTTATTATTATTGTTGTTGTTGTTGTTATTATTATTATTAACAAGACAATATTTGCATAATGAAGGTCAAAGTCAGGGGTGCTTTGACAAATATCACTTGAATGAGGTGTTAAACAAGTGAGACTGCAGATTGTTCCGGAAGGAGGTGATGGAGTTTGCTGTCGTAATGCTAATGGACAATGAATTCCTTAGGATCAGATGTACTCATGAGGCCTATCTTTCTCCAAACTTGGCTGTCTTTGCTGGAGGTGGAATGAATACACGTGACTGCTTGAGCGTAACCTGGAGTGTCGCTCGTTGAGAGTGGTTCTGGAGACAAGCACGGAGAGGTACTCAGGGCAGTATGAATTGCTCAAGGCTTGGAAAGTAAGCAAGCATCTCTTAAAGATGATGTGCTCAGGACTTCGGGGCCAGTGAATTTTGTCTCTGAGAAGCGGTGTTACGTTGTCATTTCGATGGCAACTGAAGGTCAGACATACGGAAATGTTCAGAACCATTTGTAGCCGATTTAACTAGGTGATCAGTAGGACCACAAGTATACTATTGCAATAATCAATCTGAGTCCAAAACAAGTGCACACACCAGCTGAATGGCGACAGATGTTGGAATATAGCATCGTTTGGCTTTGATCCTTCGGAGTATTCAGTTCTTGACTAGGTGGCTAATGTGGCTGGTGAAGGAGTTTCGTCGACAAGGATGCCAAGCAGACGAATACCCATATTCGGAGTAATGTCCACACCATCAACCGTGAAAGGTGCATGTTTGACTGATGTTTCATTCTGGTTGTGTTCAGCCACAGGAATGCTGTCTTTGTGGATTCAGCATTGGGTGATTGGATGCCATCCATGCTTTGATATCCATGATGTGATCGATCTCACAGGTCCACAATCAATCTGCATTGCAGGGGCACAGGATAAATAGTTTGGCCATTAGTCTCAGCAATAGTCATAGTCTTGAGACTCGTGAGGTTTGAGTCAAAGATGATACAGGTTGAAACTAGGGCATAACCAATAATTGTATCGGTTATCGGTATCGGCCAATAAATGCCAAAAACCAATATATCAGAATTGGCAATACATGGCTCACCGATTCCAATAAAACCGTGGAGATTAAATGTATATTTCAAATGTAATTTTTAATTTTAAATGTATATTTCAGTATTTATGATTGGGATTGTCATGCCTCAAATAAAGATTTTACTTACTTACTTACTTGTTCAATGTGTTGTTCTAACATCCTTTGGGCGTGTTTTGGGATATTTTCTGGACCAGCGTTTGCGGTATTTTTAAAATAGCATCCGACAACACTGATATTAATCGGTATCGGAATCAGCCAATATAAAATCCCAATTTATCGGAATCGGTTATCGGTAAGTTTCTCATATCGGTTATGCCCTAGTTGAAACAGCAAACTTTACTCATTGACTGCCAGTCTGATTCATACAGTGTCTGTATCTGTAGGAAGAGTGTTGCTGTAGATGCAAGATATCTGCTTAAATTTGCAATGTCAGGCAGCCAATCAAAGCTGTAGAAAAGTTTATTCCAGACTATGGTGGATCCACACAAATCTGCTGCTTATGAGAGTAAAATTCGTTTTATAGGCCTCCAATCTCGGACATAATATAATCACTAATGTGATCACTAATGTGATCACACCTCGATACGCCAGATGATCCTCTGTCGACCAAATTTGTTTCACTTCTCGACATATACAGCCTGAAATAGAGGATCTACTCACCGACACATTCTGCGGGACATACACTTGATGTCATCATCATCCGACAGGACATTGATGTCCTAAACTTATGCGTTGATCCACCCGGGATTCTCTCAGATCATTTTCTGATCACTGCTGCGTTACGGCGTTCTGACCGGGACAATCATACAAGGGCACGCTGCGTTCAACATCGCTCATGGCGTCAATTCGACGTCGATGCTTTCTCTTCTGATCTTCATCAGCTCGTCGAATCGGTCATCCAGTCCTCTATACCTGATGTCAACGGCCTCTTCTCGCTTTATGACACTGCCATGAGAAACCTGATCGATAAGCATGCACCACTTCGAACCGTCTAGACATCCAGACATCACTCTGCTCCAATGCTCCATGGTTCGACGAAGATTGTCGTGCTGCTAAAGCCAAGCGACATCAACTTGAAAGACATTACAGGCGCCTTCTGATGCCTGATACACTGGAAGATTGGTGACTACACTCAAAGATAGTCCGGCAACTTTTTCAAGCAGTACTGGACGTGGAAAATTCAAAGCTGCGGAGGAATCAGTCGGGCAATCTGGGCTAAAGTCGATCGGCTTGCCAAACCACCTCCGACCTCTGTATCACACTTCAAGGTCAACGACTTTGCCACCTTTTTTACGAAGAAGATTGCTCGAATTCGTGAGCAGACATCTAATGCACCTGAGGTGGAGATCATTAAAAGACAAACCCCGCCTTTCTTTTTCTATCCGGTAACACCAACTGAGATCAAAGCTCTGTTATCAAAGTTGCCAAACAAGCAATGCTCGCTTGATCCGATCCCTACCTGGCTGTTACGTGAGGTTGCTGATGTCATCGCTCCTCTGCTTAGTCTGATGTGCAACAACTTTTTGGACACTGGGAACTGTGCCGATGCCTGCAAATCGGCTATCATCCTTCCCCGCCTGAAGAAGCCAACGTTGGATCCAGGAGATCTGAAATCTTTTCGACCAATTCCCAACTTGAGTTTTGTGTCGAAGCTCGTGGAGCGAACAGTCGTTGCTCGATTTGCTGAGTTTTCTGAGCTCAATCACCTTTTACCAGTTCATCAATCTGCATATCGGTGATTTCAGTCAACAGAAACAGCAGTGATTAAAGTCCACAACAACCTCATGCGCACCATAGATGATGGCAAGGTCACTGCACTTGTACTGCTTAACCTCAGCTCGGCTTTCAACACGGTGGATCATGACATACTGCTCCGTGTCCTGGAGGAACGTTTCGGAGTCAGCGGAGTTCCCCGTGGCTGGTTTCGTTCTTACCTCACTGGACGCGGGCAGATATTTCGCCACCTCAATGATTCCTCACCAGCTTTGTCTCTCAAGTGCTCTGTGCCCCAGGGCTCGTCTTTGGGACCAACTGCCTTCATCACATACACAGAAGACTTTGCCCTCATTTTTCAATGTCATGATCTTTGCCATCATATTTTTGCTGATGATAAACAGATCTACGACCATGTGGACATTAAAGACGTTGGTCTTGCTCTTGGTCGTCTCCAAAATTGCATCACAGAGGTGCAAGGGTGGTGTTCCTCATGACGATTGCATCTTAATGCTTCCAAGACTGAGCTTGCATGGTTTGGCTCACATGCTAACATGCTTAAGCTGTCTAACACTGATTGTAGTCTGGCACTTCAGGGCACCATCGTTCGCCCTTCTTTCATCACCAGAGATCTTGGAGTACTGTTTGACAATGAATTGACCATAAAGCAACATGTTGGACAGTTAGCCAAGAGCTGCTTCTATCACATACAACGTATCCGCCAGATTTGTCGAATCGCTGGCAAAGAAGTTGCCTCACAACTGGTTTCTGCATTTGTTCTGTCCAGACTAGACTATTGGAATTCCGTTCTTGCCGGCCTTCCAAAGTCTACACTGGCCAACCTGCAGCGCGTACAAAATGCTGCTGCACGTCTGGTGCTGGACCTAAAACCTCGAGACCACGTCACTCTGGCGCTTCATGAACTTCATTGGCTTCCAGTCCAGTCACGGATACAACACAAACTATGCATGCTGATGTTCTGTGCACAGAATGGTCTCTGTCCGACCTATCTGGCCAATCTACTCCAGTCAACATCAACCGCCATTGGTAGACCAGGCCTACGATCAGCCTCTACCAGTCAATACCAGAAACCTCGTCTTTGGACAGTCATGGGGCAATGAGCCTTCTCGTACGCTGGACCCCATGCCTGGAACGCCCTTCCACCAGCGCTACGGAACATAAAGTCGCCTGTCGCTTTCCGTAAACATTTGAAGACGCGTCTATTTAATCGTGCGTATAATAATTGACATAATTGACATTAATTGTAATGCGCTTGCTAACATTGATTGATTAGGCACAATATAAATAGCTCATTACATTGCATTACATTACACGTCTTGTGACACCAGCAATCACCCTGGCTGCTTGACAAAGAATTATTTGAAGTTTACCAAATCACACCAATAAAAGACCAGCAGAAAGTGAACCGCAGAAAGAAGTGGACCGATGCCAATCGACTTGTGCTCAATCCTGGCAAGATGGAGTTCATTTGGTTTTCGACTCCCAGGAAAAGGCATTTGATTAATTGCGAACCGTTTCTAATTGATGGAGAGTACATCCCTCCTTCAACTGATGTGCACCTACTGGGAGTTCATATTTGACTCATCCCTTGCGTTTGACGGTTACATCAGCAATGTTATCCGGTCCTGCTATTACCAACTCCGAAGAATCAGGGAGATCCGCCGCCACCTACCAACCTCAACGGCGACTCTTCTGGTTCGTGCTTCGGTTGTCATCAGAGTTAACTATTGTAATAGTAGTCTCTGTGGCCTGCTTAGCTAGCAACATTGTCTACTTCAGATGATTCTCAATGCCTCCGCCCGAGTTATTTTTGAAGTAAGAAGGGGGTACACTTCTCCCCTTTCCTGAAATGTGACTGGTTGTGCAATGTGCATTCCAGAGCGTATTGCCTTTAAGAGGTGCATGTTAATGTTTCGGGCCTTGCACGATCTGTATTTGCCGGACTACTTGGTAGCCCTGGTTCACCGACTTCCGTCTACTAACAGGTGTCTTCATCTCAAATCCGGGCGAGATGTCAAGTTTGTCATTCCTCCTCCTTCACGGATGGTAAAATTTGGAGAAAGATCGTTCACGCAAGGAAATACTATTCTTTGGAATGCGTTACCTAGTGACGTAGCAAGAGAGTCGAACCCAGAATTATTCGCAAAGAAACTCAAAACTCGCCTTTATCAGACGTAGTATGAACTGTAAAGCGCTCCTGACTGTGGCCTTCTTCCATGTTTTTTGCGCTATAGAAATTGACTTGTTAACTAACTAACTAACTATCTTTACATTATGACTTGTATGTTATTGACCAGCAGTTCGCAAACTGTGATTTTCGGACTAAATTTGTCATGAGCATTTTTATTGGCCTGTGAGATCATTTTCCAAAAGCAAAATTTTACAAATGCTTCTGCCAAAAATACTGCACTATAAATGTTTGTATGCCCACCACACGCATAAGTGATGCATTGATTTCTTGAGCAGTTTTATGTAATATGTTGATGCATAAAAGACTTATATGTTAAGACACATTTTAAATATAAAAGAATCGTATGAATGATTTTGGGTAGCTGTTGACTTTTAATGAAAGTTGATTAATAATGTATCTAATTATTTGGAGTTTTAACTAATTTTAAAAGTAATCTCCAGTGGTATCAAATTGAATCATACAGAGAATTAGAACTCCTTTTGATTCTGTTTGATGGAAGAATGGTTTGATTAAACATGATATTATGTTGTTCCATTTTTAAACGATCTTGCTCTAAAAATTGAACACCAACTATACAATACAATACTGGCCCCTTAATATACATCATAGTACCGGTAAATGAATCAGGCAATACTTTATTTTTTCAGCTTTCCCCATTTTTTGCAGATATAATTCTTGAGCTTTGATTTTTTTAATTCTTGTTTTTAGCAAATGTAGGTACTAGTCTATTTTTAGCATATGATAATTACTACCTGAATAATTATTTTAGATAATAATTATGTTTATTAGCAAAAATAGCACATATGCCATTTGTGTGCATTTTTAAGTACTCAAATACTTGATAGACCAGTTGCATTTCATTTAAAAGTACCTAGCTCTGTATGTGTCTAATAGTTTAAACTTATAAGGTATGTAAACTTATAAGGTAGGCTATGTAGAATATTGATAAGTTACATTTACTTTGTATTAAATTTGTTGTAAAATATTGTTAGAAATTCATTGGCCTATTTGAAAAGGGAAGTAAATTTGCAATAACTGTGAAATATGAGTGAGATCCTGTTAGATACTTCAGTCAATGTTTTGTGAATCAATGTCATATGAAGATTTACTGTAAAGTTTCATCTGAAAATCATTTACTAGGATGACTGAATATTTGTCAGTTACCAATATTTTCCCTGTGTCTTCTAGTGGCAACAATTTGTTAAATTCTACTCATAAACAGCTTGAATAATAATGGGGTTTTGACTTTATTTTAATACCAGCAACCATTCTATTGTGTCAGACTAAAATATGGAAACATGCTCTGGAATAGTGAGTGGGTGAGTGTAATTATTGAGTAATAAGAAAATTGAAGTTTCAGCTAATTTTCATTCATTGGACAGGCATCTGTTTGAAACTTGTTTGAAACTTTGAAACTTTGAAACATCAAACTTAACTGTATAACTTGTGGCAAACACAAACACAACTTGTTGAAATCCTTCTTATCTAATTCTCTTACACAGTAGCAGTGTTGTGTGAGAGTGAAAGGGAATATGTGATTGTTTGCTGACTGAAATGTCCAATATAAGTTGAGTCAGAGAACATATGGCTGAGTCTAGTTTTGCAAAAAATAGATCTATCAGAAGCCCCATCATAAATAGGTCCGTTTTCACAATGAGAACTCTCTGGTTGAGGCTTAGATGTAATTTGTTTGAGTTTCATCACTCTGCAACAGCTTATGCAAAGATGGTTATGTACAGTCTATCTGTACTGAACAGGATCAGAGTCCACTTTTTGTGATTATATTAGACAGCAGTTGAGCTTATGGAGAAAAATTCTGTAGGTTTCTGCCAATATTTTATTGGTGTCTTTTATGGATAGATAGACTAGCTTTTATGGTAAAAAAGGTTTTACCACTGAATTTCATGTGCACAGTGCATCAGAAAATGTCTGGTTATAATTATTTTATTTTTCTGTAATTGTCTGTCAATAATACTGCACAATATCTAATTCGAGTCATTCCATGCCAATTGGCCCAACTGCCAATGAGATGTTGTGGGGGTCATGTCTGCAGGATCATGTAAGCACAAGAATACTTACCTGGTAAAGTCTTATTACTTGACTGGATTAATTTTGGGGTCCATTATGCACCCATATGTTATGTAGCAATATTGATGTTATCTATCCAGCTGGTTTTGGGCCTGCTTTATTCTATTCTATTCTATTCTATCCTTTATGACAATTTGTATAGTGCAGTAACATAGCAAGGGCCAAAGTCAAGAAAGCTTTACATAGAACAATTGAATGAGATATTAAAAAGGTGCGTCTTTAGTTTAATCGCAAACGACTCGAAGGAGGTGACAGTGGTCACCGAGTCTGGGAGCGAGTTCCATAACAGAGGATTGCCTTGAGTGACAGATCTCTCTCTGAACTTCACAGTCTTAGACAGAGGGGGAACATACAGTACAGACCTCATACTTGACCTCAACTGAAGGCGTCATCAGTCATTGTCGATCTATGCACTAGGGCCGATAAGTACTCTGGGCAGGTGGGGTCGTGAAGAGCACGGAAAGTCATCCAACATCGTTTGAAGATGATATGCTCCAGAATCTGGAGCCAGTGGAGCTTATCCCTGAGTAGTGGGGTCACGTGGTCGTGCCACCTGACGCCGAAAATCAGCCGAGCAGACGTTTTCAGGACCGATTGTAGGCAAGCCTACAATCGGTCCTGAGTAGTCGGGAAGGCCCAGGAGGACGCTGTTGCAGTAGTCCGTTCGCGAAAGGATTAAAGTGCGTACGAGATGAATCGTGCCAATGTTGAAATATAGCGACGGATATCTCGGATCTTCCGGAGCTGATTGAAGCACGCTCGAGTTACATTGTTGAAGTGACCGACGAATGACTGTGAGTCGTCCAGGAGGACGCCTAGTGGACGGGACAATATCGACGTCGCCAATCGAGAACAGATGATTCCTCCTTGGTGTACTGATCCAAAGGAGCTCGGTCTTACCGGGGTTTAATGCAAGACGATTGGCTGCTGTCCACTGCTTGATTTCCTGAATGCAGTCCATAAAGCAAGTCCGCAGTCGTTCAGTGTCTGAGGGTCGGCAAGAGGAGTAGACTTGACCGTCGTCGGCATACGCATGCGAGATGAGACCGAATGAGTCCACAATTCGACCGACATCTGCTACAAAGAGTACGAAGTGTAGAGGACCCAGGGCTGATCCCTGAGGCACCCCGCAGCGTACAGGACGCGAGGCAGGCAAGGTACCCTCCCAACTGACTGACTGCGATCTCTCCCTGAGGTAATCGCCAAGCCAGGATAGAGCTTGACCTTTGACCTCATAGGAGAGCTCAAGGCGATGGGTGAGAATAGCGTGGTCAACCGTGTCGAATGCAGTGGATAGGTTGAGAAGACAGAGAAGGGTTAGTTCTCCATTGGCTATCGCATTGACGATATCATTGAAGATCTTCAGGAGGGCTGTTTCAGTAGAATGGCCCTCCCGATAGGCGACTGGTGACTCAGCATGAGTCCATTCTGAACCAGATGCGCAACGAGTTGCCTGTTCACAATCCTCTTGATTAACTTTTGCCCCTCACTAGGGACGCAGATAGTAGCATCGTCAGGAACGGAGCTAGTATATCTATAGAATCCTTCAGGAGCCACATTGGCAGTGGGTCCGATGGACACTGTTTGTTTGGGGATGACCTGACGCACGCTATAACGTCCGCTACCGTTGTTCACCGAGAACTCTGATAAAGAAGATCTGGTGTGTATGTGAAACACAGCAGAACCTGCTTCAGCCGTTCGGTCACGAATGTCTGTGACTTTCCTGTCAATAAACGAGTGATAATCCTCAGCGGAGAAGGTTGAGGATGTACGAAAAGATTTGTCGCTTTTGCCAAGCAGACAGCCCAGGTGTTTCCATGTCTGTCTGGTATCAGAGTAGGCGGAGTCCAGCGCTTGCCACCAGTATTGGCGACCTTTGGATCTTACTAGTTGTCTGCTGGTTTTTAGAGCCGTACGCCATGAGGACAGTGCATCTGATACTGCGCTTGTTCCTTTCTTCTTACGGTAGGCCCTCTCTAGCCGGCGTGCTTACCGTTGGGGCCCTCCTACAGTCACCATCGTAGAATGGCCTATGCAGCCGATGGTGCACAGACAACTCCGTCACTGGTGCAAGGTCGTCTAGGATGGTGGTAAGAACGATCTGATATCAGAGCGCTAAGTCAGTTACAGTATCGCTAGGATCGGTCGGCTGACAAAGTGGCGACTGCTCAAGGCGCTCAATAAACTGATCCAGCCTGATGTGCTTCCAACTCCTCCGGAATATCTTTGAATACACAGGGCATGGGCCAGCAACAGGTAGCGACCAGTGAAGCTTTGCTTCCTGGTTCCTTCTGTTAAGCCTGTAATTATTGAGTTTTCAATAGAGTCCTCTGTTTTTCGGGTGATTTGTCCAAAATATCTAATTTTTCTTGATTTGATATGTGTCAGAAATATTGTTGGTCTACTGCAGCCATTTTCTACAGTGTCTCATTTGATACAAAATCTGTATAACGAATTCTCATCATTTTTCTCTTGCATTTGTTTTGAAATGCTTGAATTCGGTTTTCTTGGTCTATTTTTGGTGTCCATGACTCACAGCCATTCAAAGCAATGGGCCAGACCAGTGCCCTGATCATGATCATCAGCCTTAGTTTTGTAATTTTGCTGACCAATTTGTTCTTCCAGATTTTTAAGCATCTTGATCATTATATTCATTCCCATGGCCAATCTTGTTTTGATGTCATCTTTGCATCTTGCATCATCTTGGATTGGGCTTCCAAGGTATGTGAAGCTGGAAACTTGCTCTAGCACCTGTCCATTTGCTAAGATTGTTTTCTGATACTCCATATTTGACAATCCTTTTGTTTTACCTGCGTTTATGCTCTTATTGTATTCAGTTCCGGTGTGTTCTTTTCTTTTCACTAGATCTTGAAGGTCTTCAACTGACATTGCTATTACCGGTAGTACAATATCATCTGCTTAGCAGAAGTATATCCGTCTAATGCTTTTTCATCAAGGCTTCTGCTAAGATGTTAAAGAGACATCAAGAGATGTTACATCCTTGTCTTACTCCTTTCTTTATGGGAAACCAGTCTGATATTCTGCTTTTGGCCCTGACATTTGCACTTTGTTGTTTATACAAGTTTTGAACCAAATTGGGAAACTCATTTCTATCATTGTTTGCCAGAGTTTTTTATGTTGCACCATTACGAAGGCCTTGGTAAAATCGATGAAACATATAAAGATTGTTTTTGTTTCCGTTATTTGGCTTTTTCAAGTATGATTCTTTAGTTGCTTTAAGATGGTGATTTGTTCACTAGTGCTTCTTGTTGATCTAAAACCAGCTTGTTCTGGTGCAGTTTCATTATCCAATTTGTTCTGGATTCTGTCTAAAATGATAAGAACTTTGCTTGCATGGGGTACTAATGCAATTGTCCTGTAATTACTGCATTGCAATGGATATCCTTTTTTGAGGAGACTTCTTCATTTGGCATAATAAGATATTTTAAAGAATTTTTTTAGACAAATTTCAGACATTATCCTTACATGGTTGTCTAAGTTAGCATGGAATGACAGACTCCTGTTGGTCATGACAAATTTCATCGTGTGTGTGTGTGTGTGTGTGTGTGTGTGTGTATATATATATATATATATATATATATATATATATATATATATACATATATACATATATATATATATAATATGTCATGTCCTGAGGTTGTAATCATCAGGTGATGGTCAGGTGATGGTAGGCCATGGCAAGTATGATCAGTGTCCAACTGTCAGTCGCTGCTTTACAAAGATAGTGATGTTGCAGATTGGTCCATATGTTCTTCCCATCGTTGGCAAGAATTTCCTCATTTGTGATGACCATCTTTAATTGTGCCCGTGATTTAATATATTATATTATAATATACAGGTAATATAATATATAAAATTTTAATTTCTAATGTGCAATTTAGTTAGCCAGGGGTGATCATGCTAAAGACCTTGAGTCCACACAATGTTAGCATACCCTTATTATTTAGCTAAAGCATTGTGACATTAGGCATTTTGCTGGATAATGAGGCTTTTACATTTTATTTTATTTCTTATTTTTTTGATCAGTTATTCTCAGATTCTTTGGCTTATATAGGTGTGTTTAACTTTTAAGTTTTTAAAGTTAATGAATGATAGTAAGATATTATTAGTAATGCTTCAGTTTCAATAAAGTATATAACTATATGTATATATATATATTTAAAATAGGAATATAAAATATAAATCATAACAGTGTATATATATATATATTATATATATATATATATATATATATATATATATACTTTGAAATGAAGTGCTATGGAAGAATTTTGAACATCAGATGGCAGCAGAAAATAAAGAACACTCAAATGTGAGAAAGATTCGTCAACCAAAACAAGCATCATGCAAACATTGATACATAGAAAAATGAACTTGTTCGGACACGTATGCAGGATGTAAGACAACACACTGGTGACGAAGGTCATGCTAGGAAAAATGGATGGAGAAAATCAAAGAGGCAGACCAAGAAGAGAGTGGTTAGACGACATCATGAATGGGAAAACCATTTCATTATCATCTCATTCCCAGGTGTTGTTATGGCTGTTGATGTCATCATTGACACTGTCGTTATCATCATCATCATCATCATCATCATCATAGTTGTTTATGAAATAAAATAAAAATTATTAAATAAAAATTCTTTTGTACTTATGATTGTAGACCAGAGCAGGCAATGGTATTTAGTATCTTCATCTGTCTATTTTGTGGTAAGTATATGATAACCTTGCATTGTTGCATACATGCTTAGCCCCTTTACCGGGAACCCCGAATATATCCGTCCATTTTACATTGAGTTAGTGTTAAATACGCGGTAAAGGGTTTAAGATTACAGTAAAGTGATAAATACTCTTGGGTGAATTAAATTTACAAACGTTAGCACTATTAATGTATGCTGTTTATTTTCTTTTTAGATTGCTTTTAATTTGATCCATCTGACAATGAATAATGTTGAAGTTGATGCAATTTTGTAATGTAATGTAGCATTTGTATGGTGCCTCTTATATTTCTATTCAGAAGCACTCCAAAATAAACCCATGGCTGATTTCAACTTAGCTATTCAAATATTCATAGTATATTACTATCCAGAGTTGATATAACACACAGCAATGCAGCACAAAATTTGGTATAATACAGTGGAGTATTTCTCCTGAATAAACAAGTTACTCTTAAGGTTAACCATTCAGAAAAAGACTGGTTAATCGATCGTTAGCGGCAGCCTGGTGTCATGCCTTCATCAAAGATCTTCAGATCTGACTTTTGGTAGTTCTAGCAAAAATTTCAACAAAATTTAGTCAAAATTTAGAAATAATGAGTACAAGGCAATTTAATAAAGACAATGTGGTGCGAATGTTAAAAGACAGTGATTATAGCGAAGATGTGTTTTATCAAAACTAACCTGTATTTATATTTTCTATATTGATTTAAACAGTTCAACATATATGGATTAATTTTGGCATTTTAGTTGTCTTTGAAACTACTCATGGTTCTTGCAAAGTATGTATTAATTTTAAATTAATTTTGCATTTAGCTACTAATTAGGTTTTATAACTGCATTTTTTGCATAAAATTTCTATTCAGATACAGAAAAACATATGAAATGATCTGCAATGATTTTATTTATGTTGTAAATTTTGTTTAGAACAGATGTAACTTAATTAAGAGTTATTCAGTGTTTTCTGTTAAGATAAAAGTTGACATCAAATCCCATAAAGAAATAAGTAAGAAATGTCTATAACTGATGCCTGTGCTTCATGGGGTTGAATGACTGCTTTTAGAAAGGAGAGTTGAAAACCTGCAAAGAAGACGAATATTTTGATGTGATTCTCTGTTTGTGCTCGAGATGTGCTGATATCTGTGAGCCTCGACCAGACAAAAGCACCCAGACAGAGTGTGAACAAAACTGTCCAGGTATTATTTTGATTGAAATCCATAGTATCTATCTGAAAATTTTTGTAATTATTTAAACATTGTCCTTAGGGGCTGTCCATTAATTATGTCAACAATTTTGGGGCAATTTTTGACCCATCTTCCCTTGTCAACAACTATCAAAATTTCAGTGACCCCCCATGTAACAGTTCGGAGAGATCTTTATGTAAAAACTGATGAAACATGTGACCCCACCCATCAGTTTGTGGTTTGAGATGTTAACTGTAACTGAAACTGAAATATCAGGTTAACTGAATGAAAATAACCAATCAGTTTAACTGAAACTGAAATATGTTAACTGAAAAAACAGTTAACTGTGACTGAAAAATACCAATAACTATAACTGGAACTGAAAAATAAAGAAATGAAATAGTTAAAATAACTGAAAAATAAATGACAAACTTAAGAAGTCAAACACCCAAAGAAAAGATCTTCTAGTGAACACATTGAAGCTCTCGATCTTTTGAAATTAGGGGTAATCTGCGCAGTTTAACTATGGATACAGGATGCAATGTGTGTTAAAATTATAAGGAGCAAACAGGTGTGCTCCAGTAGTATATAGAGAAGAGGCCCAAGGACCTGGGGACTCCACGTGTGACTGTCAATTAATGGGAGTAAGTAGAACCAAGTGATGCAATCATGCGATGTTCAGAGAGATAAGATTTCAACCAGGCCAGAGGAACACCAGAGAGACCAATTGAAACGTAGAGGTGCTGTAGAAGAATATCATGGTTACCCGTGTCAAAAGCAGCACTGACATCAAAAAAGGGCAAGAAGAGTGACTTCTGGCTGGTCAAAGAAAACTCATGGAAACTCATTTTTCTTCTCCACTTCTTCGCTTCTCTAAGGCATTCTACCAGATCATCACCTCTGTTAAGTTACAGTATATTGATAGGTGTCTCAAACATGGCCAATTCAAGTTAAACTGACCGATCAATAGGCAACTGACTGCATATCTGCTAGTTAATCAGCACCTATCTATCAGTTACCGTATATATTCGTGATAAAGTCGAGAAATTTAAGGCCAATTCACAGGTTATATATCCTGACCTCGACTTATACACGAGGCACTAACTGTTGGGTAAAGTTTCCATACATAGCATGTCGAAAATAATTAATTTAGCTAACTCTTTGCGTAATTAATTATTTTCAACATATGCTACGGCATCTAAATAAAAGTTGACATCAGCGATTTTAAGATTGGTAATTTATAGGCATCACATAAATATTAATTAATTATTGGCACTACATAAATATTTAAAAAAATCAAGATTACCGGTAATTAAGATTTTTATATTGTCAATAATGAGTGAATAGCAGGTTTAAAATTTTCTTAATCGTCAGGAATCAATCTGGAATGTCAAAATCGTTCAGTTTCTCGATAGTTCAAAGCTAAAACGCAGTTTTTCAATCAAAACAATGGCGCCGCTGCCGCCACATGCCCCTTCAGCGTCCGCCATTGTTCCGACTCTCACTATCACCTCAAGAGGGTTCACCGCGGTGACGTCACTTCGACTTATAGCCGGGTCAATGACTTTAGACACCTTCAAATCCCCAAAATCTAGGGGTCGACTTATACTCGGATCGACTTTATCACGAGTATTTACGGTAGCTTATAGATATGTGGATGGGTTTCTATATTATTGTTATTATTATTATTAACATATGTTTTGACCTTATTAAAAAAAAAACAATTAAGACTTTTATATTGGAGGCAAATATTTAATTTCAGGAATCAATTAATTGAAAATGTTCAGTTTCTCAATAGTTCAACTTAAAACGCTTTCAAAACAACAGTCGACAGATATTCACCCTGCGTGAAGTCCTTTAGAGGGAAGTGGTGAGTTGATCACTCAAAGTCAGTGACTTTAGACACCTTCAAATTCCAAAACTGTTACAGTGAGCACAACAGCAGTAGTATTAACAAATGTTTTGTCGTTAAAAAACAATGATTAATTTTTGATAAAGAAACTTTTTCAGATTTATTCTGGACATCAGTTGTTTTAACTGTTCAACTGTTCAGTGAGCACAACAGCACAATCGCCTTAATCATCCTTTGATGCATTTGGACAAAGTTGTGTTCTGATCTCAGTTGTTGCCACAATCGTCTTAATCATCCTGTGCATTTGCAAAAAGTCCCAGCCAGCGCGTAACTTGTTCTGCCGGCGATCACCCTATCCTCAACCAATGCAAAAGCTAAGTGTGGCCCAGACAGAAACTGGCTCAGAAACTGGAAATTTTCAAGGTATTAACATTTCTATAAATATCTCTTATTATTGTTTTTGTAACAGTTTTAAGATTGATGTCTTGGCACTATTTGCTGACAAACATATAAATTTTGCCAACAGCTAAAGTGATTTAAAAAATTATATATTGAATTTTGTGAGTTCTAAATTTAAAATAGATGTCATGTACTAGTAATGTTATTCTTGCCTTTCAACAATCTGATTGATTGCATTTTTGCATGATTAAGCAAAATATTATGTCAATATATTATATTTATTTATGTGAAACTGTTCAATTCAAAAGCCTTTCATAACATTTATATGAAAAGACTTATTTATTTATTTATTATTCATTCATTCATTCAATATATTTGGCAAAACTTGCTTGACTGATGCAATGACTTCAAGAACTGTTGAGAACTCCTGTAATATCACTGACTGCCCAGGGGCCGATTTTTCCAAAAAGCAGTGGGAAGTTTGGTTTAGCCCAGGATTTTCAACTTCTAATGGAAGTGGCCATACATACAAATACCAAAGTTTTGGCCCCTCTGGAATCTGGCTTAATTAGTGGGAGAGGAAAACCCTCTGACAGAGCTAGCCTAACACTACTTCATTGTCTAAGGCAGGGGTGTAAAATACGGCCTGCTGGCTGGATACGGCCCATGTAAGCTTTTCATCCGGCCCACATATATGTGGCTAAATACAAGAAAAAAACTTTGTGTTTAGGCAAAGTTACTTTATTTAAGGCATGATCAAAAAGTACATATATGAAATTAAGTTTTTTTATATTGCCTAGAAGACCCTAGAAATTGACAGCACAATTAATAGTATCTGAAATCCTTAAAGTGTGGAATTCTTTACCAAATAAGTTTTAATCAATAAAAGCAATTTGGTGCTATTCTTACTTTGTTTGTATCATCTTATGCTTGTAAACAGCTGTTTCCAGCTTTGAATTTTACCAAATGTGATACAAGAAACAGCCTGGCAGATGACCCGAGTGCTGCATGCTTTTGGGCTGAAAAATATGACATTTTTACTATAAACTAACCTTTTATTAAACCTCGACAAATCGATCACCATTGACTTCCGATTGATGAGTGCAGACTTTCTGATGATGTCAAGCCAACATAATAACTTTTGCTAGAGGACCTGTGAGACAAATTGCCTCTGAGACAACTAGCTCCCCCTCCTCTAGTAACTGGTAACAGTTACAATTAAACAGCAGTTTAAAGTAATTTACTGTTTTACTAAAGTAAGCACAAGAAGTAAAAGTCTTACGACTCAATATTGTATGCATAAATAGGACCAATAAAATTTATTTAAAAAGATACCCTGTGGGCTACCAATTAGCAGTCAGTAAACCACTTGCAGCCTGCGCTTTGACCACCCTGTCATAAAACTTTGGGCATTTGTTTTAATATTGTTTTATTTAAGTATGAATTTTTGGATAAATATAAAAATTAAATGCACTTTACACTTGTTACAAATCTTTACACAGTATCGTTTTAACATTTCAGGTATGGTGCACAGTACAAAGATGTACCGGTACGAATCTGGTCTTAGTAATAGATATAGTATTTCTAAAGATGGGCGCTTCATCAGTTTGTCACAAGATCATTGTACTGACTGTTTCATAGTGCAGCCAGAAACATTTTCTTCTGGTGGCATGTCATCGTTTGTTCAGAAACCAGGGGTTGCTTCTTTTGAAGGTTCTAGTCTTATTAGAACCAGTATGATTGGATTTAATCTGATGGATGATAAAGAGGCAGAATTATCCTCATTAATTCATTCAACTTTGAGAAACAAGTGTTCATATGAATATGAAGAACAAGCAGAACAGCAGTTTCACATGGAAAGCCTAACCAATCAGAAAGTTCCATATAGGTTCTCAACTGAGAGTGGTTTTAATGATGACAGATCCTGCTGTGTTCCTTCAGAGGTTGCAGGTGTATCGTTAGTTGACTGCAGTGTGTTTTAATTTGTTTATGACAATTTTTAAAGATTTTTGCCTAATTCTTTTACTTCTTTCATTAGAAAGGTGCAATGTTCGGCATCATTATTTTCAAATTTTCAGTATTCAAGAAGTTTCAGTATAATGATTGCAATTGTCTAAGTTTGAATAGGACATTTATTTAAATAATGCAGAGTGAGAGAATCCAGTTTGCAAGATTTTGTTTCCATTATTCAAATTTGAAAGCTGCCTTACTTTGGCTATATTGTGCTATGGTAAATTCTAGTCAAGTTTAAAAGTTACCAAATATTTTATTTTGCTTATTTTATTAGTCATTAATTCAGTTTGAGCACTTATTCAATTCTGTCATTACTTAAGATTACTTTAAGATTAGAGAACTTTTCTGCAATTGCTGTCAGAAATATTAGGGACAGATGGTAGAGATTAATAGTTGACACTCGGAATAGATAATGTGTATTACTGTATGTGTTTGACAATTTTTAAACTAAGCATCATTGGACAGACATTCAGTTTGGTCACGGCAGTGGCGGCTCCGCCGGGGGGCCGGGGGGCCCGTGCCCTCCCCTATTGAGTGCCTGCCCCCCCCAGTGGCCCCCCCAGTTGGGACCCTATACTTAATGCTACATACATTAAACAACAAATGTTTGGCCCCCCATGATTAGAAGTTGCCACCCCAACGGCCCCCCCACTTGCCAAATCCTAGAGACGCCACTGGGTCACGGTCGTCGAAACGTCAGGACTTCATATGTTCAATCTGAACCGACCAATCAAACTACGATTTCCAGTACATTACGTTTGCAATATAAACGCCTGTATGCCTGTACATTACGTTAATGCATGTGCGCCCACAGAAATGTTTCCAGGAGGGGCAAAACGCAATGGTCACAGTTATGGCAGATAAATTTCCAGGAGGGGCAAAACACATTTTAGTACAACGGTCATAGTTAATATTTTAGCAAGGTTTTCAAATTTCAATGTGAAATATAAAGATCCAGGGTATCCGGCTAGGCATACGGGTGACAGTATATGGTGGATAGGCCAAGTCAAAAGATGGGTTTTTAATCTTTTTCTAAAAATCTGTAATGAATTTGCAATGCGTACATGTTGAGGCAATTGGTTCCAGAGTTTAGGGGCAGCCACTGAAAAGGCACGAGAACTAAAAGAACTGTCCGAGTATAGGAGAGGGGAGAACTACTGCAGACGAGGATCTGGTCGAGTATTTGCTTGTTTGCATAGAAAGTTTAGAAAGAAGGTAACTAGGTTCCTTGTAATAAAGTGTTTTGTATACCTGAAGACAGGCTGGGAAGGAGCAGGTCTAATGGGAAAATATGAATTCGAGGACAGAAATGAAATAGGCGAGAAATTGCTGGGATTTGATGTGGAGCTAGGGTAACTATCTGTAACACAAACCTTCAAGTGTTGTGCATTTCTACGTTGACGACTATGGACTTCCATTTCTAGTTTCTATTTTTTCAAGAATCATCCCCAGTGCAATATTTTAATGGACGCTATAGAAGCTCAGATCAATATCTAACGTACTAGTTGAGTAAATTTATTACGTCTCCTATGACCTAAGTCACTTGTGCCAGAGTCTATGATTTTTTAAAAATTATTTTATATAGGCCTACTCTGTCAAAAATTCAATTAGCAATATTTTAAGTACAGCATAATTTTTAAAGCGATAAGGCATGATAGCTGTTTCCAGCGCGACGAAGTTCTGGCTGAAGCGAATTATTCAGCAGAATTATTAACAGATTTACTTCTTCCGGGAACAGAAACGGTTCCACGCCTCTTCCTAATGCTTCGGGCGTCTGCCTCTCTGTCTCTATTGGCCATATGGACTTAATATTGTTATTCAGCAAAGCGTATTAAGCGCTTTGCGTCAATGCAACGCTTATCATCTATACTTCAGATCTGAACTTAATTAACACCAAATTGTTGGTGGAAATGTTACGATTGAGACCTTCGCCAGGACGTCAGAAGGCGACAGCTGAGCTAGATCTTCTGGGGCACCGCCGCAGGCTCTAGACTAATTATATTAATTGATTTTGTTCAACACATGAACGCATCGTTGGCTGATTAAGAACTGTTCTGCTTGACTGACTTGAAGGGGCAGATTGTAGCAGCAGCTGCTGTTGATGTGATGCAAAAGTATGCATGCATACATTATGTCAAAATATAATATCTTCATATCAGAGACGAATAGCATACACGCTTCACCATCCTTCACTGATTTTACGCCACGGAAAAGGATTGCAACCATATACAGAAGGGAAAAGCTCTTCCAATCTCGGTGGAGGCACTGCTTTCCTTATTCGCGACCATATACAAATAACCAATTCATCCTCAATGAATTTCTCATCATTTTAATGCTCATCAGTCAGTGGCGTAACGTGGGGGGCGGGGGGCACTTTGTTGACTGCCCCCCGGGCCCCGGGCGGGGGGGCCCACAAAGAGGGGTCTAAGCTAGGGTTAGGTTAGGGTTAACCCTAACTTTTTAACCCTAACAACCCTAACCATAGAAATTAACGTGCTGACGACCTTTTTTTTGCTCGTCAGGGTAAAAAAAGAGGTAATGACTTTTTTTTTGCTCGTCAGGGTAAAAAAAGAGGTGATGACGTTTTTTTTTGCTCGTCAGCTCGAAACTCTTTGGGGCCCCCATGGCAAAGATGCCCCAGGGCCCCCAAAAGTCACGCTACGCCACTGTCATCAGTCACTCTCAAGCTACCTTTTGCAAACTTACTATTTTCAACATTTACCGTCCTCCACCATCATCAAAATACTCAGCCTCATTCGTGACATTTCTTGACGAATTTACCCGATTTCTGGGCTCAGCAGCAACAACTCCACATGAATTCCTAATCACAGGTGGTTTCAACATACATGTTGATAAGAGCAACCACTCTGACTCTACCCAATTCACACAAATACTTACACAGACAAATCTCACACAACACATATCGCTTCCAACTCGCACTTTCGGGCATACTTTGACCTACTTATGCTTATCACGTCGTCTTCTTCGGCATTATCTCCACTTTCAGCAATTAGTCAACTCTCTCCATCTGATCATTTCCCCATCTTTACCATTCTAAATATCAGCCCGCCAACTCCTCCACCTCGCGGCACCTATTCATTCCGCCGACTCAACAAAATCGATGTAGCCTCGTTCTGCGACGACATAAACTCAACTGAATTAATTACTAACCCCCTATTACTTTGCTACCACTGATTGACAAATACAATTCTGTGCTATCCTATCTTCTCAATAAATATGCTCCTATCATCACAATTCGCGAAGAACTTGAAGACACGTTTATTTGCGACTTCTTATGAATGTAAAATATGTACAGCGCCCTTAACTTTGATAGACGCCATGCGTACAGCGCTATATAAATTGTCTAAATAATAACAATATTGCCTCTATAACCGCAGAGAAGTCTAGTAAATTAAGTGCTGCCGACGAAAAAAATTGTGCTTCCATAAAATTTTTATTTTCGGACGCGTTTGTTGGGGTCAAACCCCCCTTGGCTGGCTGCCGACCCAAAATGTCTGAGTGTCATAAATATAAAGATGTAAGGTGATAAACTTTTTGCTTGTCAGCATCTAGTCAAGTAAATTAAGTGCTGCTGTGTGTGTGTTGTGTGCGTGTGTGTGGATGGGTGGGTGGGTGGGTGTACACTGTACACTGTAGTCCATAAGAACCAGGCCCTTTTTATTTTACAATACAGTGGCGTAGCCAGGATTTCCGGAAGGGGGTTTTGAAAAAAAATTTCGTCGATAGCCGCCAAAAAATCCACCCAAAAATTGCCAAAAATCGCCTCAAAAAATAAAAATTGCATGGAAATACATTTTAAAAAATTTTCCCGCCGTTCAAGGGGGTTTTAACCCCCAAAACCCCCCGTGGCTACGCCACTGTTACAATAACTTGTAGAATTTACACTGCACAGAAAATCCGCGCTTAAAATGCTCACAACGTGTACAATTTGCAACAACTGTATTTTTCGAAACAAGACACAACGAAAAAACTATCAGTTGAATATAGGCCTAATGCATGCGGTCGTGGACTTGTTACGTTAAATATGCCCGTGTGGTAATCGGAGACGCCGTGAATTAATGCTGCGTTACTGGACAGTTTGTGGTTGGAATACGACCTTAGAGGCTTATTGGAGACACTGCGCATGGGAACTTTCTCGGCTGCAGTCAACAGGAAACCACCTCAGTCGCCTCATTGTACGGAGGCATACTACCCAATGGAAGACATTCGTCATTATTATGCCGTCAAACAGAGCTTTATCTGATCGAGTTATCTGGATTTATTTTATGAATTCTCAGCGCATAGTGCTTAAAGTGTCAATGTGATCGAATGCATTATAGAGGTGAATGTTTTCGACGTGATGTAATCAATCATTGCCCTCTGTTAACGGCTTCATCAAATGCCAAGCTAAAGCGATTTTTGCGACCACAATACATTTGGCAATCATTTTCATCCTTCTAGGAATATGTTGAATATTCATATTCGCTTCGGTCGCTTGTGTGGCTTTCTTTCGCTGTGCGTCAATTTCTATATGCGCGTCAATTATCTTTTATCTTAATGAGTCTTACAAATTGAAACATGCTCCGCTTAAAAGTCAATTTGTCATCATAATGCGACGCAGCGCTAACATGTTACCTTGAGGCTATTAGCATATTCTTGGCGCCAATTGATTTTCGCATACCTCGGCCTCAGAGATCAAAGACCGGCGGTGCTCAGCTCGAAAGAAGAGCTAATTAAAGCTGAATGCGGCTGATTGAAATATGCCACCGTCTTACCCGTAGCTCCGCCATATTTATTAAACAATCCGTCTATGAGTTCAGCTCTTCATCACGTTTCCATGAAAGGCGAGGCTTCAATTATGAAATAATGCATGTGATTAGAAGTCAATGATAGTACGCCCGCGCGGGCGCACGCACACACACACGCGCATCTAAACTTCAAAACGCATTCCACATTGTCCTAAAGTTAATAATTTATTAATCAAAATTTAATATCCTTCAGTTATTTGAAATTTCTTTCACAGCAGCTAAATCATGCGCATGCTTTTGTCCCAACAGGCGCTATTGCTCCAATTGTCACAGAACTTTCTGACTTTTCTATCTCTTTCGCGAGGTCATGCTGCTTTACAAGTAGGTGATTTGTCTCTCTTCTGAGCAGACTTTATATCAATTCTAATACCCAGAGTGGATATTGCAGCCTTTAAGTGTTGGTGGAGTCTCGTAGGATGCTTAATTCCACAATTTCTGTTTCATTACAGATTTGCTCAACTACTAAATGTTCTGTCGATGACGAGACCATTTAGATTCCGCCGCCATTCTTAATGGCAAAATTGGATTGTGCTGCAGCCATTCCTGTTGAAAAAAATTGCCAGAAGATTACGCCGGCAGAAGTAAAGGCAAAGCAGCATTATCCATATTAGCGACTCCACCCTTCACATCATTATAGTCAAATATTAAAACAGGTTCATGTTTGCATCATCATTCATCAACAGTAGCGCTCGCCATACACAACTTCCTGCGCCTTATATTGTGAAATGTCTAGATATTTAGTTAGCCAAAGCCCTTCCAGAAGGCAGGGTTAATGGGGCGCAGTTTTAGAAATTTAGAGGCTAGGCCTCAAGCCAGACGTGCAATGCCACACTTACGGGGCCAGTGTATTGTGTAGTCACTATTTGAAACAGTGACGAAGTGACAAAATGATCGGCCTACTATAGTCATTTTGTCACTTCCCTCTAACGAGTAGGCCTAGAGGCTGAGTCAACCTCAGCCTCCTCAGGGCTACTGCGGGTATCGAACCCGCGACCTTCGAATCTCCAAGACAGTGATGCTAGTCATACTACCACTCTGCTAACCTCTCATTTCAAGTAAAGGTTATTACGTTTAAATGTTTACATAAACCAACTCTGTCACGAGCACAATTGAAGGTGGCCATCGCAAACCAGGACGACATAAAATATGAAAAATCTGTAACATCACGATCTTTGACAAGCAGCGGCCGACAGGAGAGCATTGGTCATTGGTCATTCGTGTCGTGGTCTTATCATAACGTGATCAGAACGACCTTGTGACATGACAATTAATTCGCAAAACAAAGAAGGATAATGTCGCAATCCTATTCAGAAATTTATCTGAGAGCAAACCATTTATCATCAGTGATGGGCAACTAGTTAACTAATTAGTTGCTAACTAAAAGTTTAACTACTTTTTTTAGTTAGCTTCATAGTTTAATTAAATATAAATAGTTTAGTTAAAATGATAGTTTAACTTAAAAAATTTAGTTAATAACTAAATAGTTTAACTAAAAAATTTTAGTTGGTGATCCGAAATTACAGTACCTTTTTATCTATTCCTTTCTGGGTAATTTTTTCATGACAACGATAACACCATATATCACTGATCTTGGTCAGAGACCAGTGTATTTTTACTTATTTACGATCTTTGATCTCGTTGGTAAGCGGGAAATGCTTTTATATGAAGTCGTTTATCTTTAGTTGGAATTATATACAATATTGAATTACATCCATTGATTACATCATAAGTAGCGTTTTCTAGCAACGGAAAAGTGAAAATGAGTTAGTAAACATGTGTTGCGAAGAAGTCAAATTGAAGTTAAAGGACTCAAACCAAGCTCATAATGACTGCAAGAATTTCAGTGCCACGTGCCGCTTTTGCCGACCAAAAGTAAAGCGATGAGACTCTTGACAAACTTGTGTTCCTGCAGTCTAGACTAAGACTTAAATAGACAATCAATGATTAATTAATTCAATGGTTCATTGACTGACATGTTGATGCTGCCAGCAACGTCTATGTTTTGAATTATTTTCATGAACACATATTTGATACATGAAAAATAGTTGTAAAATTAGTTGCAAAAAGTTTAACTATTTTTTTTAGTTTAGTTAACTATTTTAGAAAGTTAGTTAGCAACTAAAAGTTTAACTACTTATTTTTAGTTGAAATTTAGTTATAGTTTAACTAATATTTTTTAGTTAGTTGCCCATCACTGTTTATCATTAATAAGCAAAGATCGTAGATCTTTGGCTTTTTAATGAAATATTGGCCTGTTGGGAACTATTGATTAGCCTGTAGAGTGTAGACCATATAATAGGAACTATTGGTGACTATAAGTGAGTTGCTTGATTTAACCATCATGGCATTCGAGGTGGAGCACTATGATGAAAATGACGAGGTCGAAAAGGCACGAGGGTTAAAATCCTTTGTTGTTTTCTTATTTCAGAATTTCTGTTTCAAGTGATTTCTCACTGCTGGCCAATCAACTTAAGTGGTTAGATAAAGCCTTAGACATGTTATCTGTCGCTGTAAGCATTTTAAATCACCCCATTGTGGCATGACCTTGAATTGTTACACAAAGCGCTACAGCTGAATATATGCAACTCGATATATCTGCGGGTAAAATTTAGTGTGCGTCTGTATTTATGCGTATATTTACGTGTATGTATGTGTTTAGTATGTATTCTTGGCGGTGAAAGAACCTGCAGATCGCGATCAGGGGCATAATCCTGCCCTCACCATTAAGGATGGGAGAATAGAATAATTTTTTAAAAGTATGCCTACTCATGAATATGGAAATCCCCCCATTTGCGAGGGAGAGATTGCATACATATTATGGTGGGTTTTTTTAACGCCCATGAAATACATTAGTAACATAGGCCTACTAGCCCATGCATTGTCTGGTCTAAGACTATTTTGCACGGATGTAGTGTGTAGAATGTAGACCGATATAGATAATAATCATAATACATAAGGCTATATGGGGTAAATTACGTCAACAATTTGGGGCTAATTTTGACCACCCTTGTCAACAACTGTCAAATTTTTGGCGACTCCCTCTAAAATTATGTCAAAAACTTTGACCCCCCCCCCCCCGATCCCCTACAAAGGGTCGCCCATTAATTATGTCAAAAATTCTAGGCATTTTTAACGCTCATTAATTATTTCAAAAATTCTAGCAATTTGTAAACCCTCTTTGTCAACAACTGTCAAATTGTCAGTGACCCTAATGACATTATGTCAAAAACTTTGAACCCCTCCCCTACAAGCTAAAATATTTTATATAGTTGGCTTTTACGCTAAAATAGAAATTATGAACATTTATTATTTTTATTTATTAAATTTACTGCAGAAAATGAAATTGAATTGTTGACGTCGATTTATCTTCACCCTCCCCTGTCAACAAGTGTCAAACTTTTTCAACTTCCCCTTTCCCCTATTTTGTTGACGTAATTAGTGGACAGACCCTAAAAATTAACATAGCTAATAGTGATTATAATCACTATTAGCTATGTTAATTATTTCAGCATAAACCAATTTGAGACTGAGAGTATAATATAGTGTCTTAACTTTGTAGGCATACTGCTATGAAATGAATAGCCTAATACAAGTATGCCGTAGTATAGTCTACTTGCCGAATACTGGGGGTGGATGAATGATACTATACCCCTTCACTAAGTTTTGGGAGGGGCCATCCTCTCCACCAGTCCCCAGTGTTTTACGCCCGTGGTTGCAATTAAATTTTGAAAGAACTGGCAGAATTAGAATGAACGTAGAGAAGTAAGTTAAAATAACTATATGTCAAAATTAACCTTCGCTAAAACTTTTAAAAGTCATAAAGGTTGCGATAAAAGCCGACATTTATCGAAGGCGAAATAGGAGCTCTGAATCGGATGAACAGTAATTTGAAGCCGCTAATTTTATTAGCTCTATTTTGGTATTCTCTTGAACGAAGGTCATATTCAGGGCTGTCGAGAGAAAATACGGGCCGGGGGACAAATATTGATTCCGCGGGCCTCTTGTTTCTAAACCTCGACAAGCAAAAAAGGTTATTCTTTATCCTCATATTAAATAAATGCTGACAAGCAACAGTGACGTCATTTCACACTTTTCTTGGGGCAAGATATTTTTTGGACAATATTGATAAATTTTGGCCAATTTTTGGGCAATTTGGGGCAAGTTTTGGGCAATTTTTGGCAAATTTTGGGCAATTTTGGCAAATTTTGGGCAATTTTTGGCAATTTAGGCAAAATTTTGGGCAATTTTTTGAAAATTTTGGGCCGATTTTGGCAAATGTGTAAATTTTTTAAATTTTTTGCAAATTTTTGGCAATTTTTGGCAATTTTCTTGCACATTTCACATTAATTCATTTATTTAGTAAGTACATTAAAAATCATTTCTTCATCTCCTTGGGACGCGTGGCCCCGCTGCCCCTCCCAAATGACGCCTCTGACAAGCAAGAAGATAAAAGGTCGTCTCATATTAAATAATTACTGACAAGCAACAAAAGTCATCATTTACATCTTTTAAATTGAAATAATGTTTTTCTGGTCAGCGCGGGCCCTTTGTTAATCGCCGGGCCCTGGTAAAAGTGTACCCTCTGTCCCCCCTCTCGTCGGCCCTGGCCATATTTACACAAAAGGGAGACAAATCGCCGGACCTCTGGGCATTTGCCCCTACGGGCCCCCCTCTCGGCGGGTCTGTGAATATCTATAGGGACCTATCGTTTTCATTTTCTACCACACGCATTCAAAAACATTAATTTCTACCATAACGCCCACCACCAAACAATTTTAACTAAATTAAAAGGTTGCTGAATTCTAAACTACGATATTTTTCGACGAATTGATATTCGATGCAGTGACATGGAACCAGCATTCGACGCAGAATCCCATTCGTTGAAAACGACCGACGAGCTAATCGACACCGTCGTTGAAGAGAAGGACTCTTCGCGTCTCTCGCTCGCTCAGATGTTGCAACCGACCGGCGTTGTTCCACGGCTGAAAGCGAAACGATTTTAATTTAAATTTTTAACGAAGACCCTTTGCACGTTTCTTTCTCTTTCCCTAACTGCGTTCAAGAGAATGCCCAAATAAAGTAAATAAAACTAGCGGCCTCAAGTTAATTATTTTTCGTCCCATTCACCTTCGATGCATGTCGGCTCTTAGAACATGTAAGCAGTTCATATAAGTCCTTTAGACGAAGCATGTCGCATTTCGATATTTTAGGTTCCCATTATCACCACGTATTTGTACGAATCAAAGTAGTAGTAATAGTAGTAGTAGACTTCTTTAGCGCCATTGTAGTAGTACATCTGCACCAGTCGATGGTCGCTTCAGTGAATAATCGTAGTCGTGAATCATTGTCCGTGGTGAATCGAGGTTGTAATCCAAAGGTCAGTCCGTACTTCCAGATTCCAGGTTAAGGCAGATATGCAGTCAGGAATAGATGTGTTTTAAGTCTAGACCTGAAGGTAGTAAGACAATCAGTTTGGCGGACCTGTACCGGCAGAGAATTCCAAAGTCTGGGTCCGGCGACAGAAAAAGCACGTTTTCCAGTAGTAGTCCTGCTATAGGGTATGTAAAGAGTAGTAGCATCAGATGACCTCGTTGAGTGTTGAATCAAAGATCCTCATACGTTGCTATTGTCAGTTTTTCGAAATTTTTAATGCTCATTTTCATCTTGTCTAAGTCCTGCGAACATTTGTGTCACTGCAGGATGTTCTTTTCAAAGAAATTTAAATGACATTTAGGCTATGCTGCCTTTTGCAGCCGGAGAACATGTACGTTCGTCGAATTCGGTTAAAAATCTCAAGTAAGAAAAAACGGTCTAATGTATTAGTCGTCATGAACCTTTTCATAGATCCGAAGATTCTTCAAATAACAAAATTTTTGTACGCATGTCGCCAAGTATTACTTACTGTTCGCGGTAGGTCATCAACGGCGACATAATTATTGAATTATTTTTATACCAACCTCCATTAATTCGTAGCTCCGCCTTTATATCCATTTCTATTTGATTGACACTTGCCAAGAAATGGTGGGCGGAGCAGCGGTCACTAGCCGTTGGTATTTCAAAGGACCGCCGATCGTCTTTAGGAAACCGAATGACCGCGTCTTCTTCCGCCCTTCGAGTGCCTTAAGCTGTCTTAAAGGGACGAAGCAGTTAATGAGTTGCTTAGTTGCTTACGAGATTGCAGGTGACCACCGATTAACCTTTCAGGGCACGAAGACGATGGACCATCATTCATTCGTTGATCGTTTGCGTCAATTAGAAAGACTTACACGAAAACAAATAACATAACCGCTATGAGAAGACACATTAGTAAGATGGTCTACGAGAAATTCGTATGTGGACATTGATTTTTTTATAAATGAGACAACGCATTAATTAGAGAATTCAATCCTTTATGGCTATTTCAGATCCATTTTACACAACTTGAATTGTAAAATTGGAGAAATTGGAATGCTACGACAAACAACTGTTCTAAACATCAGCGCTGAAGCGATTCGAAAACTGAGCAAAAACCGTGGATATTACACAGGAATTATTGGCCTCTATAACCATAAATGAGTTGTTTGATTTAACCATGGCATTCGACGCAAAGTTCAATTCGTTGAAAACGACCGACGAGCTAATCGACGTCGTCGGTGAAGAGGAGGACTCTTCGCGTCTGTCGTTCGCTCAGATGTTGCAACCGGCGGCTGACGTGGATCCACGTCCAACAGATTTCTCGAATTGCACAACTTCAAAGACTCATTGGATTGATGAAGACGCTCGAGAGAATTTCGAAGCCGGCGATGCTGTTGTGCTTTCGATAAAATTTTCAAGAGCTACTTCTCCAGTTCCTGAGAACATCAAACAAGTCTGCACAGGTGAAAATGTCCTCAAAAACCCGTCGATGCGCAGTGTCCAGAACTTGGATCCATCAACCTCATCAGCTGTGTTTACACTGGCTTACTCGTTTGACTCATGGAAACATCAAACTAGTGTATCAGAATTCGTGAAGGCTCATTTCTCAGAAAATCCAAGTCAAGAGAAGTTGTCGTCGGAACATCGCAGCCGAGGATCTGCACGCGATCTTCTTCAGCTCCCCTCTCAGTCCAACCGACCGATCTCAAGACCAATACTAGGATCAACGAATTTCCTAATTGAAGAAATACTAAAACCGACTTTTGGCTCAGCGTCGAGAGTAAACGAATCGGAAGAGTTTGTCGGAAGAAAATATGAATTTCAAGAGAGATCAGAAACGGCGGTAAGGATCAAAGCAACGAAACAAGCATACGACTGCCAGGATGACGAAATGTCTTTCTGCAAATCGCGCATTTCAAGCGACGCAAGCAAAGACAGGAATAAAGCTTCTGTTTTTGATGACGACCGAACACAAACGATCAAGAGAAAACCATCTCAGTTAAATTCTGAGTGTTCAAACAAAGCTGCTTTCTTCTCTGAAGATCTCAACACAAACGGAGACCGGAAAGCACTGAGAACTGAATGCCACACGTCTTTTAGAAATCTCGAGGTCGTCACACAGAGTTTTCTATCTGCATCAGAGAAGTCCAGACCAACATTCTGTAAAGAGTTCCTTGTAGGCGAGGCCGCTGTCTGCGCGTCAGCTAAGTCGCTTGTCACATCAAACGACGAAGTCTTCGACAGCAGATCAACCAACTGTTTCTCTCAGACATCTGATGACATCGAAGCTTCAAACGGTTCTTCTACTCGCGACTCTTCGACATCACTGCCCAAGTGTCATCAACTGCCCGCTTGGGTCTACTGCACCCGATACTCGGATAGACCATCGTCGGGTGAGTACTAAAAATGCGCTTCAGGAGATTACTTAAACGACTGAATGGTACGAGATGGGAAAGATTAAGACGCAAAACGACGGATGTAATAATGATGACTCCAATTAGAAGAGAAAGCCACACCGAGTATACGACGTAGCGATATCGGTTACTGGCAGTGCTTTTTTCTAGGAATAAAGGCCTGGGAACTCGTCTCACATATGTTTTGTCGTAAGAAGCATAGGCTTACCATAGATATTAGCGTAATAAAAGTACTTGGTATATTTATATATAATGTAAGCTCGTTTAAAACAAATTTGCGCTGTTCTCGTGCGTCCCCACTGAAAAAAGAATCGATTGTAAGTAAAACACTCATATTGCATATCGATATAAACGAATCTGGCAAAAAATGTGTAGGAACGCCGTTCCCTTGCGTTCCCACTGAAAAAAATGACCGGGATAAAAACATTATGCAAACGCAGAGATGGTCATGGGTTAGATTAATCCATGGGTTGGATTCGGTTGGGTTGGGATGGATTGGGTTGGGTCATAAAATAAGTAATGGTTTAAGAAATTTTGATGTATTGCGGTGGGTTGGGTTGGATCAAGTAAACCTATTGCCGGCATTGGTTGGGCTCGGTTGAAGATTTAATGGGTTAGTTTGGGTTCTAATAATAGACCCATGAACATCTCTGTGCAAACGTTAAGCCATACCCATGGGGGAATGGGAGTGAGCGGCACAATTGACATAATATCAACAGACAGCAATGGCCCATGGGGACTGAGATCGTCTACAGAAGATAATGATGGCGATGACGACGATGGCGACGACGATGACGACGACAACAAGTATCGTAGAAGAGGAGTTTAGAGGTTCTCTGACTCAGAGGTTTCCAACCGTTTACAAGCCGCGGATCCCTTTGGCATGTCGCTGACTCGCTGCTATGTGGCGGACCCCCAACCCCAGAAACAAAACCAATGGACAATTCGTGTATGGAATTACACAAGTGTAGCCTACTACATTAGTTCCATACCATAACTACATTGACTACATTCTAATATCGACGAGTGCATTGTTTCATTCATCGATAAAAAGTAATTAGATAAGACTTAATGTAAAAATCAAAATAGTAATGTAAAGTAATTAAGACAGTTATTAAAACTGAGATCAACCTTTGGTCAGCGTGAAAGGTGACTGCTTCGTACCGCAGTTTCTCCAAACATGGCGGTATGTTCCACAAACATACGCAAATATCAACCTATATGCTCAGTCGTGGTCTGTTATTCGGTTTTTTGGCAGTGACTGCAGAAAAAGCTCTCAGACAAAAGGAGATATTCAAGAGAACATGCCATCCAGATTGACAAGTTGATAACAGTGACTTTCTGTTTAACTCCAAGCGAAGCAGTGACGCAGCCAAAGGGGTTTTGGGGTTAAACCCCCTTGGTTGGCCGACAAAAAATTTATTTAATCGCGTATTAGTATTTTGTGCTGAGTGTGCTCTAATAGCTACAGACATAAAGTATCATTGCATTGAATTCTCTATTAATTGTGATGTTTTGGGATTCCTCCGAAGAGAAAACGGATAGGGGGATGTTTCACTATTTCCCAAGTAAATATTTCTCGCTACTTCACCACTCTCAATGGTCGTTCGTAACCCCCACCTTCAGAAAATCCTGGCTACGCCACTGAAGCGAAGTGCTCTGTCAGATGATAATTCAGCCAGTTCTTCTTGTTCCTGTCCAATTAAATCAGTCAACTGACATTCAAATGGATTTCAAACCCAGTCGAACACGCTTATGTCATCATGTCCGAAATACTTATGGAAATAATGTGACAACCGCTAAAGATGAATTTCAACAGTCATTGTAATAATTTCTCTAGCAGCCTCTTGCTCTGCCAAAAAGTCACATAGTAGCGGAAACATTTCATAGAGTCATAGACACCTCGCACGCTTAGTCTTTCTAAAAACAGCTAGGGAAAAAGTGAATGATCTAAAAAATTTCAAGCTTTTCCTTGCACATTCGCGAACCCTTGGTACCTTTCCGCGGACCCCCAGTGGTACGCGAACTACAGATTGAAAACCGCTTCTCTGACTCGTGCTTTTGAAACTATTGGGCGGCTTTTTTCGGCCATTCTCGCTATCCTGTAGCTCAGCGGTTCTCAACCTGTGGGTCGCGACCCCGATGGGGGTCGAATGACGATTTGCCAGAGGTCGCCTGAAACCTTCGGAAATATGGGGCTATCTCTTTTTTATGCGCAAAACTTGTGATTGTACCAAATTTTCCCATTGGTAGTTACTAGTTTTTTTCAAACTATAATTGCCATTCGAGGATAGGCATTAAAGACAATTGAATCAGAATGATTTCAAACATTTTAATTGTTGTAGCGTTATTATTTTTAAAAGTTTACATTATGATCGAAAGTTAATCTACGGCTCGGGGTCGCCACGTCATGGGGAATTGCATTGAAGAGGTAGCGGCACTATAAAGGTTGAGAACCACTGCTGTAGCTAGAACGTTTTCACCAATTTCAATATCACTTTAGAACCCACCGTTCCATACTGAAATCTTTATTTTAAGCTAGGCTACTCTGATACCGATATACGAATAGCTGGCATTTGTCACTCCTTACTTCTCTCGATTAAGGATCTTGTTAGCAGAAGAAAATAGCGAACTCACTGATTGATTTTTGATTTTGAACTCACTTGATTGAAGTTGATTCTGTTTATATTGCTATGAATTCTAAGTTACAAACTGCTCAAACGAGTAAACGGATTAATTATAAATGAAATTTTGCATCAGTGACACAAATAGATGTGTTTAAATTTGTTGTCTAAATCGGTGCAGATTCGAGGTAGATATTGTGATATGCTTATGGTTCCCTTTTATCCGGACAGTGTATATTGGCCTAAACAGTATATGCATATATTTATTTATTTATTTATATTATATATTTATGTATATGTATATGTACGTATATCATACGCATATATAACCTGCACATGTTACATAGAGGTGAACTTAATTTCTAACAGATATGGGGAATATTAATTTGGGTGACGTTCTTTACTTTATAATGCTAATATTCTGAAACTCTTCAGGTGCGGAGAGGGAAGAAGGCAGAGAGCTATAGAGTGTTGATTTTGAATTCAATATGCAAATCAGTCCGCAGCTTTTTCGAATGATGTGTCTTTGTGCGTTCGTGTATCTGCGTGTCGTTGTGTGGTAGCCGAGGAAATATGTCAAACGCATTAAAACTTTGACAAGTCTACTGCAGCCAGTTTTAGTGACTTATTGTATACGACCACACACGCAGCTACGCACAAACGAACGCACACAATGCGAATCATTGTTTACGTCGTATCTCCCTCGTCCTCGTCGTAGCCTTTCAATTGAAACTCTTAAACGACATAAAGATATAAAAGATGAAATTTTAGTCTGTAAAGAATATAGGCCTATACCAGTATTAGGCTTATATATATATATATATATATATATATATATATATATATATATATATATATATATATATATAAGGCAGGCGAGTGTGTCAAGAGTGAGATTCATTTCAAGACGCTTAATAGAATACTGTCGCTCAGCTTCGGTGTGGGGAGTTCTTTACGAACGAATGGTTTTTGTATAGCAGAGAGCTCGCGGTAATAAACACGTTAACGTTTTTGACGATGCAGCAGACCACACACGCGATGTGATGAAGACAAAAGTCTCAAAACATCAATGCAGAGACGCGTATAGGTCATCGACGCTATATGCGACCGCGTTTTCAGTTAAATTCATTGCCAGAAAAAGAAAAGACACATGCAACCGAGAAAGCGAATTTGATGGGAAGAGAGGAAAAGAGATGTGTGTGACCCTATATTTCCCATGCAACACGATTGTGCATGTGAAACATATTGACCTATATTTCAGTCATATTGATTATCTTGATATTAGCTGTGAAGTAATCACACTACAAGGTTTACGAACAAATCGCCCCAGCAACTCGCCTCCGACAAATTCGCCCCTGAATTAAAAGGTTTTGCGGAAAATTCGCCCCCAGCAATTCACCCCCGATTCGCCAGATCGCTAACAAATGAGGACAGCGGCAATTGTTGCCAGATTTAAGCGTCTCGTTGAGGATTTTCCAAATCGCACTCTGAAAGACTACTAATCGGGATTGGTTGTATAATCAGGCCCGTCGAGAGAAAATACGGGCCGGGGACAAATATTGATTCCGGGTCTCTTGTTTCAAAATCTTGACAAACAAAAAAGTTATCCTTTATCCTCATATTAAATAAATGCTGACAAGCAACAGTAGCGTCATTTCACACTTTTCTCGGGAGGAGAGATAATTTTTGGGCCAATTTTTGTCAATCTTTGGCAAATTTTGAGCCAATTTTGGCAAATTTGTAAATTTTTGACATTGTTTGCAAATGTTTGGCGATTTTTGGCGATTTTTTGCACAGTTCACATTAATTTATTTATTTAATGCATTTTAAATTATTTCTTCATTTATTTTGCATTTAAATATTTTTGTCTGGTCAGCGCGGGCCCTTTGCTTATCGCCGGGCCCGGGTACAAATGTACTCCCCCTGCCCCTCTCGTCGGCCCTGTGTATAATTTTGCTCTTTAACCATCATCCGTACATTTTTTTAATGTTGACTTTCGTTCATTATTTTTAACTTTTTCGTGCATTGACTTTATTGTTTACCATATCTAGCTTTCGATCTCTAGGTTGCATCAGTTTACATTTTCCGTACATTGTCTTTAAATGTTGACCATATCTAGATAGCATTAAGAAAGTACTACTGTACATTTCTAACCCATTGTATTTTCTTTAAATTCGGTACGAATTTGTCGGGGCGAGTTACTGGGGCGAATTGTCTGGGGGCGAGTTGTACCTAGGGGCAAATTTGTCGGGTGGCGAGTTACTGGGGGCGAGTTACCGGGGATGAATTACTGGAGGCGAGTTGTCCGTATCCCACTTTACAGAACTCTTTTTATCAATCTTCTTAAGAGTAGGACTTTTGTCTCTAAAGAATATAGGCCTACTAGTTTTTCCCAACTTTGTAGAGACCTGATGATATGTCGCTTTTAGCGATAACCGGTACTCATAGGTCCGTTTGCACACGTTTCTTATATTTAGGTATTTTGCCATCATTTTGGTACAGGGCCACGGCGCATGGACATGCAACAATTTACCGAAGGTATTAGAGATGAAAACCGCCCTCTGAATTTTCGTTATTGTGTGTTTTTAGAATTACAATCAGTGTCTTTGAGCCTAACCTTAACTCTTACATAGCAGATCTTCCAAAAGGAACAGTTTTCCATTGAACCAATAACTTCAACTGCGAGATGTCTGAAAGAATAATTGACAGACTTGTATAAATGTTAGTGAAAGCTGATGTAACTGCTGTAAAACGGATAACTAAACGATAACCATTAGAAGCATCATGTGCGTGAATTGCATTACCCAGTGACCAATGTTGAACGAGGTACAATTTATATAATTGTGTATTTCATGACACTCAGCAGAACAGCTTGTATCATACATTTATTGGTTGGTTGAAAAAACATTGATTGGTTGAAATATAATCATAATAATGAGACATGCTGTGTGTTTATTAGCACCTATATGCATTATGCATTGTCATTTATATGCATGCATTTGTGGCCAGGACCTCACAATTTAAATATTTTGATAGACATAACACGAGAAAGTCGTTGAATATCTACGTGGTAGTCATGTCTGGTTGCTAATAGCTTGCTAATGTTTGGCTGCTAATAACTTGTACTGTGTGAACATAAACTGTCAATTTTAGAGCTTTGAATAGCTAATCCAATAGTGTATAACAATATATAAATATAAGAGGCTTGACGAGATATATGATGTGGTAACCATCCACGTTAGTAGAAGTTACGAAAACAGAACTTCTCATTAGGTCTAATCTAATGTGAACGTTTGGACATCACTATATTACTATTAGAAAGAAACTGTTATAACATTTATTGTCGTTATATTGCTCATGTTACTGTATCTTAGATTAGAAGGAGAGTGGTAAAGAACTTTAACGGGATTGTAGTAATTTCTGTCATCACTGCTGTTCCACAGGCACAGGAAGCACTTTTGTTTTATATACTCAACTTCAGCGCCACACTCCTGAGGTCGCCACAAATTTTCCAGTTATTTATTTAAACGAGATCGCTTTTATAGCGCAATAACTTGGCGAAGGCCAAAGTCAGAGGCGCTGACGACAACGTTGGCGCATCAATACGGACCGGAAGATGTCGCCGATATCGGTCTTGAAAATCCGCTCGGATGGTACGAATGGGTCCCCCCCCCCTATAATGCCGAAATTCAGTCGTGAACACTTGAGAAGGCGATCTTCTGCAGGGAAAGCATTGACGATTACACGATACAAGGAAGAAAATATTTATACTCAGTCACCGCGGTACAAATGGTACGTGGGTACCGGGCCCACTTGCAAATTAAAATCGAGGGCCCACCTTTTCTATTAACAATATTTCTTAATGATTTTCAATATTTCTTTCCTTAATTAAATAACTTTATTTTCGGAATATATACGTTCGTTTTTTAAATTTGACAAAATTGAAAACAGAAATTCGTCTAGGCCTACATGCAACCAATATTTGACACGCAAGGTCCTGATAAGCTTGACATGCAAAAAAGGTCAACACTTTTTCACACCTGAAATGCAAATCTGTAACTTTTCTGAAAGTTTCCGAGATTTAAAAAATCTCAAGTTTCATCGACACTATGTAAACTATTGGTCCACAAAATTTTTATCCGGTAAGCGTCCTTGGAAACCACTGTCATCATCATCATTAACCGTGGGCTCATCGCCCGTTGGTGTATAATGCCATCTCCACAGTTTTCTGCCATTCTTTCCTGTCCGTTGCTCTGTGACTAAGATCCTGTAAACTGCTTCCACACCATTCTTCAATATCATCACACCATTCCTTGTGTGGTCTCCCTCTCTTATTGGCACCCTCCATTATTCCAAACATTAGAGCTTTGATCTTTCTGTCCTCTTTCATTCTGCATATGTGTCCGAAAAGTTGGAGTTTCCTTTGTTTTACTCTTTCCAGCATGGTTTGTTTGGGCTGAATTCTCCTGTATAGTTCTTCATTTGTGATTTTTTCGACCCATCCGATTCGTAGTATTTTTCTATAACATTTTCTTTCAAAGGCTAGTATTTTTCTTTCCAGGTCTTTGGTGATGGTCCATGTTTCGCATCCATATAAAAAGCTGCTGAAGATACAGGTTTCGAGTATTTTCTTTTGTTTCAGTGCTTATTGATTTGCTTTTCCAGATCTTATCCATTGCCATCAGTTGATCTAGAGCTCTTGCTGCTCTTCTTGCGACCTCTTGTCTGCAGTCTAAGTCATGTGTCATATTGTTTCCAAGATAGGTGAAGTTTTTACGTTCTCTACTTCTATTCCATTTACTTTAATTTTTCTTTTGATCTCTTTGTCGCTTAAAAACACCATTGTCTCAATGTTTATCGACAGTTCATAGCGCTCAGCTTCATTGCTCAGTATCTGTACCGTGTTTTCCAGATCATCTTCATTTCCTCTAGGATGTCAATATCATCAGCAAACCTAAGGTTGTTAAATGAAAGTCCCTGAACTGTTATGCCTTTTACATGTTCTTTGACTTTGTCCATTGCTCTTTCCAGGTCTGTGATGAAAACCATAGGTGATATGTTATCTCCTTGTCTTGTCCCTCTGCTTGTTTTAAACCATTCTCCAAGTTCTCCGCAGATTCGCACTGCTGATCTTGAGTTATTGCTGATGTCTTTTAACAGTCTAACCAAATTTTGGTCCACTCCATATGACTCGAGTACAGCCCAGGTTATTGTTTGATCTATGGTGTCAAATGCCTTTTGGAAATCGATGAAACAGTTGTAGACTTTCTTGTTTTTCCTTCGTGCTTTTTCAGCCAGTAATTTCAATGCTAGTATCTGTTTGTGTTGTACTTCGGTCTATTCTAAACCCTGCTTGCTCATCAGCCAAGTATTCTTCCATGTGGGTTTTAAGTCTTTCGTTCAGAATGATCATTAGTACTTTTCCAAGGTGGCTTAGCAATGCTATCGTTCGATAGTTCTTGCATTCCATCATGCTTCCTTTCTTGTGTATTAGTATCAGTATTGATTTTGTCCATTCAGCTGGCATCCTACCTACCTTCCATATCATGTTACATAGTTTGTGCAGTTCGTTTATAATTATTTCGCCACCACATTTGATCATCTCTCCTGTAATCATGTCATTTCCAGGACTCTTATTATTCTTAAGTTTTCTGATCGCCATTTCTACTTCTTCTTTCAGGATGTTGTTGTCTCTGTCACAGTCGAAGCAGGGCGGTGATATTTTCTGTAATTCTTCTACAAGTTCCTTCTGTACTGCGGGTCTGCCTGCGCCTTGTATAGTTCACTGCAATAGTCTGTCCATCTTTGCATGACTTCTTCTTTTTCCATTAGCAATTTGTCATCTTTGTCTTTGATGGCCATTTGTTTTGGATTCCATTTTCTATTTATGTCCCGGGTTAGCTTGTATGCTTCTCTTGTTTTAAACTCACCATGGTACTTTTGGATAATCTTGCACTGGTCTTCAAGCCAATTATTTTTGTCTGTTCTTGCAGCCTTCTTAACTTCATTACATTTTAATCTATACTCTTTTCCAGCTGCATCAGATAAATCACGTCTAACTTTTAGGGCCCTCTTCTCAACCACAAGCTTGAGGGTTGCTTCTGTAATCCATTTCTTATTGATTTTCTCCTTTTCTGGTACTGTTTCTTCAAAAGCTTCTTCAAACCACTGTACTCTGCCATTTATGGGCACATCATCATCATCATCATCATCATCATCATCATCATCATCATCATCATCATCAACAACAACAACAACAACAACGATAACAACACCATCATCAACAACAACAACACCGTCATCACTACGTTATTTAGCACATTAGCACATTGTGATGATACGGCATTGTTTTAAATTCAAGAAATAAACTTTGAAGTCAGTCCTCAAAAGAATATTATTAAACTTGCATCGAATACTTCGCAATTTTAGTCTAGAGGATGCTGTTGATTGATGGCGGAAATACTTCTAGGTTTTTGCACCAGACACACATCCCTTCTTGTCCAGTCGTAAAGGACAGTTTATATTTGATTCGTTTGATCCAACGTCAGAGTCACGTTGCATCGAAGCATTTCGTTCGTGTAGGAATATTTCTTACACGATAATTCCATTTCAACTGTAAAATAATAATTAATTGCTATGATTTCGTTGTTTCTGTTAAATACCTTGATCGTTAGAACAATTGAAATTAAAACATTTGTATCACTACGGGACTTGAACCAACAAACCACGGATCTACATCCCGTAATGGTCAACTTGTAAGCATCGCATTTTAGAGACTGTATACATTTTTAGATATGTATGTGCAATTGCGCATAGCATCTTTTCCACTTAAATCTAAGTATTTTGTAATCAATTGGTTTAAATCGTGACAGATTAATACGAATGTGACTTTGATTTTGCTGAAATATGTATTTTTTAAAATACAGAAGCCTATTCGAAGATTTTTCAAGAGTTTAAACTTCATAAGCAATTTTAGGATTTTTACATCGACAGTAAGGTGTAGTTGAAATCTTTAAATATCTGCTGTAAGATGTAAGAAAGTAAAAGTTGTTTGTGAGCAAATGAGAATCACTACCAATTACGGACCTTCACACCACAAACGACGCCATTTTGACACTTTCACGCATCCTGTTATTAATTAGCAATGCGTGTGCAGCCAACTGGCTTCAACAACTGACAGGCAACTGCTCTACTTATGTTCCAGCAAGTCGATTAATTGTCGGCCGGCGTCGAGGTCTCTGCTCATGTTTCTTCTCTCCGTTCTTTCCCGAACGAAGCGCTCGGAACCGAGTTGCTTTGTCGGAGTGTTTACACGTGAGGTTTACACACAAGAGTCGGCCTTGTTTGATTGGATCTTTTGGCGTTCGACAATCATGCAGCAACAGTCATCAGCGTATTTCTTAAACTTCATCACTTCATGCGTTCAACTGGAGCCGAGGTCCGATTGCGCAAATTGTCAGGCAACTTTGAGACTAAGCAATCGGCGATCATGTTGCGGGGTGCGCGGGTCGGAACTCGAGATCAAAGTTCCTCGCGTAATAGGCATCGAACTATTATAGTTATAGATAAGATAATAAACTAGGAGGTCTCATCTGACCTGTGGTATTATGTCTCCACGGACCACAGGCCGATCGGCTTAGACGCCAAAGCGACTATGGCGTCTGATTGAAAGCACTCCACTTTTAAGACAGGATTGCCTGAATTTGACTTGTCTGACAGATACGAGAAGGCCTTTCAATTTGATTGCCGATGCTACATTGAAGAAATGCTTTTCTCTTTGATACGGCTGAGACTTGATCTAGTAGTACGGGAGTCTGGTCGCCGCCAGTGTGGTAAATTGTAACAGTTAGAAAATATAGGCCGTGTTCGGGAGATTTGTATATCGGACAATTATATTGGGAAAGAGAAAACCGACCTCGTCATGTTCCATCAGAATCTTCATCCTTTCCTACTAAATTCAGTCAGACAGGTCTAAAGATACCAATGCGCTGCTATATAGGCTTGCTATCGGATTCTGTAAAATCATCGAACGAGTAAAAGATACATCCAGTGGCGTAGCGAGAGTATCCGGCGCCCGGAGGGGGCAAAGTCTACCGTTGGCGCCCCAACACTGCTGACGAGCAAAAAAGTCGTCACATTGTTCTCGGCGCCCGCCCCTCAAGTCTTACGGGCGCCCTCTTCATAGTAGTGCTGACGAGCAAAAAAAGTCGTCGCACGTGTTTCTTCCTCTTTATTACGCATTTCACTTGCCCAAATACCCCATTTTGGTGCCCCACCTCGGCGCCCGGGGGCATATGCCCCTGGTACCCCCTCGCTACGCCACTGGATAGATCCGTCGGTAGAATTGACGTATTTGAAAAGATTGCGTTTTTTCTGCTTACTAGAATTTTCCGGATTGCTATATAAGGCACTATAACTGTCAGGAGAGGAATTTATTATCTAATGCAACAATTGCTCACAAGATAAACGTTTAAGCTTCTAAAAGCGCCGAATCATAGACGCAGCTTGAGCTGAGACACCGATCTCCATTCTCGTTCAATTTGCCCACAGCTTATCCAGCAAGAGCTTAGAATTTCAGCTTATTCAGCAAAACAGCCCACCTGTTCCTGTCTTGTTTCGTTAGCAATAACTTAGCATCAGGTTTGAATTTCCAGTCAGGAAATGCTTCTTTGATAACGTAAAAAGTGAATTGTTTTGTCGAGTGACGAATGATTTTAATGTTGATATTCTCCTGTGAATTGAACCTTCCCATAATCAGCCGCTGACTGCGATCTGGCTAAACATACATAGCGTGATTTAAAGTGACTGTATGTGTGGAAGCTACTTAGGGGCGCTAACGAAGCTTGAACCCGCTCTGTCAGCCTGCCGCTGCAGCGCGTAACCCACTCTGCCTTCCTCCACAGTCCACCCCTCCAGCTAACTGTAACATGAATCATTACATATCGGCGGTGGATTGTTGGACGTGGTCCCTGCACGGATTGACCTGTCACCTATGCGCTACCATAAGTGAACGTCGTCGATGCAGAGTTATCGGCTCTTCGAACATTATATTTATCAACTAGAAAGAGGCTCGCTCCGCTCGCAGTGCAGGATAATACTAATCCAATACCTATACCTAATACCCAATCATTGAATTCATGCTGAACAACATTTCAATGATCGCCACCTAGCCAAGCTCTCCGCCACGTAATAATTAGGCCTATGTACGTTAAAATCACGCAACTGTGGCCATTTGTGACGCTGTACACGTATTTTTGTGTACGCTCAAATGTACGTTAAAATTGCTGCGAACAATTGTTACCAATAGCAACGTCGTCGCACGCCCAGCCCTCTGATGCTGCAATGACTCGACTAAACCGGTTCTACGAACAATTGTTACCAATAGCAACGTCGTCGCACGCCCAGCCCTCTGATGCTGCACTGACTCGACTAAACCGGTTCTACGAATAGCAATAGCGTTACCAATAGCAACGTCGTCTTCGAACATCGTCCACCAACACATCGCGACGTAAGGACTAAACGGTCTAAACCGTCTACCAATAGTCAACGCTCGCCCACCAACGCATCGCGACGTAAGGACTAAACGGTCTAAACCGTCTAGCAATAGTCAACCAATCAGAACGCTTGAAGGTAACAGACATACAGATAACGATTTTAATATGATAGATTGGTAATTGATTTTCGTCATATGTTCTTTTCATCTTTCCCGCTTCAAATTCAGCAATTTCCATTTAGAGAAGCAAAATGATGGATAGACAAATGCTTACTTCCGCCGGCCATTAACCAATTTAGCCCTCTTCTAAATCCCCTCTCATTTGATTGTGTAAGAGGGTCGAATTAAGCTTTTGTAGACCCATTTCACGAATAAATTAATAGACTCCCAATGGTAACGTCTTACTTTAAAAGTGTTTAAAATGCGAAATAATAACATGGATGTATTTTTATCGTTGCAATAACGCTTTTGTGGGCCATTCATAAATGACGTCACGCACTTATGGGAGGGGGTTCAAACATTTGTGACGATATGTGATGACAGAGGAGGTTTTCAGAAATGTAGCGTCACATAATACTGGATATTTTTATTAATAAGGCAATGCTATGTTGCCGCAAAATTGAATGTATTTTACACTTATAATTATTAAACTTCATTGAAAAAAGAATTAGAAAGAATTTCTGAGTATTGTTTCAACTATAATAATTGTCAAGAATATTTTCAAACGAAACATTAATTTTGACATTGGAAAGACTGGGGAGGCTAACGCGTTTTGACGTTATATTTGAGAGGGTCTGACTTTTTGTAACGACGCGTGACGATGGGGAGGGGTAAAAACTGACAAAATCGCGTGACGTCATTTATGGACGGCCCCTATGAAAAGACAAAAGTTCGGATAATATTGATAATATAGTATAATTATTATATACATTCGCCCTAATTATGCAGTTTGATAGTTTTGACTGTTATAAAAGCAACATAATAAGAAATCTACAGCTCTTGTACTCAGGGGCGGCGCTAGGGGGTGGGTCCGCGGGTCCGGACCCACTCAGCCTCGGGCAGAGGCACCCAAGGAATTCGTGCAAATACGCAGAGATATTTTTTATTGGGGTGGGGGTGGGGTGAGGGGTAGTCTGAGCCTGGTCCTGGTTGTGTAGATTGCATTAGACCCACCCAGCCAACATAACCCAGCGCCGCCCCTGCTTGTACTAGTCAACTATACGGGTAAAGCCCTGCCATATTGATTTGCCATGCAGAGTGTGTAATGTCAACAGTGACAGTCTCACAGTATGCCATAAAGAAGTAACGGCGGGCGCGCCAACTGCCGCGGCTAAAGCAAAATTTTGTGTTCGAAAACTCAATCTAAAAATAGATTAATTCGCTGCTGACGTTTGAAACGTGCGTGTCACTGCGTGCATGCGTAGCCTACATGCATTTTAAGACTAACGTGCTTAATATTTCATACAAGTGACATGTGTTAAACGCCCTTGACTTTGGCATTCGCCGTACCCACTGCGCTATAAAAGTTGTCACGATATATATATATATATATATATATATATATATATATAAGTCTGCGTATATTTCCGTCAGTCTTGCATAATCGTGACAACTTTTATAGCGCAGTGGGTACGGCGAATGCCAAAGTCAAGGGCGTTTAACATATGTCACTTGTATGGCCCTTGACTTTTGGCATTCACCGTGTCCACTGCGCCATAAAAGTTGTCACGATTACATATATATATATATATAATTATATATATATACATATATATATACAGTATTATAGGCTTGTCTGCTAAATTATTGTTTCTCTTTGTCTGTCATACCCTTTCTGTCTGTTTGTTTGTCTGTTTTGTGCATTTGTAGTTTATGCTGATCAAATTTAAGTGAAATAAACTAAGAAATTTAGCTAAATAGTCTCCAAAACCGTGACTATTTACTAAGAACCTAGCGACCGGGTGTTAGTCTTTAGGTAGGAGGATCTTAACATTATGATGGCCTTGTCAATCGACATAGAGGATATATGGATCTTCATTATCAATCTAGGCGCTTATGTCACAATAAAGATTCCTTAGTATAAAATAATTCTTTATTAATTCCCATCTATCAAAAACAGACTCTGACATTGACGATGATTATATCACGAAGCCTTTTACGTTATAGTAGACATGGATATGAGCCGGATCCATTACTTAGCTTAGCGTGATTTAAAGTGGCTTAGGAGGCATTACTGCCTGTATTGAAAGCTACTAGGGGCGCTAACAGTGCTTGAACCCACTCCGTCAGTCTGTCGCGCCAGCGCGTAACCCACTCTGCCATCTTCCGCCCCTTTCCATGTTTATGGTGGGTTGTGTTGCCAAAGAAAATAAGTCATGTTTTCATCGTTGATCGTTTAATGCAATATTTGTTATCGTTGCTAATTTAAATTTTCAGTGGTTTTCACACAGGCTTACCTAGCCTCCTAAACCATTTAAAATCACATTATTATTATTATTATTATTATTATTATTATTATTATTATTATTATTATTATTATTATTATTATTATTATTATTATTATTATGGTTATTATTATTATTAATGGTTGCCGTGGAAATTGAGCCAATTCGCTGGGGAAGTCGTGCCTAATTTCTTAACAGTAACTGCTACTGACTACATCGTGTATTTGCTTATGTCAACCTCACGGTGGGCATCAACTTTGACACTGTGTCGTAGAACCTGTTTTATGTACTAATTTTCGACGGTCTAAGAAACTGTAATGTATTGCGGTGGGTTGGGTTGGGTAAAGTAACCCTATTGCTTCCGTAGGTTGGGTTGTGTCTGAATCAAGATGAGTTGAGTTTTAAAAAATGGACCCATGTCTGCGTTGTAGTTTTACTATTTTAACAGCTTAGACAGGCTAATACATAGTCCTGCTTATGTGTTAGTTTGACAATCTTATTAAAGACCCTAACCGGATATTTTAAAATTTAAGACAAAGAAAATTCTTGTTCACTACTATTGCACATTGCAGTGGCGTCAATCTGTAGTATAAGTTATGAGGGTCCACCTGTTGTTGTGCCTAACCCTAACCCTTTTATCATAATAATACTCTTATTAGTTATCAGTGGCGTAGCCAGGATTTCCGGAAGGGGGTTTTGGTTTTGGTTTGACATGACCAACTTCGGGAAAAATCTTGGCAAGCAAAAAATGGTCATCTCCTCTAATAATCGTACAACGGTCAAAATTAAAAATACCTTATTGACCCTTATAACCAAAATGTTTTGAGAGTTCGGACCCAAGGACCCTCGTGGGTTGACGCCTATATGGTACATTGCAATTACTTGCATACGTGCGACGTGCTACTTTCACAGCAAAGTTCTCGGCTGGCTAAAATATCTATAGATCTGTATAGACATGATGGCATTGAACCTTAGATTTTCTGGAAATGAATGAGTTTTTAAAATCTGGAGCCTTCCTGGTCAAAGACAACTTCTGTTGGATCGAAAATGTTGACTTTTAACGGTATGATATCCATATCTCACTTGAGATATGGATATAGTTTATGGTTGGCAGTAGACAGATCTCACTGTTTATTACAAGTCGAGTAAGCTTATTGATTTATTTGCAGGTCCAAGGTCAAGGAAGACTCGTGGTCGCCAAAAGAGCAGCAGCAGCAGCAGCAGCAGCGGAGACCATCGACGATAAAAGACCTCGAACAGCTTTCACCAGTGACCAAATTCAGACTCTGAAGAAAGAATTCAGCAATAATCAGTATCTGAATGAAGATCGTCGACACGCCCTGGCGAACAGATTGAATCTCAACGAAACTCAAATCAAAATCTGGTTTCAGAATAAACGAGCGAAACTGAAGAAGACCAGCGGAGTTCGCAATCGACTGGCAATCGAACTAATGGCTCAAGGCCTTTATAATCACTCGGTTTCTCCCACCTGTTCTGCGGGCACCTGCGCCTCCTAACAACAAACGTTACCAAAGAGACAGCGCATAACTCAAAATATTATCAGCGAAGTCTAATTTTTAAAAAGTCAAGTTCTTCCCGACTCCCAGAGCTTTCGAGGATTACCACAAGGCTCCCAGGGCGGCGAAGTCTTATTCAAATTCACCAAATAGCACAATAGCCTCTCGAATTTATATGTTCGATATATATATATATATATATATATATATATATATATATAGGCTATACATGTGTGTATAATGTATATATAGGCTATACATGTGTGTATAATGTATATATATATATATATATATATATTACTCATCATAAATAAAAAAGAGTGCATATATATATTCATAATGTATATTATGCAGATGTAAAGATGGTCACGGACTCGGTGTAAACATTAATATGGTCTGCGTAGCTGTTAATCGCCATATAAATTGAAGATTTTAATTTAAAACAGTGACTTTATATAAAATTATAAATCAGAACATAAACCCCACCGACATGCACGTGCTTATATCATTATGCGTCATCATCATTATCAGTTCCGCAAAGACGTTGTGATCATCCTTCTTAATTCTCGGTCTTGTGTGACTCTGTGAGTGTTAAATCCGTAGCCACGAGATATTTGATTCGGCCAGACAAATGGTGGTTTCCATCGCATGCGCTTCCAAGGGTAGGCGGGTCCGTATAAGTAGCCAACATCAATTGGACATCCAAGGTGGAGAGCAGCATTTGCTGGGGAGTCGTCGGGCAGCCTTGTTACTTGACCGAGAAGTCTGAGACGACGTAAGCATACAGCTGGGCCTCTTTTGGCTTGACCCCTACGTTTGTAAATTTTCTCATTCTTAATAAATTTTACCAGTTCACACCCTACACGCAGGATCTGACGCAAGTTGCGGATATGAAAAGAAAAGATTCCAGTTTCTTTCAACCAACCAACACGCGCGCACACACATGTATATGTGGACTTGACTTTCTATGTAGTAACTGGCTCATATATATATATATATATATATATATATATATATATATATATGTGTATGTGTGTGTGTGTGTGTGTGTGTGTGTGTGTGTGTGTGTGTGTGTGTGTGTGTGTGTGTGTGTGTGTGTGTGTGTGTGTGTGTGTGTGTGAATGTTCAGGTTTCGTAAATGTTCAGGCATGATTTGCTATGACACTTACCATCGAAACAGATAAATTGCTGACGATTCTGACTTAAAATGGAGTTCTAGAAAATTTATCAGATCAAAGTTAATCAGAAGCAACGGAATCGAAGCCTATTTTGTTCTTGTTCCCTATTTTCAACCGGTTTTCAGCGCCACAAGTGATCATCATTATATTGGCTTATGCACATGTGAGGATATTTTAAGTTGAACAACGTCCCTGCTTGAAAAAGTCAGACAATTTCACGCAAGTCATTGTCGTCCATTCATGTAGGCCTAGTGACAAAATGAAATACAGCTGTATTGAGTTTGACTTTAGTCCTATATTTGTTATTTCGAAGTCTTGATACCTTCCTAACATTTGCTCTCGTTCTTGTTTGCTTAGAGTCCTGTGGCTGCTTTGCCTTCACGACATTCGCTTATATCGTTGCTCTGGTGTGGTCTTTCTTTGTGTCGGAGTCGTCAATTATTCTGAGCTCTTTCAATGCCTGAAAATAAGATTAACTTATTGTATTTATCATGGATACATTTATTTTAAAAAATTCCATTAAAAAATTTAGTCTGAAAGTACTACGTTTGCCTAAAACTAATAACAGACACCGTTTCTGAAAGATGAGTGTCCGTTGGCAACATTGACGGTGGCCCTGAGCGCCATCGTATCAACCCTGTATAGTGTATACCCATCAAACCACGACAGGTGGTGACGAACAGAGATAGACACACAGTGACAGCGCGAATCCGACGATGATGGCGGTAATGATGATGAGAATGATGACAATGAAAATATATAGCGACGCTTGCAATAACTGGTTTATTTTAACACCCCCCTGAGCGTTCATTGTTCCCTGCCCACACATCAATCATCGGGCTATTTGGGAGCTTTGATGGGCCACCAGGGCAGGGGACTTTGACGGCTAATGCGATGAGAACGAGTGAAGAACTTCGACTGTGAAGTCGACGAAAAGACTGAGCGTCGTTGACCGTTTAGGTCCGCTCGTTGCTGTCAGAGACCCAATCGACCGTTTGATTCAATTATTTTCTCCTCTCAGACAGACGCTCCCATTGAGGACGCTGAACAGCGGATAGAATGGGGTGTTCGCGAGGCGGTATGACCATTAAGAACGCGCCGCTGACTAATGAGAGCCTTTCTTTCGGTTGGAATGAGTCGCTCTGTTTAAAGGTTAGAATCACTTCAAGCGAGTTCCGTCAGACACTGTAGCATTTAAGCTTAATAGACATTAATGTGTTCGATTGCCTTCATCGAATTTTCCAGCTGATCGATTAATTTCTATGGGGATCCTCAGGTAAGCTACGCAGGAATTTCCATTCAACTTCACTTCAAGGTCGATTTTTGACTTTAACCACTTTCTATGTGAGTATGCCAAGAGTCACAATTGTCATCTTCTGTGACCAGATCTCAACTGGCGGAGTCTGCCTTCCCCAAATAATTCCAAATCGCATATTCTGTTGAAGATTCTTTTAAATGTCGTGCTGCCATGAATTTAGATAGGCCTACAGATGGGTAGATGTCCATCAGCCATAGAAGCATTAAAAACCATAGAAGCATTAAAAACTTCGAAACTCTCAATTACTTAGTATTGCAATTAAACAGATTTCTCACTTAGATTATTTTTTAAACGTTCCAAAAGTTGATTCGTTTTCTTCAGATGCTCTGTCCAAAGACAGCTCCCATACTCTAGCGTCGCCACTCCTCTCTATCTTGAGCTTTTATCTTGAGGGCTGAAATACTTGTTTTTCCCGTAGTGTCGAACTCCAGCATCGATGTCCTTAGTCGCCATTTCTGTGCTTTCCCATTCATCTTTCCTTCTAGTAGTAAGTCTCTTAGTAGGTTTGATTCTTCTCTCAGAACATGGCCTATCCACTTCTTTTGTCTTGTACGAATAGTGTTAATTAGGCTTTTCTTCTCTTCTATCCTCTTTCAGAATTCTTCGTTTGTAATTTGTTCCGTCCACGGTCCAGCTAATTTTTGCCATTCTTCGCTAGATCCACATTTCGACTGCCTCTAGCCTCTTTATGTATTCCTTTCTGAGCGTCCAAGTCCATAGAGTGTCACTGGCCAGATCAGTGTTTTGACCAATCGTTTTTTCAGATTTCGGTTAAAATTCCTTCTCAGTAGTTCTCTTCTGCTCGTAAAGGCTTCTTTCTCCATGACAATTCTCCTTATTTCTTTATGACACTTGGCGTTTGTATCAAACAGGCTTCCAATATATTGGAATCCCAAATAACCTTTCGAGTGAATGATAGAAAAATTGATAGAATTTAAGCATAAAAATGAACGTCAGAGCAAAAGCGCGACGTCCGCCAAATCTAGGAGAAGCAGAGACCATGACTGAGAATGTATCGAATTTCGCAATCAGTTCCCAAATTAAGGATTTCCAATTTTAGCTGATCAAAACGTCATACTCATTTCTCGAAAGACAAGATACATCCCATACATTCACTGATGGATCTTGTCATTCAAACATCGTCCTGGAGAACTCAGTTCGAAAAATTTTTTAAAAATGTAAAATATGTTGGGGCAAGTAAGTATGCTGATGCTGTCAAGGCGTGTGCACGCATCGCCACTGCACCGAAGAGAAAAATCTATCTATTCGGGTGTAGCCTAAACTGACTTTAAAGTGTAAGTTTTAATTTGACCCAGAGCTCTGCTGACTCAAACGCTCAGTTCAGAACTTCATTTTACAACAATTTAGACATGGCAAAACAGAGTACTTCTGATAAATGACAAAACCAAGATAGATAACGTCCAATATAAGAGAAGATTTCTGGATGCCTTGTCTTTGAAAGTCTCCATTATTATTATTATTATTATTATTATTATTATTATTATTATTATTATTATTATTATTATTATTATTATTATTATTATTATTATTATTATTATTATTATTATTATTATTATTATTATTATTATTATTATATTAATCGATTTAGCATAGTAATAGGGCAGTCATTGCTTTGGTAAACACTAAGCCAGACTATCTTTTATGAGTCATTCATAACACTGAGCTACAAAAAAATTTTTAATTGCCTAAGTTTTTCAACTGATTTATGACAATTTGGTACTGCTAAAACTGAAAATGACAATGGTTTCTTTGAATCAGGTCAGGTTTTTTTGCTAATTTTATTTTTTTAGAATCTAGTCTTATAACTAAATCGAATGCATTTTGTAACATTAGAGGGCAACCAAAAAAAAATTTTGTCAGTTGTCTCAGAAGTTAGACTTATTTTTGGGTATATTCAGAGTGCTGATTCCAAATATGGCATAAGATTTTTTCTATCAGCTCTAGTTTCTGAGATGCGGCCATATATCCTAGATTGGAAGTGTGTGATAATTGTATATATATTTACTTTTTGTAGCTTTTGATTGCTCTCATCTGAAGGTCTTTGTTAATAACCTTAAAGGTCTTACATTTCTCGAAGAAATTAATTGAAATATGTGCAGTATAATACATTATATTATTTAATTAAATAATCACAATTCATGAAAACTGTTTTGAGGTAATTGTGGATGAAGGAGCAGCAGCAGATCTTCAGGGCACATTTATAATTACAATTGCATGTTAAATGCTCGAAAAGTCATTTTTATGCTTTCTAATGCGACAAAGTGAATGATAACTAATTCACAAGTTAATTTAACTGTATTTAAATATGTAATATTTGATGCTCTGAAGATTTTTGCTGCTCAAGGATAGAATTTGAATTGATTAAGAATTCTGCATTTAATGCATTATTACTTTATTAGTAGAACCAAAATACAAGAACTACTAAGCCGTATCTTTAAAAAAAACTAGAGCTGATGGGCAGGGCACCAAAATTACTCAAGAACAGGTCTTACTTTGCAGGCAACAAACTATGTGCTGACCATTTCATTATAATGAAATCTGCATGACGTAAATAGAAAATACATACATATGAAAAAAATTATCATGTAGCGATATATATAATAGTTGACCTGATTGAGCAAAACCAATGTTATATTTGAATTTAGGACATTGAAATTGTCCTAAATCTGTTAAGAAAACTTAGACAATAAATTTGATGTTGACCAGTGTAATTTGCTGTTATGGATCACAGACTTAGGCACGCACACAAATGTACATAGGCTACACAGACATACAAGCTTATGCACACACTTGCAAAGACACGCGCACACACACACACACACACACACTCAGCAGACTCACACACAATAATTATAGAGCAATTAACTCTACCGTCAGCTGCAAAATCGATATGATTAGATACATACAGCAAAGAGAAATTTTGCTTTTATACGATATCATTATCATTTGCATGGATTTGTGACGGCCACAGATAGTATTATTATTATTATTATTATTATTATTATTATTATTATTATTATTATTATTATTATTATTATTATTATTATTATTATTATTATTATTAATGATTGCTTAACTGTATAAACTTGTTAGTTAATTAATTAATAAAGTTTTAATTCATGTAAAACGGACGGAGCACGCGCTAGGCTAAGACGCTAAGGCTTCGGTAAAATTATTAGAATCGCCACGGCCGCCCAAAGACCGAGAGATAAGTTGTATAAACCGGCAACGGTTTATGGTTCCCGAGCCTTCGGTCTTTAGCAAGTAGAGAGTTTGGCCGCTGAAAGACCGTCGCCTGTTTGACAGAGGCTGTGCGGAGACGGCGGCTGGCTGGCTGCTGACGAAGGGAACAGGCGGTTGGAGCGATGGAAAGAAAGGAGAGAACGCAGCGGTCGGCCGGCTGTGTAGTCGATGCGTACGCCTGAACATCGGCGCCCGGGCTACCAGGGGTGGTTAGCGAAGGGCTGGGCCCGTAGACGGGGTCGCTTACCACCGATAACGACGACACTGCCTCCTAGGTCCTGCTCTGACGGCATCTAAGCGGACGTGGCCCTACAGCTTGAAATTCCGCCTAAAGAGCGGCGCCCGGGGAACAAGGTCCTGACGGCGATGCGCGTCGCCGGCGGCGAAGCGCCCTTCGCCGCCGCCGCCGACGCCCGGGGGGTGGGTCCGAAGTTAAGCTTCCTGACGGATAAAACGCGTAGAGGGGGACATTTGGGAGCGAGCGCCCTCAAGGGCTGGTTCTAAAAATCGAAAATCTCCGAAATATGGGAATTTATGTAGCCCGCGTCACTAGGCGGACGCAGGCGGCTGTTGAACTAGAGTCCGCTTGAGACGCGCGCCCATCTGGCAGGAGCTATTGCCGCGCCGCTTAGCCGTAGACTAAGCCCCTGACCACCGCTAACGTAAACGCTATTAGACAGGTCCCTACTTTTTCCTATTGACGGCAACTACGCGGAAATACAGACTACAGACGAAAAATCCGCCTAAGTGTCCGTCAAAAAGTTTCAAAACTCTAAAAATTTCAGTCATGGATATGAGATCCTCTTTTCGCATTGTGGCCGCTTATACTGTGAAGCGATAGAGTAAAGAAAGCACAGCGATTGAAAGCGAGTATTTGGAGCCCGTTTAAAGTGCTAAAGCTTATCGTTTCATATTGACGTATCAAAGGCTATTGATTGCAGTTCCTGTGCGCTAGTTATTGTGGCTGCCGGACTGCGTCTAGCTACCGCGTCTTTGTCCGTGTTACCAGTGTTGCCACTGTAGCCATTGTTGTCATTGTTGCTTGGTTTATTAATAAATAAATAAAAATAAACCAATAAAGGCAAGTTGTGTTCGGGTCTTTGAAAGTCGCTGTGACGCCGGAGTCTCAGCGCACTGTCCGTGAAGGTGAGCCTTGGCTGTGATGAACCTCGCCTACCTGAGGTCACGTTAGTGCCCAGGAGGTCAATTCTGAGCCAAGGGAGGAGACAGACGCCCGCCTGTCGTAAAGGCGCGGGGAGACAGTTTGGGTGAATCAACGACCAAGGAAAAGAGTGGACCGCCGTCCATTCAGGCACGGATAACCTTGGGTTTGGTGAAAGCGTGTGAGGAAGCCAAGAGACAACGCCGCCTGTCTATAAGAGAGCGGAAAACGGATAGATTGCCGAGAATGAAGAGACGTGGGGCCAAGTCGAAGTCAGAGACTAGAAATACCTATCGAAATCGCTTAAGGCGCCGAGACCAAGCGGTGGCCAGCGATAGGAAGCATGAGTTAAAGGGTCTCTCGGACGAGGCCGGAGCCGGAACGGATAGAGAGTCAGAGGAGGAAAACGAGAACCTTACGTTGAGGAGCGGCCATCCTCAGTGTGCTGCCTGCCCGGCAGCCGCGGACAACTCCTCTGATGTCGGAGAGCCGGAAAGGGAACGTGACGCCGCCGATCAGGCAGAGTCGGAGGCTGATGGCGATCGGGAGACCGAGCGGGCGTTGGGGGCCGCCCGACCGCCGGCCGCGCTACGAGACCGCGAGCCGGCGGGGTCGCCACAGATTAAGGTCATACTGCTTGATCTTTTTCGTCGAATCTGCTTGATGGGCGAGGTCTTAACTATTGGTCTAACTAAGGCCCTCTTACCAGGTAGTTCAGCGTGGCATAGCGAGAAATACGACCTCGGCCCAGAAGAGAGGATAGTCCATGTGGATCGTCCTCTGACACCCGTGCATCACAAGTATAGAGATGCTTTTCGTCTATATCAGTGATCATTAACCAGGGATACTTGTATCCCTTGGGAATACTTGAAGGTTTAAATCACGCCCTTCTTAACAGACTTCAAGACGTTCGTCGCGTCAACCGAATCTCCCGGCTGAGTTTGTCACCAGCGACGTGCCGCAAAACTCAGTGTTCGGTCCAATTCTGTTCCTTTTATACGCTGCTGATCTCTCTCTCTCTATCTATCTATCTATCTATCTATCTATCTATCTATCTATCTATCTATCTATCTATCTATCTATCTATCTATCTATCTATCTATCTATCTATCTATCTATCTATCTATCTATCTATCTATCTATCTATCTATCTATCTATCTATCTATCTATCTATCTATCTATCTATCTATCTATCTATCTATCTATCTATCTCATCGCGTTACATCAGAACTATGGTCTTCAGACTCATTTCTATGCTGACGCCGGCGACCATCAGATTCTACTCATTAAGCTCAAACATAGGATTATTGCATCCCATCCGAGTTCGTCTTTGCAATCCAGATTATCTGGCTGTTTGGCCGATGCTGTCGATTGAATACAACTTAAAGCAGAACAAAGCTGAACAATTCAGAAACAGAAGTCATCTGATTCACCTCTAAACGTTGACAGCATTAAATTCCATATGAATTTCTTCTAATATGCAATGATTTTCGTCACCATGCCATCATCGCAAAGCTAACTTTAGAAGTCACACACCGTTATTTCTCAGCGTTTTCATACATGAGGTGTCTCGGTATTGTGCTAGCAAAGTCAAAGATTTCTGCTATATATGCGGCGAAGTGACTTGCAAACCAAAAGTTAAAATTACTACCATGGTTAGGAAATACTGAATGCAGATTAGGCGATCAGGAAAAGAGCTCGGCTCCACACATAATATTCTGCATTAAACGTGCGACGCATCTTAAAGGTGGTGGGACACTACCCGCGCATTGAGCGAGTTCATTTTGACGTCCTTTGCGATCGTGTTGAACGTGTAGGGGCGATTTTCCATACAGGCAAAAATTAAGCCACGCCTACAACAGTTGATGTAGCGCTGAAAAAATTGGCAGACGAAGAATTAGTTGCTATTTGCGGAATGATGATTTTAACAACATGTATCATCGCATCAGTACCTGCTTTGTCGAAAGAAAAGAAGTCTTAGAAACCCAGAAAGGCTAGACTTTGGCCTTGGTCATGACCACGGCGATACATAAGTTGTCTTGATGATGATGATGATGATGATGATGATGATAATAATAATAATAATAATAATAATAATAATAATAATAATAATAATAATAATAATAATAATAATAATAAAATATACCGGTAAATAAAGAAGCGTTTAGCTTTCAAATTTATTGCATTCCATTTCGTTGCATTGCGTGTAGATTCATTGTGTAATAGCCTATATTACCTGGTGTGGACTGGAGTTTTCCAGCAATCTCGAGCCACATCGATGGCTTTTTATCACTTTCTTTATCGCATGTGCTATCACATTCCCATAAAATGGGATGCGCCGCCACCTCATTCAATTTATTTATATCAAATTCACTTTTTGTAGCCATGATTAATTTTCTCTTGTCTTCTCTTTATTTCAAATTATTTGGTGGGCTGACCATAGATTTATTATTAATATATTAAAGTCTATGGGCTGACGTTTCAACTGACACCTGATTGGTTGAAAAGTCAAAATGAACGCGACCGAAACTCGGGTGAATGTGCAACCACAATCAGTCGTGCGCGGCGGCGTTGATTTTCTCCCCTCCGTGTGCTTGCACGCGATCAATGTATGCTAATGTCCCAATCACCAATCGAAAGCGGCTTATCATTCAAGCATTGAAAGCGCTTTCGCAAAGGACGTCAAAATGAACTCGCTCAATGCGCGCTAATGTCCCAGCACCATATTACGAAGCAGCGTTTTATCCAGGGGCCTTGGGGTGGGGGAATTTACTTGGCTTAAGAGAAATTAATTTTTTTTTAGCTCAGAGACAAAGTTCAATGCAAAAATTTAAAATTATGAAAATAAATCATAACTCAGCCTCAGAGTCTCCAGTGACATGAACCACATGACAGATAGACACCATCATAGGATTATCATGGTTTCAATAATCTTGTTATTTCAAATTAGAAGTTCACAGTCAACAATTAAAAAATGATGACAGGATTATAGATAACTGAGTTTGACAATTAAACATTGCAATTCCAGTCAAACTAAAATAAACATTTAATGCGTTCTTCTTCGTTATGTGTCGTCCTCTATCAGAAGGTTGACAGTCATTTTCTTCCATTTCTCTCTATATCTCTTGCCAAACAATGAATATAATGAAACTGTCAATGATTAACAAAGACAGATGCGGAAATCGCAGTCTTATAGGATTTATATTAGCGTGAATAGCGGTCAGTGTAAAACGGCTTTATGCAATAAAGCGGATCAGTCAAAGTGTGAAACAAATAATCGGAAAAGGAAAAGTAGTCATTGCATGAAATGACTAGTTTTTAGTCATTGCGTGAAACGGCTGACCCTATGGGACATTTCACGAAATGACTGCAACTCTTAGTCATTTCGTGTAATGACTGATAGTGAAATGATAATGATAATGATAATGAAATGATAATGAAATAAAAGTGTAATGACTGATTTCACACTTTGACTGTAACATATATACTTTTTAAATATTTAATTTTGTACATCAATCATCTCTTGATTTTGAATGCTTGCGATAAGAGATGTTAGTGATCTGCCGAAGAATAAGCCAGAGCTATTGGTTTCCAGACCACAAGGCAATGGAATCACTTGACGGATGACGTTCGAATTTCATAAATTCAGAGCCGTCAGCCATAGGCCCTATCCTATCACATTCTTTCTCGAAGAAGGTGATCTGTGTGCAGCGCATAAAATCTCTCAGAAATGGCACATATTTCTGAACCAAACAACGCTTGAAAAGTATATTATAGTGTATTATATAAAAATTTTGTATGTCTGCGGAACTAGTTTGAATTATGTGAGGTCATTGACAAGCATTAAAAACAACGTGATCGAGGGTCGGATACTGACCATGAAGCAACATGTCGGACAGTTAGTCAAGAGCTGTTTCTATAACATACGACGCATCCGCCAGATCTGTCGAATCGTTGGCAAAAAAGTCGCCTAGCTACTGGTTTTCACGTTTGTCTTGTCCAGATAAGGCTAATGCAACTCCGTACTCGCCAGCCTTCCAACGTCCTCACTGGTCATTCTGCAGCGCGTTCAAGACGCTGATGCACGTCTAGTTCTTGATCTGAAACCAAGAGAACACGTCATCTCTGCGCTTCATTAGCTATCGATCCAGTCACGGATAGGCTTACAATTAATATGCTGATGTTTTCCACCCGATCTACTTGACTGATCTGCTTCAGCCAACATCATCTGTCAGCGACAGACCTGGTTTACGATTTGCCGCCAACAGCCAGTTTCATAAACCTCGTCTTCAGAGTCTGAAGTGTCGTAGCTAGGATTTGTAGACCCTAATGCAAAAATTATTAATGGGCCCCTTCAACTTAAAAGTCACAACATGACGAACAGTGCACTAAAGCTTAAAGGGCAGCGAAGAACTTGACCCATAATCATGGAGGATTTTAAACTTTAAAACAATGTTTCATACAGTTTCAAATTTAAATAATATGAACAGTACGGTAATAATAGTTAATAACAATAATCATAGTAATTGTGAGTTTTGTGACATGTTATTTAATTCAATAACGAAATAATAGAACAATAACAATTATCTTCTTATTTAACAATGCAATTTGCACTGTTGCACAATGCCCTATGCACACAGCACAACGATTTATTTAGAATTGTTTTCCTCTCTTTCATGTTTGCAAAATCAGTAATAAGTTCTTTTAATAAGTTCTTTTAAATCCATTTTATCTGTCTCTGCATGTTCTATACTTAGAATAGCGAGATCCGTAACCTAGTTTGGCCAATAGAATTTCTCTTGTAGTCTTTGATAATTTTCAATTTGCTAAATGTCTTCTCAACAGTAGCTACTGTAATCGGAAGCGTAAAAAACAACATGAAAGCAGTATAGATTTCCGAAAATTGATTCTAAACAACTGTACTTTTAAGAAGTAATTACGCAAATGTTTTAATTGCCATGTTTTCCCTCAAATCATTATTTACTTTTTCTATTATTTACTTTTTTTTTTTTTACATTGGTGGTCAAAAAGGGCCCCAGTTCTTCTGGGCCCTAATGCCTTGCTCATTCTTGCTATATGGTAGCTACGCCTCTGCTTCAGACATTCATGTGGCAGCGGGCTTTCTTGCAACGCTGGACCCCACTGTTTGGAAGGTCCTTCTGCCGACGCTACAGAACCCAGAGTCGCCTGTCGCTTTCCGTAAACAATTAAAGTCACCTTTATAACTGTGATAAGCACTGTTAGAAAGGTGATTCCATCTGTTTACGGACAGATGATCGTGTGATGCGCTTGTAAACATATATTGAAAAGTGCAATATAAATAACCTGTGTAATAGTGTATGCATGTATGTATGTGTGGAAACGAAAAATGTAGACCTTCATCGGAGACCGTCCTCACTAGCGGGACCTTGGTTTTCAAAGCTCTAAAGTCTAAATCGGTATTATAAGGGAGCTAAGAGTACAGAGTGTAAAAAAATAACCTACTCAAGCTCAGTTAGCACGTTCAGTTAGTACAAAACTGGTTTGTCTATAAGCCTCTGAACAGAGGTCAAAGACAATTTTTAGTAAACAGTCATCATTTAGAAATGGTGTGCATCTGGAGAGAAGCTATATACGGTCTACAACGCATAGCTGCCGTCACCGCGAAAATCTTCTCTTGTCATCCACTGTCAATTAGCATTAACTTTGGGCGTCTAGTGTCTATTGATCTACTTGGAGTAAAATTGAGTTTTAATATTGGGTTCTTTCTGCTGATGTGTTAGAATATTCAGTCCATAACAGATGATTAACAGCTGCTGAGTTGGCGAAGCAGCAGAATTCTTTCTTCACGTCCACCCGTTAGCTGCATGCGATGTTTTCGTCTTTTCATGTGCGTAATCAATGAAGAAAGGGCTAAACCAGAACGAGTAGAAAGAGACACCACCACCATCATCATCACATCATCATCATCATCATCATCATCATCATCATCATCATCGTCATCATCATCATCATCATCATCATCATCATCATCAGTTCGCGAAGCCAGTTGTCGCTGTTGCGAATACCTTCCACCGTTCGCATGCGTCTCCAAGAGTCCGAAAGCACTTTCAATCTGACATCCTTGCTAAGTTGCTACATGGCCAAAATGTCCGAGTCGACCTGAGCTTACAGATGGGCCAAGTTTGGTTTGACAAGAACAATGAGACATGACATAATTAGTAATTATTAATGGATGGAGAGAGAGAGAGAGAAGAGAGAGAAGAGAGAGAGAGAGGTGGGAGAGACCATGAGACCAGAGAGAGAATGCGAGAGAGAGACAGACAGACAGACAGAAACAGACCAGACAGATTGAGGAATTCAGGACTTTTCATATCAGGATTATATAAGTACAAGGAAAGTAAAATAAAACATATATAAATATAAACACATATAAACATATTTGCTATATTAGTAATGTTTGTGACAGAGGTATTATAGAACAAAAGCAAAATATATGAATAATTATGAATATATATATATATATTATATATATACAGTGTATGTTACAGTCAAAGTGTGAAATCAGGCAATATTGACATTGCCTGAAATTTTTAGGCAATGTCGACATAAGCCGTTTCACTCGGGCAATGTCGACATTGACTGAAATTGTTAGGCATTGTTTAACAATGCCTGAAATTTGCTCAGATTTTCTACACACTTTGCCTGAAATCTTTATCTGCGATGGAATAGCAGCAGGTAAATGTCGGCATATGTCGAAATTGCCTAGAAATTTCAGGCATTGTCAACATTGCCTGATTTCATACTTTGACTGTAACTTATGTGTGTGTTATTAATGTTGTAGAACTGTTTTATATTACTACTTGTTTCTTTATTTCATTTGGACTTAATAAAGTTGTTGGCAGTTATTAATGTTTGAGACAGTGGCGGCTCCAGGATTTGGCAAGTGGGGGGAGGAGGCGTTGGGGTGGCAACTTCTAATCATAGGGCCAACCATTTGTTGTTAGGTATGTAGTATTAAGTATAGGGTCCAAACAGGGGGCCACTGGGAGGCCAGGCACTCAATAGGGGCACGGGCCCACCCCCGGGTCCCTCATGTGGAGCCGCCACTGGTTTCAGAACTGTTTTATATTACTGCTTGCAACGTTTAGGGGGCCATATATAGTACGTACGCAAAAATGTCATATTTTCAATCCCCCTCCCCCATGTTGCACACCGTACATTTTGGTTAACCTCCCTATGCGTACGTACAAATTAGCAACCCTCCGCACGGTGAAAATTAATTTTTAGCCATAGCCAAAAAGCATTTGTTTACTATTAAATTAAAGGTTTTTAATATTGAAATAACCGTGGGAACAATAGTCGGGACCCTTTGTTTGACCGTGAGGAAGTATTTTTTTTCAAATCAAATGTTTGTGTGAATATACCAGCCTTCTATCTATTTATAAATTTGAATGCACGTACGTACAAATTCAGTCGTGACACCCCCTCTCCCAGTGATGTTAATCCTTGTCCTGGTCCTTGTCCTTAAGGACTCCTTAAGGACCAATTTGAAGTCCTTGTCCTTGTCCTCGTCTTTGGGGAGTCAGTCCTCGTCCTTATCCTCGTCCTTGGGGGCTCGGTCCTTGTCCTTATCCTCGTCCTTACAGATCAGTTCTTGTTCTGGTCCTTGTAACTTAGTCCTTGAAAAATCCTTATAAGGGCCAAATTACTTGCATGCCATTTTCAATTGTTCTGATAATTAAGTTCCAAGGTAAGAGTAGTATGTGGATTTATATCTAGGCCCTACCTGGTACATACTTGCTTTGAGTTACCCTAAATGTGTAGTCATTGTTTCCTTTATAATACGAGTTGAGCAGCTGAGCTTGCTTTTCCTGTTTGAAAGCATATGAACCAGACGCATGCGTTTTTAAAATTTCTATTATTCTTTAGTTTTATCCTAAAATACTGGTGCCATTGTCTACAAAGGAACGGAACAAAGCATGATCAACAATGGAGATTGGCAGTTGAACGAGTGTTTTCGCAAAGTGGTCTCATAATGTTAGGCCTAATCGTGCGTGCATGACTGATCAGCTGTCGGAAACACTTTATTTGAAATGCAACATTGCTGTTGACTAGATTATGTTTTACAGCATTCTGTTTTTGCTTTTCTAAATTTTATTTCGACTTTTTTGTCTGACAGGTCGGTCCTTGTCCTTGATTCTTGTTCTTGGAGGTCAGTCCTTGTGGTCCTTGTGCTTAGAGGGTCGGTCCTCATCCTTGTCCTCGTCCTTGGAGGGTCGGTCCTCGTCCTTATCCTCGTCCTTGAAGGGTCGGTCCTTGTCCTTATCCTCGTCCTTGGGGGGTCGGTCCTTGTTAACATCACTGCCCTCTCCCGTACGCTTCCGTACGCAAAATCGCTTAAATCTCAAGCCCCCATCGGTCGTTACGTACTATATGGACGGCCCCTAATTTGCAACTCATTTAATTTTTTTATGCTACACATTGGTGCATTCATAGCTCCATATACAGTGCTATTCCATCACGGATAAAGATTTCAGGCAAAGTGTGTAGAAAATCTGAGCAAATTTCAGGCATTGTTAAACAATGCCTAACAATTTCAGTCAATGTCGACATTGCCCGAGTGAAACGGCTTATGTCGACATTGCCTAAAAATTTCAGGCAATGTCAACATTCCCTGATTTCACACTTTGACTGTAACATATATATATATATATATATATATATATATATATGTGTGTGTGTGTGTGTGTGTGTGTGAATTAAAATAATAGTCAGTGTTTAATCTAGACTCCTGGACTCCGGGAGGGGAAAACTGAAAAAGCCGGGAGGGGAACTGACAAAGCCGGAGGGAATTCTGCTAGGAGGCTGCTGTTAGTTGATGTAGTATGCCAAAATTTCCGGGGAGATTTGAAATTTCCAGGGGTAAGGGCTATTTCCCCCGGAAACGGCCTAGATTAAACCCTGATGATAGTAACTAATAAAGTTTAGAATAGGTTAGTATGGGACCATACATCTAATACGTGTTCCAAGCAATCATATTTTCCAACCTTCTCACGTCTGTTGCACTGCGTGAGAAAGTTTTTGTGTCCAAATCTAATTATGTAATTTCAACCAGTCTTCTCCAATTGCGTGCTATAGCTGGCTACGGCCGAGCTGGTGTGTTGCTCTATTTAAAAGCAATTGCTCATTTGTCGTACAGCTAACATTTACTAACTTCTTACTTGTTAGACTTTTTCGACTTTGATATAGTACTTCTGTCATAAACATTATTTGTATAATATATTTTATATGGTCATAGTAAAAAAACAACTTTTACTTTACATTTTACTTCATATATTTTCCCATATCATCATTATGTTGTCTGTCCTGGGACAGGTTCAGGGCTCTATTGTTTCCATTCCTCTCTGCGTCTTGCTTCTTCTTTGATTTCTGCAGATTTCCGTCTCCCATAATGCCTCATATATTTTATTTTTGTTATAAGTAGTAAAATTATAAAACCTCTTTTACTTTATATTTTTGCCTCATTTATGTTTATACAATAATAATTATATATATATATATATATATATATATACTTTCTTTATACTTACAACTTCATCCGAGATGAATAGTCCTGATATGAATAGTCTTAAGATGAATATTCCTCCTGATGAAAGGTCCTGCGATGAATAGTCTTGGATATGAATAGTCCGCGTTGAACAGTACTGAGATGAATAGTCCCGATATGAAAAGTCCGGATACCCGGATTGAGGCCAGACAGAGAGAGAGACAGACAGACAGACAGACAGGCAGACAGACAAGAACAGACAGAGACAATTAAGAGGTAGAAAGACATACAGACGCACAGACAGACGAAGATGGAATCAAAGAAATACCGATAGTCGTAAGAATTGTACAACAGAACTGATTCAAGTGAATGCTGATGATAAATGGAATCACGCAATAGGAAAATCCGGAAGCAGACGAAGACAATTAGGCCTGTAACGTATCGGTTTCAACATCCTTGGAATAAGGAAGCATCGACCGTGGACGTGCACGTGCGGATCGAAGTACAGGTTGTACCATAAATAACAGAAGCAATCGTACTAAAACACGCTAAAGCCTTCTCTTCAAATACTTCTGATAACGTCTTTCGGATATGCCGAGTGGAGGGCGAACGGTAGGTTTCAGTTATACATAAATCACCGTTTTCGCGAGCAGACTGTTTACCAGCAACTCTAGAGATTATTCACACATGCTAGTTTCTAATGACTACACAGCCTAAATGCGTAAAAGACAGAGATGTAGTACTTGGTACTTGTACTTGTACTCGAGTTGTACTCGAGTACAAATTTTAAGTACTTGTACTTGTACTTGTACTCGGAGGCCAGGTACTTGTACTTGTACTTGTACTCGGAGTTTTAGGAATGCAAGTACTTGTACTTGTACTTGTACTCGGAGGCCAGGTACTTGTACTTGTACTTGTACTTGAAGCATTGTGTACTTGCTACATCTTTGGCTACATGTACTTCAATGGTACCAGTAATGCTGCTCCTTTAGGCTAATGACAAGCACATCCTCACAGATGGCCAAGTACCTGGAACTCAACGATATTTATGATGAAGCCACTAACACCATTGTATTTTGGAACAATGAAGTTAATAGAAAGGAGTTCAACAGGCTGTAGGCCTATACTGCAGCCATTAATTAGAGACCTTAGTGTGCCTGCTTCTGGCGCACCAATTAAACGCGTATTTAGCCAAGCTGGCTTGATCGCGAGACCGCATAGGGTTAATATGACCGATGCAAGACTATCATCTCTTTTTTAGTGTAACTGTGATGATATTTAGATGCTAATAGTGTCAATTTTATTCGTGGCCGGACAAACTGTCCTCGGACAAAATGTCATGTAGAAAATGTCATGGGGACAAAATGTCAGCGAAAAAAATGTCAATGTCAAAAATGTTGTACTAGTACTTGGAGGCCAGGTACTTGTACTTGTACTTGTACTCGGAGGCCAGGTACTTGTACTTGTACTCGTACTCGGAGGCCAGGTACTTGTACTTGTACTTGTACTCGGAGGCCAGGTACTTGTACTTGTACTTGTACTCGGAGTTTTTGGAATGCAAGTACTTGTACTTGTACTTGTACTCGGAGGCCAGGTACTTGTACTTGTACTTGTACTTGAAGCATTGTGTACTTGCTACATCTCTGGTAAAAGACCCAAGTGCAAATGTTGGGGATGCAAATTAAGTAGTCTATCTACTTTAAAAATTGTCTCTTACGTTAAATTTTCAGTGAAAGTCAGACTACTTCAAAGCGGAAAATTTCTGCCGCCATTGGACGCGTGGGACAGCTAAAAGTCTCTCTCCTGTCTGTCTGTTTGTTTGTCTGTCTGTCTGTCTCTGTCTCTCTATCTATCTATCTATCTATCTATCTATCTATCTATCTATCTCTCTTCCCACGAAAAAAGGTCGACCTCACTGTCGGCTAGACCCTAATCTATCTCGAGCAATTACGCTGCTTCTCTTCCGTTTAGAATTAGGATAAATTCTAGCATGTTCTATATACAGCTGTAGCTTGGCTAGCCATTTGAAAGGAACAAGTCTGATTGATTGAGATCATGTTCAAGCTGAGTTCGCCATTCGCCTGATCGGATTGCTCCACAGATTTAGATAAAGTTGTAGCCAGAAGGCAGGCTAGCTACAGCGCCTCTCTTATAATCGCTTCCATTCAATCTGACGACTGGAACTCAAGGAAATGGCTAACAAATGTGAATAATTCCGAACAGAAGGTTGCAGCAGGCGCTGATGCCGATAGACCAGACGAAAGCACTTAATCGCCTTTTAACGCTGCTGCGTTTATCAAGGCTTAACAATTCTGCGACTGTTGCCGTCGTTGGCAGTTGGATTCGACTGTTGCACTTAATATATATTTGGAGTGAATTTTAGTGCAGAACTGATATCTCTGTGGAAACTGAATGACAGTTGACAGTTGAAACGCTATGATGGCCGTTGGTCAACCTGGATTTGCGGTCAAGATCATTATGCTGGTCATAATATCTGACACAGGTTCAGTCAACGCCCAGCGAAAAGGTAAGATGCGCATTAAATCCAGAAGATAACGTCACATTCTCGACTCGTGACGAAAATAAACATTAGAAAAGTTCAAGAATTTTCAAAAGAACAAGAAGGCAGAATGGCTGAGCAGTTTTTGAAATACTCGAAAATTTTCTGGGTATATAAAATGGACAGATAATTCCGTAGAATCGTGACGTGTCAGACCGTCACTCGGACGATAACCTGCAAACGGGCACTTATTTGAGTCACAAGATGAAAGATAATTAAGTAGCACTTCTAAGTAGTGAGATATTTGCACAAGCTCTTCACTTATAGGCCTACGCCAACGCTTTTGGTTGAATTTTCAGGAAGAAGTGCATGCTGTCTTAATATTCAATTATATTACAATGATAGTAAAAATTCTGCTCCTACTTGAAAACTTTGATTGGTCTCGGTCCAAAGAAACCTGTAGCAGTAGTCGTTTTTCATAAAAGCAGTTGAAATCGGATTACTCCCATCCAGTGTTTAATCTAGACTCCTGGACTCCGGAGGGAAACTCAAAAAGCCGGAGGGGAAAACTGACAAAGCCGGGGGGAATTCTGCTAGGGGCCGCTGTTAGTCCATGCAGTATTCCAAAATTTCCGGGGGGAATTTGAAATTTCCGGGGGAAGGCGATTTTTCCCCGGAAACGGTCTAGATTAAACACTGCTCCCATCCTAAATTCTCCAGAGGGAGTTGGACATGCAAAAAAATGCCAACTCACTGGGGTCGTCCTCGGCCAATTTTTCCCCATCCCACCACGCACCCAAGCATTTCTCACTGTCCCCGTCCAATCCCCCTTTGTTTCTCCCCGTCCCCATCTCCGCCGGATTTGTTCACGTCCCTTCCCCATTCCCGCACCAGCCATTTCCGTCCCCTCATTGTCACCGCGGTAAGCCATTAATAAAATCACTTATAGTAATAAAAGACCAAAGACCGACTTGCACCTCATCGTGGTGGAGTGGAGAACAGTCAAGCAGGAGATTGCCTGCTAGGACTCTACCATCAGTGACGAAGGCCGCATGACCGAAGTATCACCTTGGGCGTTACGCGAGGTTGCAGGCCTAGCAAGAACGCTGAAAGACTTGCCAACGCAAGCGGCAGGTAGAAAGGCTTGGGAATCTACTGTTATACTGGATCCTAATAAATGATATGGAAACTGCTAAAAAGAAGAATTCATGCCGGCTCAGTCGACGCCCGGATAAACAAGGACTGCGCTCTCTGTCGAGCAACCAGGGCAAGTGTGACAAGTTGGCTACATGAAGAAGCCAACAAAACAAATTAAATCTGAGAAAGAACTAGAAATAGAGATGCGGAATGCAAGAGGACTAATGAAATTGGAAAAACTTCGCCATTTGAATTATGAGCAACGAACTAACGAGGAAGGTGCAAGACTTACCTATTCACCATCGGGTATACGTAGTTTTGTAAAGCGCTCTTGTCTTTGGCCACTTTGCCATGCTTATTGCGCTATAGAAATCGTCTAGCTAATAATAATAATAATAATAATAATAATAATAATAATAATAATAATAATAATAATAATAATAATAATAATAATAATAATAATAATAATAATAATAATAATAATAATAATAATAAGCTATCCGGAAAGACAAAGAGGAACAAGGAACCAAATGGTGTGAAGACATGGAAGAACATAATCGACAAGGAAACACAGGGCACTTAGTTCAGGCAGTAAAACGATTTGGACGGCCTTTCAGGATAAAGCATCAGGCAATATGACCTTCAGATGGCACGTTCATGGCAAGCAAAGGAGACATAACAGCGCGGTTGAACAATGTATATTGTATACTCACCATATGATTGATACTCACTATGAAGTCCATGTAAATGAGAGGGAACCAGCACAAAAAGTTAGATAGCTAGGAGCTGTGATATATCTGTATGAGTCGTTGCTGATCGGAAAGCACCAGGACCAGATGGAGTACCTGCAGAGCTTTTTAAAAGGGAGGAGATACTGTCATTGACAGAATGCATCTTCTATGCAGCAGTATCTTAGAAACAGAAGAATGACCATTGGAATGGACTTCGGGCCACTTTCATTCAACTACCAAGAAGGGTGGCTTAGCTAAGTCCGAAAACAACCTTACCATCGCGATAGTCTTGCTCTTAACCCTTCTAAGACAGAGTTTCTTTTAATTGGACTACACCAACAACTCAAAAAAATTGACAATCCTAAACTAGTTTTGGCTTCTGACACCACAATAATCCCTGTTCCAACTGCTAGAAATCTAGGATTCAAATTTGATTCTTTTCTAAGCTTCGAATCACAAATTTCCCAACTATCAAAAGCCTGCTAAGTTCATATTCGTGACCTTCGCCGCCTACGTCCTTGCCTAGATACTAAAACTGCCTCCACAATTGCCACCTCAATAGTCCACTCCAAATTAGATTATTGTAACTCCTTCTACTATAACCTTCCCAAAGCCTCTATCAACAAATTGCAATCAATACAAAATGCATTTGCTCGTGCTGTTACTAAGTCACCTAAATTTTCCCATATTTCACCCATACTAAAATCATTACATTGGCTTAAAATAACTGAACGTATCCAATATAAGATAATAACACTTACACATAGCTCACTTCAGTCATCAAAACCTGTCTACCTTAGATCACTATTAACCCCTCAGCCTCCTCGACCCACACGTTCATCATCTTACCTCACTCTGTCACGCCCACTCAATCAGTCATCCCTGAAAATTTGCAACCGTGCCTTCTCATACGCCTCACCTGAACTTTGGAACTCGATCCCAGCTTCCCTCCGCAGACTTGAACACTTTCAAACAATAAAATCTGATTCCTCATTTCCTATAATTCCCGCATTATCTCCTCAAGTCTTCAGGTCTAAACTTAAATCATTCCTTTTTCTAAAATCATATCCTCCATAGCTGTAACAACCAAGCCTCACTGCCCTTTGGACGTTGACTATTGCCTGGCTGATAACATACCTTCCCTATAGCTATTTTAAGAGAGGTTGAGCGCCTGAGAATAAGCAGCTACTGTTGTGCTGTGACCAAGGCGCTATAGAAATCCACGAGATTTTTACTTACTTACTTACTTACTTACTTACTTAGTCTCGCATGCCAGCAAAATACTTATGAAAATAATTTTACGGTGTATATAGAATTCAGGCAAAGACAGAAAGTGAGATTGTATAGAGCAAACGGGCTTTCTGCTGGAGGGAAACACAAGAGATTAAATCACGAATCTTCACATCTTAAGGTGCAAGGCAAAAGAATGTAATCAACCACTATACCTTCATAGACATGTTTCATATACTTTGACACAGCTTTCGATACCGTGATACGCGATAAACTCTGGTGGACAATGCTGGGCATGGGATACCCTAGTCACCTAGTCACCTCGTCTCATTGCCTGCTAATTTCTAAAAAAATTCAGCACTGGTAAAGGTGGCAAACTCAATCACAGAGTGGTTTCGAGTCTTGAAAGGAGTACGACAGATATGCATCTTGTCCCCGTAATCAGCTCCGGAAGATTCGATATATTCGCCGCTATATTTCAACATCGGCAGCGATTCACCTCGTACGCACTTTAATCCTTTTGCGACAGCGTCCTCCTGGGCCTTCCCGACTACCAGCTGGCTCGGCTACAATCGGTCCTGAACGCGTTCGCTCTGCAGAGTTTCGACGTCAGGTGGCACGACCACGTGGGTCAGGGATAAGCTCCACTGGCTCCGGATTCCGGAGCGCATCGTCTTCAAACGATGTTGGATGCCTTTTCGTGCTCTTTACGATCCCACCTGCCTAGAGTACTTATCGGCCCTAGTGCGTATACCGACGATGACCGACCGACACCTTCAGTTGAGATCAAGTACGCGGTCCGTACAGTCCGTATTGCATGTTCCCCTCCGTCTAAGACTGAAGGTCGGAGAGAGATCCGTTACTCAAGGCAATCTGTTATGGATCTCGCTCCCAGACTCGGTAACGGGATCCGGGCAATTGCTCTCCGACAATTGCTCGCCGGTCAATTGCTCCCGGTCAAATGCTAACGAGAACAATTGCTCGCAGTACCTTTTGATCGCGGAGCGTTATAAAACTGACATACCTAATAACTTTATAAAAACTGACAGGAAATTAAAACTTTATTAAAACTAAAGACATACCAAAAATGTTAGGGTTAGGGTTAGAGTTAGGGTTGACATTATTTGCCTACTAACCGTCGTTTTGTTCCAGCGATTCGAAACGGCGAGCAATAGGTATTGCGAGCAATTAAACTGAATTGTTCTCGTTAGCATTTGACCGGCGAGTTATTGACCGGGAGCAATTGACAGTAAACCCTCGGTAACCACCGTCACCTCCTTCGAGTCGTTTGCGATTAAAATGAAGACGCACCTTTTTAATATCTCGTTCGATTGTTCCATTTAAAGCGCTCTTGACTTTGACCCTTGCTATGTTATCGCGCCATACAAATTGGCATAAGGAATAGAATTTGTTCAACATTGTTGCAGAGACGGCAATGAGGAAAGCTCCTAGTGGGTTACAAGGCAGGAAACAAGATTGTCGGTAAAAGAATCAGCAACCTGAGGTATGCTGATGACATCGCACTTATAGAAACAGCAGAGGAGGAATTGCAAGAATTGTTGGTGAGATTTGTTGTCGCCACTAGTGAATACGGTCTACGACTGAACACGAACAAGACAAGGACCAGCGTATTGAATGGTAACTCAGCAAATATATCTGTAAAAGGAGAACAAATAGAACAAGTCAAAAACTTTCCATACCTAGGATTTGTAATAACAGAGGATGCTAATTATGCAACCGAAACCAGAAGCACATTGGACCTGGAGAATACTATACTGGAGAAACTAAAGAAATTCGGAAAAATAAAAACATCAGTATCCCAATTAAAGAACGACTGCCACATTACATTATTATTATTATTATTATTATTATTATTATTATTATTATTATTATTATTATTATTATTATTATTATTATTATTATTATTATTATTATTATTATTATTATTATTATTAACGTACTGATTAATGTGGTGACTCATTCAGCCGAACTGCGTGAACATATTACAATGTTACATCTATAACTCGTGCAGAATAGCCATGTTTTAAGTCTCTTCTTAAAAGTATCTAAGGTATCTAAAGTCAGAGAGAACTGTATAGATGGAGGTAGACAGTTCCATGCCCGTGCCGCTGCCACGGGAAACGCTCGATCCCCAACAGTGCGCAGTCTGGTCCTCGGGACGACCAGTAAGGCAGATCCAGACGATCTCAGGCGTTGCCTGACCGTCGCTTGATCCGCCACTCGTGAGAACTCGGACGAAAGATACTCAGGACCGGCACCGTTCAGACAACGGAAGGTCAACGTTGCCAGCTTGAAGTGGATCCGCTCTGGTACGGACAGCCAATGCAGGTCGCGGAGCAGCGGAGTAATGTGTTCTCCTAATGAGGCATGGCAGATCGCCCGCGCTGCGGCGTGCTGCGTGCAGAACGGACTGAAGACGGCTGAGTAGACATCTTAAATTATTTTCAGCTGACAGCCTTAATCTAGCACAAAAATTTTGTTAAATTTGCCTTGCCTAGTAGGCGAAATTTCCTCGGTAATTGAAATGCTCTTTTGGGCAGATTCATTCTCAGTGTGGTATGGTATTTTGCAGACACAATTGACCGATAGGCCTAAGGCTTTTCGTGTGTTAAATGAATTATGTGAGGATGAATGCAAAGGTTATGAGGTTGCAAAACAGCATTGTTTAGTTTACTTTAATTGAGGCCGTAGGCGTAGGTCTACCGTTCTTCATCAAACAGTTAACCAAAATCCAAATTAAACTTATTCAAACTTCGCGTACATGTATGATGTTAGCATGGCCATCCATGGCCGTTTGAGTTTAAAGATTCTAGTAAAAGACTTAACATAGTGAAACTATGTGAAGTCTTTAAACTGGAGCAGTTCTATGTACGCAACATGGGTGTTTCGCGCTGACCATTGAATTAATTGAAATTTTCACAATGATATCAATACTGATTCAAATTGGTTCATAATTAGAAATATTTAGATATTTTGCATCAGTGATATTTAACTTATACAAATATTTCTGAATTCAATTTCTATTTGAGTTATGACATGGCAATATCGAATTAAATGTCAATTATAGTTATTTTGTCGCTTTAATTTCAGTTCGATTTCTAACAACAGCAATAAATCCAATTTCAGTTTCAAATTCAGTTCAGTAATATGTCGCTAATTTCAATTCGTACTCGTCGATGATGCTTTTGTTTGCATCTCGCAAACAGTGCAGAGTCATGGCAATAACGACATAGCTAGTCAATAATTACTGTATAATTGATGCATTGAGCTTAAGGAATGCTCACATTTCCAGTGAACGGTGCATACGGTTTCTTCTACCAACAGATAGCAGACATACAAACTATCAATGTACTACACATCAAACAAATTTATTCTGCGTCTGTTTAACCTCACATTCGTAAACAATGAAGCTCTTAATATCGCTATAAACATAGCGATATTAAGAGCTTTATTGTATTCTTTCAATAAACATAGAGATACTCAGATAATAAGAGACTAGAGTTGCTGCCTGCTGGAGTAAGTGTAGTGCACTGAAAAAACGTAATGGAACGAAGTGTTGCAATGGACAATGGTAGGGCCAATGGTCCAACCTGGATGGCCGGCCGGCCGGCCCATACATGAATCTCATTGGTAGTGTAGTGGGTGGGTAAACGTTTAACTGCTGTATTCAGTAATAGTGAACTCCGGCATTTGGCAAGTTGGCAGTGCTGAAAAGATGATGACTCTGTATGGTAAATTTGTAAATTGTAATAGTAAAAGTTCAAAAATAATTTCTATTTCAATCTATAATATACACTGAATTCCTATTTCTATTTCATTTTCAGTTGTTGCAATAATTACTAATTTCAATTACTATTTAAGTTAGCGAAAATCGTTAATTTTCGTTTCTATTTTTTATGACCGTTAGCGATCTCTGTTTGCACCCATGGCATGATGGCCTAATTTGCATTAGAATCCTTGCACTGAACTATAATATATAAAGTTGCTCGTGCTTATTTAGGATGTAAATATAGCGGCGACAGTTACAATCATGGAGAGATGTGGCGGCCATATGGAAAAATGGATCCGTGCCTAGAGTGCACTTGCAAAGACGGGGAATACGAATGTGCGACGCGATCATGTCCGCCACTGGATTGTGACAACGCCGTACACGATGATAACGAATGCTGTGCTAAATGCCCAGGTCAGTCAGTGCAAAGACAGTAGTTTCTTAGTGGAATAATAGTTGTACAAGAAATAAATAGCAGCAAAATGGTAACTACAAACGGTGATGACATTATGCAGCAAAATAAAGAATGTTTAACGATGAATTTGGTGATCAGTACAACTCAGAAATATGAATGGAAGCCACTTAATAGTTATAATAATAATATTATTATTTACGAGATTCAATACGCCTAAACCTCTAGAAAACCCGTCATAAACTACGATTGACAGATCAGAAAAGACATATTTAAATGTGATTTGACTTATCAAAGCACTGAAGTGATCCAGCAAAACGTTTCTGCCATTGTCGTGATGCTCTTGTTGGCTTGCAGAAGTTAATAGTTAGCCTACGCGAAATAAACTAAAGACATCTCATATTATAATTTAACTTTCCGAATTTCCGAAACTTTGTTGTGTCCCATAAGAAGAATGCATAGGCGTCGATCCCGTGAGGATCCTGGGGTCCGGACCCTAACTAAAATTTAGTTGTGAGTGTCCACAATACATTGGACCCTCACGAAAATTTGAATAAATCCATATTGTACCGTTGTACGATTATTTAATAAATTTATGTGCTGGATATATACACCGTGATCACGAAAATCGGGACCCCCTAGATTAATGAGTATAACTTAACAACCTTTCGACCAATCATGCTGAAATTTTAATTATAGCAGGCCTAGAAGGCAGTCTCGATTCTCAAAAAATATTTCGCCTCTACGCTGCAGCTGGTACAAGAAAGAAGGACATCACTGGCGCTCGTCTTCTGCGTACTCGTCCGACTTTCACCAAGTCCTTAATGGTATCAGTCGGTGTTTCAGCACTCTGTAGTACAGCTATTCAATTCGTCGAGCGGGGGTGAAAGTTAACGGACAGTATTACAGAGACGGTCTAGTGATGCAGGGACTGCTGCCGGACACCCGAACTTTTTCAGATTATTACACTTTCCAACAGGACGGCGCACCGGCACACAGAGCTCGAGAGACAGTTGAACTGTTAGGTAACGAAACGCCGGACTTCATTCCGCCTACTCTCTGGCCACCCAACAGCCCGGATTTGAATCCGGTGGATTATAAAATTTGGAGTGTTATGCAGGAGTGTGTTCATCGAACGAAAGTCCTTGATATTGAGGACCTGCGACAACGCATCATGCAAGTGTGGGATGGGATTGATCAAGGCATCATTGATGCGTCATTCAAGCAATTGCGTAGGCGTCTTCGTGCGTGTATTGCAGCAAATGGCGGACCGTTTGAGCACAAACTATGAGTGGAATATCATTAGAACTATCTAAAGTACACGTACTACAACTTTGTTGAATATTAGTTGACTTTTCGTTGAGTTATATTCATTAATCTAGGGGGTCCCGATTTTCGTGATCACGGTGTAGTATAGGCCTAATACACGTAGATGTTATAACCAAATGGTATTTTTGAACATTATTATTATATACAACCTAGGGATTTTTGTGGCAACTAATACAGTGACTGCGTGGACACATTACAAACTATGGATTATAGTAGCACGTGCTAAATAGCCAAGAATTGTCCATGGGTCGGTTTTCTCAACCCAAACCCAACCCAACCCAACCCACAAGAAATTCCTGTCTGCTGACCCAAACCCAACCCAACCCATCCAAAAAACAACGCGCTGATATTATCTCATATACTTAGTATTGTAAAGCGCTCTGGTCTCTGGCCACTTTTACCATGCTTATTGTGCAATACAAATTGTCTAGTTAATAATAATAATAATAATAATAATAATAATAATAATAATAATAATAATAATAATAATAATAATAATAATAATAATAATAATCTCATAACACTATAATGACTACAGTATCGAGTTATCATACTAGTGTCTTTTAAAAGTATTACCTCTCAGATCATGCTCGATTTCGCTAGCCATTCTCGCATGCTTAATACTGCTTACTGAATTCGAACTTTCGAAGCTCAAACAAACTGAACATATCTTTCTGCCTTGCATATTGCCAACTAGTTGTGGCCGGTTTTAAACCACGCAAGTAAACAACAGCCGACTATGTTTATCCGCCCACATGATATAATCGATTTGAATTGTCATGGTCCAGTTGGTAAATACAACTTAATTCCTTGCCATTATGGAATCTTGACTAACGTACATGGCGCATTTAGCGCAGTGCAGTCCATATGACATAATATAAGAATCTTTGGATATTATTAGCAGGCCAAAACAGACCACGTGTTTAGCAGGTAAAGACGAAGCTAAAATGTATAGACTCACGAAATAGAACCCAACCCAACCCATTAATTTGTCAAAAATCTGTCAAACCCAAACCCAACCCAACCCAACCCAACCCATGGGTTAACCAAACCCATGAACAACTCTGAAATAGCCAAGTTTTGAGTTTCTTCTTGAAAGTGTCGGGCGTTGGAGATAGTTGAACTGAAGGAAGGCAGGCGGTTCCATGCCCTTGCAGCGGTCACGGGAAAGGCACGATCGCCTACAGTACGAAGGCGCATCAACGGAACAACCAGAGAAGCGGTTCCAGCAGATCTCAGGCGACGCCGACCTGCCTGATCTGCGACTCGTACTAATTCTGTCGTCAGGTACTCTGGGCCAATACCGTTCAGGCAGCGATAAGCCAGCGTTGCCAACTTAAACTCAATCCGCTCAGGCATTGATAGCCAGTGTAAGTCTCGTAGAAGCGGTGTTACATGTTCACGAGAAGGGACCTGGAAGACAACCGCGCCGCTGCGTTCAATACGACCTGGAGACGGTCCAGCAGGTGTTTCGGTGATCCGGCGAGTGTCGCGTTCCCGTAGCCTAGTTTGGTCAGTACCAATGATGAAACCAGTGACTTGAGAGCGGTGACTGACACTGAACTTCGTACACTTCTGATAATTAATAAATAATAGACTGCAAGAGCTGTGCTAAAAGGGTTAGGGTTAGCCGGTTAGGGTTGAGGTTAGGCTTAGGGTTAAGGTTAAGGTTAGGTTAGGGCTAAGGTTAATGTTAGGGTTAGGGTCAGGGTTAGGCACAACAACGGGTGGACCCTCATAACTTTTACTACAGATTTACAATTAAAGAAATGATAGACTTTAAAATCTGTCTTCAGGTATACGGAACACTTTATTACAAGGAACTTAGTTACCTTCTTTCTAAACTTCCTATGCAAATAAGCAAATACTCGACCAGATCCTCGTCTGCAATAGTTCTCTCCCTCTCTTATACTCGGACAGTTCTTGGTTCTCGTGCCTTTTTAGTGCCTTTTTGGCCCCAAACTCTGGAACTCAACATGTGCGTATTGCAAATTCATTACAGATTTTTAGAAAAAGATTAAAAACCCATCTTTTTGACCTGGCTTATCCACCATAGACTGTCACCCGTTTGCCTGGCCGGATACCCTGGATTTGATCTGGATCTTTAATTATTTGCATTTGGTGTGCCATCGGTTGATGCTCCTGTGCATTATGAAGTGGCGCTATAGAAGTTTAAGATTAGATTAGATTGACGCCACTGGGAGAATGTCAAAAACTGGAGATATTAGTCGCAAGAGTTTAAGAATTTGTACAGGATTTCCAATTGACGTCGATTGTCGTTAATAAAGGCCTATAGCTGCGATAGTTTTTAAATGGATTAGCTTTAATACTGTGCTGTGCTTGTTTTAGAGACTGGAGGTGCTGATTCAGTAAGTACGAATGTGTTAACTTGAATCTTTTATCTGAGGACATTTAGCAATCTAAGCGCAGCTGAAGGGCGTTAATTTATCGCCCATGCCCTGGCACACACAAACACACACACACACTCACACACACCTATATATATATATATATATATATATATATATATATATATATATATATATATATATATTAGTCGCTCACTAAGTCAAAATAGAATAACTGAAGAAATAAACTATTGGCAAGTATATATATATATATATATATATATATATATATATATATATATATATATATACTGTGAGTTTATATGTAGGTAATGGTGGGGGGTATCCATGAAAATAAATTTGCTAACATTGTTATAGGTTAAATTGATAAAACACTTTATCATGGTACAGATTCCAGTTCTGAAACCTAAATTTGACATAAACATTGGAGTTCTAGCTATTGCCAGTTCAAAAAAATAGATAATTATAGAAATAATATACATACTTTACAGAAAGTCTGATTTATAGCCAACAATAGGCAGTTCTGTTCTGGATGCACTATACTGTCAAATCATCCCATGTCGGGATTCATGTCCACAAACTTGCTGAGGTTGCTGCAGTAATATCTTTAACACCACGTTCAACTGTCTGAGAGTGGCAGGGTATACCACAAATTAAATGAACCTGATGGTGTTGAAGGCTATCATTGTCAATAGCTGTTAGCAATGGTGGTGGCGCGAGGTCAGCTGTATTCCAGACAATCTTATCAACGTACATCAAGGCATTGGCGTTAAGCTTGATGGTTGACTTATCAAAAACACGCACGGAAGAGCCAAATGAATTACTTTTAAAATTAATTATTTTGTCACAACAGAAATGTCTTGTGGTATCATCATTGTCACATACACCAGCAAGAAAACCTTTTCAGAATGGGCAAAGCAACTGTTGTTCTGCAACACAGGTTCCAATACTTTCTAATCTTCTGCTCCAAGATCATGCCACTGTTCCAGCAGGTAGCAAAAGTTCTTTGCTCCATTAGCACAAGAAAGATGACACTTGAAGTTGAACCATGAAGGAGCATAAAATTAACGATAAAGTGTACAATTTTGTACATCTAGGGATGAGGAACAAGACTCCTTTGACACGTACAACCTAAAAATTCTGTTTGCTTTTGTCAGCCTCCTTGCATCACTTAAATTTCCTGGCATTGTGTTCTGTAGAGACATAATTTCATCTTTATCTGCATAGCCATAATGTACTGTTAAGCATGCTTGAAGATGGTATATTTGATCTGCATGTATTCTTAGATTATTCTTAACTTCATCAATTACCTCAACCACTTTTTCTAAAATGGCTTTAAACTTTTCGATTGGCAAATGCTTGGAATCACAATCTAGAACATTCATAATTGCACCACTAGTGCTAGTTGGACCTCTAGTACATCATCCATCAATAGCAGAAATGTATTTACAAAAATGTAGTTCATTAGTATACAACAAGAAAACCAGCCATTGCAGCAGTCTTGCAATCCCATTCTCTATTCTGCAAATCACGCCATTTCTTTTACCTGTGTTATAAATTATAATTAACTGTGCCATCACAAACAACTGCCTGTAACATAGCCTACATGCTGAATATGTATTTGCAATGACTGATAATAGCTCGTTTGCAATGTCTCCGCTTTACCTGTTTCTGGCACTACAAGATGTTGTTGGTTGGTTGGTAGTTAGTTGTTTGGAAATGACACAATAACATAAGGTTCTCACTTTGTACTCCTATGTACACCAAATATCTCAGCAAAAGTTACTTCTCATTTTCCTCAAAACTAATAAAAAAAGTTAAGTCCTGAATAAAGGCAGCATGATTATAAACTTGTTCCTGTCGCCAAACACTTATCTGTTTGGCAGGATCTATTGCAGTCTCTGATGGTAATATTTTCAGGCCTTCTAACACTGCATTCACTACAAGATAAGCGTCTATATATTATTATTAATCTTGCGCCTGTTCAAAATTTTGCATAATTCTGGATACTGCTTCATGTTTCTGACTGCTACAGCGCCATCATCAGATACTTTTAAAGATACTTTATTTATACGTTAGTACAGGGCCTGTTTTAACGTGCAATGATACACAAAATGTACAGTGATAAAATGAAAATGTGCAGTGATAAAATGCAATTTTCCTGTGCTTTGAGCAGTGATAAATTTTCCGGACGACCTTTCCAGTTTGTTTTTTTTGCGTGCGGATGTGGAGCGCGCACCTTGGATTTCGGATGTCATTTAAGAAAAAGCTGCGATGAGTAAAAAAATGTCATCACCTCGAAAATCGAGGCGATAGAGTGTTTATAGGGAAAACTTTGTTGGCGCCTAAAAAAGGTCGTCAGCCAATTTTAGGGGCACAAAATAGGAATCTTGTCCACTCATTTTCTGAGTTTTGTGCAGTGATAAATTTTTCTGAAAACATGCCCTGCGTTAGTATTGATAAAAATATCCGAGAAGAGTTTGTTTCAAAACGAACCTAGTATGGACAATGGAGAAAAAGTCATAGGTGCAATACAAATTTACAACCATAGAGATTGTCATATTAATCAAATTGTATATCTCTTAATATGACTCACGGGCCTAAAATTAATTTAGTTTAAAGTATATTTGAAATGTCCACACATTACCAATATCCATTATAGCCAACCTCATTTGAGATTTTAAAAGTAGGCCCTATCTTGCATCGAATTTAAATATACTTATACAAATACTTTTTTGTATCGAATATACTGATACTAAATACTTTTAAAAATGTATCTTGATACAAGATAAAGATACTTTTTTGTATCTAAGATACGCATCTAGATACATGTATCTTAGATACTTAACAACACTGGTGTGTGTGTGTGCGCTCACAGACATAACAATTACACACATGCACGCACGCGCACAGAACACGTATATGTGATCTGTGTGTGTGTGTGTGTGTGTGTGTGTGTGTGTGTGTGTGTGTGTGTGTGTGTGTGTGTGTGTGTGTGTGTGCAGAGCCATACTAAGGTGGGGCTGAGGGGCTGAAGCTCCAGGCCCACCATAAAATATAGGCCTACCGTTTTTAGCTTCTCTTATTCACGATAACGTCGATAAGCCCAAGCGCGAAGTACGGGGCGTGACGTCGCACACGCACGCACACGCACAGCACGATCGGCTGAAATTCTAAGAACTTCGTTATCAGTTCAATAAAATCTGAACAGAACTGCAAGGTTCTATACAAAGACGACGCGTACCAGCAAGAGGAAAAAAAGAAAACTTAAGCAAAATAAACGATGGGAATATCATGATGCAGAAGCTGACGACGCCGTATTAACAGCGTCGAACAAGTTTCAAATAGGCCCACACACCTTTCTTCCAATTGCTGACAAGCTCTTAGCAGTTTTGAATCAAAGGATCTCAGCATATAGTGTTATAATGTTATTCAAGATAGATTTGGTTTTCTGTCCCAGGATCCAGGTTAAACGAGTCTGGTTAAATGGAAAAGAAAGGAAAGAGAAAGGGCACGTTTGTAATATGTTGACCATTGTCTGTGCAGATATAGAGATTGTCTGGTTTGCCGACTCTAGAACGTGCAACGCATAATTGAATGGTTGGGTGGAATGAGGAGTTAAAGGCAGTTACCACCTTAATGGTGAGGTTGTCAATTGAAGGGCCCAGAGGAATAAGGAAGTAAATGCAGTTACCCCCTTAGTGGTGAAAATATCAGTTGAAGGGTCCGGTGAAATAAGGAAGTAAATGCAGTTACCCCTCTTATTGTTGTTGATACACAAACCATTGGGGGGTCGGATACAGTTACCTCCTTATTCCACCCAGCCATTCAATTGTCCGTGTGAAAAGCAATCCGTTTCTAGATCTAAACCAGGAGCGTAGCGACGGGGGGTATATTTGTATATATACCCCCAAAAATTCAGTCTACCTTAGTGTTTTTATGTGATTTATATCTCAATAATCAAAGATCGGCCCTGAGCTTTGTTGATGGTTATTGCACACGTCAATCGAACTGGAAATTACAATCTCTTACATTGAAATGGCATTATTATTATTATTATTATTATTATTATTATTATTATTATTATTATTATTATTATTATTATTATTATTATTATTATTATTATTATTATTTGACAATTTATATAGTGCAATGAACATGGCGAAGTTCTAAGTCAAGAGCACTTTACGAGGAGCACTTATTGGAGATATTGAATCAGTGCGTCTTTAGTTTCCTTGCAAACAGTTAGGCGGAGATCGATTTAGTCACTTCCTCTGGTAACGCATTCCATAGTATGGGGTTCACTCGCGTGACATATCCCTTGGAATCATTGGAATGCAAGATTGTTGCCCTGTTCTTCCTCAGTTTGATCTTCAATTACTCGTCGCACGGATCTTCTTCGCGAGTACGACGACCTAAGTTTGGATCTTCTGCGAGGCATGATTTGGATGAAAGCGCAATTAAACTACTAATGAAATATTTAAATTAAAACGCAGGTCAATCGGCAGAGGGTGCTATTTTCAATTAAAATGCATATCAATCGACACAGCTCAATCAACTGCCAATCAAAATATTTGAATTCTACCACAGATCAATCGAAATATGACGCTGCTTTCAATTAAAACGTATATCAATCGACACAGCTCAATCCATCTCCAGTCAACAGATGGCGTCAACTACTAAAGAATTTAATCGACAGATGGCGCTATTTTTATAAAACTGTTTTTCAGCAAAAGCATGTTTACACTTGTCACTGACATCTAAGAATGAAAACACGCGCCTATTAGAATGCATTAGTTATTAGTTGTTTAAAAATTTCAAAGCAATCGGTTAAGAATTTTCAGAGATTTAAGATTTAGAACAAACGTTTACATTTTATTAATATAGAGTATACGATAGTGAAGCTAGCGAAATAAATGGAGTTTGCTCATAATTTAACGATTGAAATGATTAACGTGGCATATTTAAGTTTTACTCAGCAGAACCCACGGTTATAAATTTAATTATGACCAAAAAAGTAATGTAGCCATTTCAGAATAATCAAAGATTTCGATTATACTAATAGTAAATTAAGTGAGTCATTCTCATTTGTTCAATTTGTTCAATTCAATTTTATATTGACAGGGAGATGTATTTTCTGGTCCACCTGGTCCTCCTGGTCCTCCAGGTGCTCCTGGACAGGTAGTGTTTGAACAGTATTAAAGAGAGAGCTAATAAGTAAGTTAGCAAGTAAAATCTCGTTAATTTCTGTAGCGATTTAAAAAATTAGCACCGCAGTAGTTCCTTATTCCTACTGGAAAATAGGCCTATTCATTTCTAACATTCATAAATGCCTTAATTTGATACAGAATGCTTTTCTTGCGATTAAAGAACGAAACTACCTGAATCCAATGCAAATTGGAGTTATTTGAATTGTTGTTAATGTTTGGACTGTTGTTAAAGTTAGTTCAAAGTGAACAAGTAAACGCACGACCAGCATTAACTTAAACGCCAATGGCGTTGTCTGATTTGTTAATTTCAGCCGGCCTACGTCCACCAGCAGCTGTACCCATATTATTACGGGGTTCAGAGTCAGGAGAAGGCGTTTCCACGAGAGGCCCAACAATGGAGACCTCCAAGTGTCAGAAGTCAGGTAGATTCTTAAGAGAAAGCTTCGATTAAAACCCCGCTCTTCCTGTTGCGTCTGATACATTTCTTCTTCTTCTTCTTCTTCTTCTTCTTCTTCTTCTTCTTCTTCTTCTTCTTCTTCTTCTTCTTCTTCTTCTTCTCAAGACTTCTTCGTTTGTTATTTTTTCTTCTTCTTCTTCTTCTTCTTCTTCTTCTTCTTCTTCTTCTTCTTCTTCTTCTTCTTCTTCTTCTTCTTCTTCTACTTCAGGTTCCATACTCCACCGTCGCCACTCCTCTCTATCTTGAGCTTTTATCTTCATGGCTGAAATAGGCCTACTTGTTTTTTCCGTATTGTCGAACATCTACTCCAGCATCGATGTCCTTGGTCGCCCTTTTCGTGCTTTCCCGTTCATCTTTCCTTCTAGAACTCCTCTTAGTAGGTTTGATTCTTCTCTCAGAACATAGCCTATCCACTTCTTTTGTCTTGTACGAATAGTGTTAATTAGGCTTTTCTTCTCTTCTATCCTCTCCCAGACTTGTTCGTTTGTTATTTTTCCGTCCAGCTGATTTTCTCCATTCTTCGCCAGATCCACATTTCGAATGCCTCTAATCTCTTTGTGTCTTCCTTTCTGAACGTCCAAGTTTCTGATCCATAGAATGTCACTGGCCAGATCAGTGTATTCACCAATCGTTTATTCAGATTTCGGTTAAAATTCCTTCTCAGTAGTTCTCTTCTGTTCGTAAAGGCTTCTTTCCCCATGGCAATTCTTCTCCTTATTTCTTTATGGCACTTGGCGTTTTCATCGAGCTGATGAGGGCACTCAGAAGAATGGGAATAGACTAAAGAGACAGAAAACTCATCGGAAACCTGTACATGAATCTCTCTCTCTCTCTCTCTCTATATATATATATATATATATATATATATATATATCCGTGTGGATGGAAAAGACTGAACCAGGAACTCTGGGAAAAGGGGGATAAGACAGGTATGTCCTCTTCACCGTTGCTGTTCAATATCTACACAGAAGAACTCATAAGAGAAACCTTTGAGAACATAGAAGATGGAGTAGTGGTGGGGTAGAAAAAGGATAAGGGACATAAGATTTGCTGATGACCAAGCAATTATGGCAAACACCAACCATGGATTGCAGAGGTTGATGGACTCTCTTAACGCAACATCAAAGGATTACGGAATGAAAATCAATTTAAAGAAGACAAAGGCAATGAAAATCAGCAGACACGGTGGAGAAATGAAAATAATCATTGATGGAGTGGAAATAGAAGAGGTAGAAGAATTCTGCTATCTTGGAAGCCTGCTTGGTGTCTGATACCTAAAGCGCACTAATTACCTGAATAAATCAAATTCCAGATAAGAAAATGTCGACGATGTTAGGCAAATTCTGTGAAAAAATGTCAACCTTGGATTTTTCTGTGATTAACGTTTTCATTGCGCTTATAATTAATTGATCAATAAACTAGATTTGTGATTTTCAACATTAGCGCAACCGCGATCTCACTCAGGGACCGGTCATAGATTAGTTGAGAGTCATGCAAGTAAGTAAGTAAAATATCGTGAGTTTATATAGCGCTTTCAAAGTAGTACCGTCTGCATATTTGTAGGCGCTAAGTCTACATTTTTAAAAAGCTAAAAGATGGGGGTCAGTCAGGGAGGGACATTTCATTAATGGGTCATTGTGGTTGAGACGTTACAACCATGGTGGAAAGGATTTTCAAGATAAATGCTTTAGTGTTAAATAGAAAAACTCGAAATGTTGCAAGAAGTGAAGGAAAGTTGTGACTGAGAACTAGATGAGAAACCGGTTAGAACATTTTTCAGGAGGGAAGGTAGCCTAGGTAGGGTGATTGCCGATAAGTTGTCATACAGTCTGCAAATATGTTCAAAATAGCTAGATTTTAACCTAATATTACTATAAATGTTCTTTTCTGGGCGTCGCCTAGCGTCGTCGTTGGACGCGCCCCAGATTCCCTATTCGGATCTGACAACGTTGGCTTGTAGAATGATGATGCCCTTCCTCGGGGTCACTGGCTAGTGGCTACTCTGATATTCTTCAGAATTCTGATTTAATTTGATTTGAGTGAACTATTGATGACACCGCGTGTGATCGACATGATCGTTTCCGAATAATGCGTCTGGAATAAAGGTCGTCGGAAAGAAGTATAGTCAGGGGCGTAAACCTGGCGTCAACATTGGGGGGATAGAATAATTTTTAAAAAGTTGACCCCCAGAAATATAAATATCCTCCCCATTTTGGGGGAATATTGCATAGTATGGTGGGGACTTTAAATCGCCAATGAAATACGTCTTGACAAGCCAAAAAGAAGGTCATCCTGATATTTTTATATTTTCCCTCTTCAAATACCCTGACAAGCAAAAAAAGGTCATCTGAAATGAGAGAATGCAGATTTGGCGTAATTATGACATCAACATGATGGGGTAAGATAGCATTTTTACCATATAGCCCAAAACATTGGGGGATAATTGATACTCTGTCCCCCGCCAACTAATTATTCGGGGGACCGTCCCCCGCCGTCCCCCTCCGTGTTTTACGCCCATGAGTATAGTCGCCGATCTTATAATCAAAAAGAAAATTGCATGTTCTCTCGCATATTTAAAGCGTTATTAGAATGTGTTTCTTATTTTAGGGACCTCCGGGACCAAAAGGTCCGCCTGGTCAGCCTGGTCCACCGGTGGGTCGTTCTATTAAATTCTTCAGACATTTGTATTTTAAGACTTTGTTACTGTATAGGAATAATGTAATAATAAAATAAAATAATAATTCATTAGGCTACATTTGAAATGCTCACGAATAGCGCCATTTTAACCCACGTCACCTAAACTTTTAGTCGGGGTTTTGATAATTTAATTTAATAGAATGTTTGCAATGTCTAAACTGTAATGACAACATAACTGGATCAGCCTTGAGATTCTTGATATTAACACGATTTTACAATGTGTCCCATATATGGAACAGTGAAAGCTGGAGAGTGGGGCTTTCTCAATAAATATAGTTCTACTCAACTATTCGACCTCAGGATCTGCTCAGTCAACCATCTCAGACAAGGAAGCACTTTTGCCAGCTTGTGTCCACTCAGCCTGATGCTCATCGAATGCCATCAACGAATTCATGTCGTATGCATGGCGTTGAACAGCAATGAGATTGTTGTTGTAGACGTGTCCTAGAATATTTCCTTTAGTGGCAGAGGGGCGTATCCACTGAGTAATTATTAGAGTAGCAATGACAAAACGTATCACTTATCTCGAGACTTTGAAACCGTGACTGCACTTCTGGCTTGCATAGCGCTTTGTCTCAGCCACATTCATGTCAATCAATTCATGTCACAAAACATTTAAGACTAATCATTAAAGAATTTTTTGCATCAGGTTTGTACGGATTACACGGTTTTAAGACTAGATATGTAGCAGGGACGTAGATAGGGGTGGAAGATGGCAGAATGGGTTACGTGCTGGAGCGTCAGGCTGACGGAGCGGGTTCAAGCCCCGTTAGTGCCACTAGTGGCTTTCACACAGGCAGTAATGTCTTCTAAGCCACTTTAAATCATGTTGAGTAGCTAGGCATGGGTTTGGGGGCTCAAGTCCCACAAGCCTGAAGCTAGCCCCCCAAATGAATTCAAGCCCAAATGGCGTTTCGAGCTCAAAAAGAGGGGAGTGAATCTTTGGGTTCAGCTCCCAAACCTAAAATCCTGGATACATCCTTGATGCGTAGGCCTATATACCGCACGTTAGTCCTACCCACCTTCCTTAACGCAGAAACGTGGAATCTGCGGTCTAAAGACTTAAGAGCATTGGAGGCCTTTCAAGCCAAAAGTCTGCGTCTGATTATGGAATCCGCAGGTACGACTTCTTCCCCAGCAATGACGTCCTCTCTCTCACTGGCAGAAATGATTTCCTCTTCAGGCTTATCGCCGCTCGTTTGGACGAATATGTCCCAGCCCATCGGGTACTCCAGTGCCACATCAACCTGTCATTTGGCCGTAGTACTAACCGCTCTTGGAGACGTCTTCGCGATCGGCCAAAGAACCGATGGATAGACCAGCTACGGCTGCAATAACGCCAGGACTCCAGCGTTCCACCTGCCACTCTGTGGCATAGCGCTAAACTTCGAGGACATGGACAGAAGTTGACACTACGGACCCCGATGGCTACGTGTTGACGTTGACGATGACGATGACGATGACGATGACGCTGCTGCTGCTGCTGCTGATGATGATGATGATGATGATGATGATGATGATGGATGATGATGATGATGATGGTGATGATGATGGTGATGATGATGGTGATGATGATTATGATTTCCCACCAAGTTCTACTGAGTTGGCCAGTCTCTTAGATTGGAAACACCGAAAGTTCTTACCGGTCGTCTACTGGCTGAGTCTAGTTTCGATAGAATCGTCAAATATACAATGCATGTCACTCTGTGGCATAGCGCTAAACTTCGATGATGATATCGATGACCACTTTGATATGACGCCACTTGAAGTCACAAGCTAATTATACGCTGACATTCGCTTACATATACAGTTCACTGCAATTATGCCATCTTTACTTGTGATATCTTTAGTGATAGACAACAGCTCATGGTTCCTTGCCCTTGGCATTCTCGTTCGTCGGCGCCCCACGTAGGCGCTCTTATCAATCGTGTAGATCAAAGCTAATACGAAGCTAATACGTATAGCGGGCCCGGTAGAAAATGTTCCTAATTGCAAAAAGGCCAGATGCCATTTAAAAATTATCCTCCCTAAAATATAATATGACGTTAAATACGTCATGAAGTACACACATACCTAGCCAATTTTATATAGGTCACTTGAGTCTCTATGTGTGGAAACATTAAATATGTTAGCTAAATCACACTCATACGAAAAAATATAAACTTCTAACTTTTTTACATTTTTCTCAGTTTTCTTGCTTCATGCCACGGACCACCGCCGTGGGAAGATAGGACCGGCACCGGTCCGCGGATCACCATTTTGGGAAGCACTGGTGTAGACTGGTAGATCAATCCTTAATTGCCGTCCAGGGCGTAGCGACGGGAGGGTATATCGGTATATATGTTACAGACAGTCAAACTGTGAAACAAGTGATTGCACGGAATCCCTAGCACAGTTAGTGATTTTGTGAAGTGACCATTTCCCTTAGTGATTTCATGAAAACACTAAAAAAACTCTAGGGATTTCGCGTATTTACTGAAAATGTGCTTCAGTTATTTAACGAAATCACTAACTTCGTTAAGAGATGAATTCTTTAGATAGGATAAGGCTTTATGACAACGCCGTTTGTTTTTGGATGCTTTCTTTTTGATTGACACACGAGGCAGTAGGATTTGAAAAGTTCAACAGCTTCAATCGTGATGCTCGCATAATTTTTGGCACTGTGTTTTAACATCCTGTCACAGCCATCGTGGCCCGTTGTTACGTGTGCTTTGCTAAGGATGTCGTAGGTGTCTTTTATAGTAGCGAAGTAGAATGATCTGTCTTCAGGTGATTTTCTTTTCATAATTATATATAATCAATTTCTCCACATCGCCACAGGTCAGTTCTTCCTACTTATTGAGAATATAGAAATCGGAGTAGGCTTATAACTACGACTTTATTATTAACATGCACAAGAAATATTGAGAAAAATATACGATGTTCATATTTCAACTGTTTACATTGAATTGTTTCTGACAGGCTTGGAAAGATTTTAAAATAACTTCTTCCTAAATTCTTCCTCGCAGCTCTCCTAACTGTTCTTTTCTATACTTTGACTGATCCATTCTTACAAGCTATATTAGTCGAAGTGCAGGGAGACAAGACCGACTTAATGAATTCTAATACTCTTGGGATTTCGTATATTACTAACTTCAGTTTTATTTTTTCAGTAATCACTAGTTTCACAGTTGGAAATGAAATTCTATTTTTGTTTTAACAGTAATTACTAGGAAATAAAATTTTAGTGTTTTAAATGAATTCTAGGTTATGACTGATTTTGATTTTTAGTGAAATTGTGTAATGCCACACCCATTTTTTTCAGTAAATCTATACCTGTTTAAATCCCCAGAGTTTTTAGTGTTTTCATGAAATCAAGAAATGAAATGGTGACTTAGCGAAATCATTAATTTGCTAAAGATTTTTCGTGAAATCAATAGTTGGGATATCATTTGATTTCCAACATATATACCCTCCAAAAATCAGTGCATATATAATGCAGTATATATATTACAGTATATATATATATATATGTAACATGTATATGATACAATATATATATTATAACAATATATACCGTAGGATAAATTTTATTTCAACCTCTCCCCAAATCAAGTTCCAGAGACCATGAGAGTATTTTTACGTCATGGACCTCTTAATCAGTATACACAGTATATATTGTCTTAGTACTTACTCTAATTTGTCATGATATTTTGTCTAAGGAAATGTGTAAAAACAGGACAATAGCATGATAACTAATCAGTGTTCAGCAGTTTCTAGGACACCATATTGTAACCATGTACGTCACTGTTAAAATGCAATAATTTACACGCTGACGTATGTGGCAGGAGCTTCTTCTTCTTCTTTATTATTATTATTATTAATTATTATTATTATTATTATTATTATTATTATTATTATTATTATCATTGGTTAGATAATCAGATCAATCATTATTAGAGTGCAAATATAGCCCTATGCAAAGCAGCAAATGCGCTAATGACAGTTGCGAACTGGATTTATATATACATTATACACGTGTCCAGAGTCCACTAGAAAAGTAAGCCAATGCATTTATCAGCACAGTCTTACTGATGCTGTACCGATTATTAACATTTTTGTAGTTTTTAATACAATTATTTAAGTCAATATAAGCTTTATTTTTAATTGTCCAACTTGTATAATGCATCAGTAGCAAATTACTTCGAGACTGTGGAGTTTGACTTTCAAATTTCAACGTTACGAAACAACAGCAGTGGCCCCGTGATCTACCAACCACCGTCGAGTTGTTGAAAAAGCGACACCGATTTATAGCCACCAAGTTCCACAGATCTTAATCCTGTGGACTATAATGTATGGGAAATACTTCAATAAAGAGTGTACAGCTCTGTCTTGGAGGTGATTTTGAAACAATGATTGATATATAATCAATTTCCTGGATTGCCAGGGGGTCATTTCTGGCGGCTTATTGAGAATAGTGACGATATCGACTTTCGACTTGTGCAAAAGCCAATGGTGGACACTTTTAACATACATTCATATACAAATGTCAGCTTGATAACATTATTTGATAGGTCGTCTGAGAGCTATTTCGCAACGTTGAAAAGTCAAGTAGCTCTATCGAAGCAATTTGCTACTAAATCTGATGCATTATACAAAACGAGGCTTATATTGGCTTAGGTAGCTGTATCCAGATTCAGAAACTACAAACATTTTAAGAATCGGTTCAGATTAGTAAGGTTATGCTAATAAATGCATCGGCTTACTTTCTTAGTGGACATATTGCCATATATATTGGCATCTGAACATCCACTCCAAATGAAGGGCGACAATTGTAATACCTATGCAGAGAGGTAGCACTCACAAGCAGGATTTAACTTTAATGTCTAAGATACTGCTACTACAACTACTACAGCAACTACTACGACCACAGATTACTACGATTACTACAGATGAATCGACGAGCTGGGGCATTGGAAAATATTGATGGAACAGCCGACTTAAATAGGCAGCCTTATCTCCTCAATAGTCTGTCAATGCTGTTTATTATTATTATTATTTTTATTATTATTATTATTATTATTATTATTATTATTATTATTATTATTATTATTATTATTATTATTATTATTATTATTATTATTATTACTAAATATTATTATTATTATCATTATTGGCTTAGGTAGCTGCATCAGCTATTTTATCAACATTATGACATATTAGTAAGGTTAAGGCTAATAAATGCCATAGGCAAGAGCGATTCACAATCAGTCACAGTAAGAATTGCGAAACAGGTGCGTTTTTAGTTTTGAACGAAGGATTCAATGAAGGGCTGCTAATCGCCCGGAAGGGCGTTCCACAGAGCGGGTTGCCCGAGTCACCGATCTTTCGCCCAGGACGACCGTCTTGGATGGAGGCAGAACCAGGAGGCGGATTACTTGATGGATCGCAGCTGGGGCATTGGAAAAGTCTGGAACGGGTCGATCTATGTATAAGCGCTGCCAGGCAATTCGGTTGTCCATGAGCAGGGGAGTCACGTGTCCGTTCCACTTTACGCCGAAAATCACTCTTGCTGCAGCGTTCAAGACTGATTGCAGCCTGTCTAGTTGGCAGTCAGGGAGACCAAGAAGAATCCCATTGCAGTAATCGAGCTTAGATACGACGAGTGCACGGGTCACTCTGGTCGCCGCCCCGATCGAGATGTACCGTCGTATCTCCCTAATTCTGCGAAGCTGATAGTGGCAGGCCCGGGACACAGCACTCACATGACTCGCAAACGATAGGGTACTGTCGAAGATGACGCCCAGCAGCCTCACCTGGGTGGCCGGGTCGATTGCGATATCGCCTATCATCACAGGTGAGCAGTTTATTTGATGAACTCTTCTCGGGATCGGGGTGCTGAACCAGAGCAGTTCCGTTTTTTTCGGGGTTGAGCGCTAGCCGGTTCGCTCCCGTCCATCGCATGATCTCTCGAATGCAACATGTATGTCTTCATCCATCCAATGTTTGCTGCTATCCATTCCTCTAGCAAATGCACTTATTTCGAAATGTTTGTTGACTTCAAATCTCGACCACTGCAGTATGTGCCAAGTAAACCATGGACGACTCTCTAAAAGAGAAAGCTAACTGCGTAAAGGGCGATCTGAGGAAAACTCGAAGACTCTCGCCCGGTAGGGGATATCATGGGCAGCAGGTGAAACCCGACCTTCAACCAGCTCTCTGCAATATCAGCGAAAGTGCGTGGAAACAAAGTTTGAGAATATGGAATATGGAATGTCAGAACACTTTTCCAGACAGGGAAACTAGCAAATGTGATTAAAGAAATGAAAAGACTACAAGTGAACATCTTGGGAGTGGCAGAAAAGTTCCAGAAACACGGTGGACAGGAAAGGAGAAGATGATTTCAGACGGCATGACGCTTATTTACTCAGGTGGGAAAACCTGAAGCAAGCCTGGCAATAATTTTAGACGACAAAATATCAAAATACAAAACAGGTCGCTCTTAGTAAACTTCATACGTCGATGGTCATTGGACATCATTCAGTATTCGTCACAGCTGTTTTATTTAATTCTATCTGTTGTAAATGCAGGGACCCCAAGGAACGAGAGGTGAAGCAGGAGAGACAGGCCAGACGGTAAGCAACGAATTTAGTCTAATTGCTTGTTTCGTTTTTTTGCTATATGTCAACCCAAGCGCATGACGCTTGTCCTAAATCACTGCTTCTCTATCTTTTTGTCATGCACTGTTTCGAATTCACATAGATTTTGAAGAACTAAGCTGGTATGGTATGAGCATTGCAGCGACTGCAGCAATGTCGTTTTTAAATGTACTTTTAATGTGTTTTCCAAGTCCTAAAATTGCATATTTTAAAAGTATGAATATGAGATTTTACATTTAAACTATTACGATCTTGTCATTTTCAGGGTTATATCGGTTCTCGGGGACCACCCGGACCTCCAGGAATCCCCGGAAAAGATGTAAATGCGTGCATATACACATTATATTAGATTGTAATATTATAATAGTTGGGCTTAAAGTAGCTCACTAGGATCTGTCCTGTGTGAGAAACTCTATACAACGTTAACTAAACGTTCACCTAATAAATTATTACATCCCATGTGGTTTTAAATGCGTTTTCCAGGTGCTTAAACGTTCTAATTCAAATTCTAAGTAATGTTCTAAAGATTCAAGAGCACTTTTGATAAGATGGAAAGGCTCGCATTTTATAGCTTCAACTGCTAAGTAATGGGAGTGATTCGGTTTACTTATGATGGCAAGGGGATAGAAAGCGTGCTTGGTGAAAGACAAGACAGATAGTCAAAATAGGCCTAAATGTTGTTTAATGGCAAAGAGTCTGTTTAATGTACTATTTCTTTAAAATTAATATTCACCATCGTTGCTATCATAACGTTGTGAACATAATTATAATTGCACAATAGTTGTCGTCACCATCGCTGTCGGTAACATCGTCGCCGTCATCATGTAACAGAATGATCTCAGGGCTGTTGAACGCATGTGTCCAGCATAAGCCTGTATGTTGAAGCCAGCTGTGGACGCCATATTTGTTAACGCGCAACATTACAAGCACCTCAAGACAGAGCAGCAGAAAATGGCGCCCACCAATCAAAATCTGTATACTGAAAATGAATATTCATGAGACTTCTTTCATTGGTCGACGCCATTTTCTGCTGCTCTGTCTTGAGGTGATTGTGCAACATTGCGCTTGCGATAGGCGACATCCAAGTGTGATAGCATTCGAATTGAATACTGTTTCATTTAATTTATAATTAAATAATTGATTAAAATAATCGTCGAACGTTTGCTGAATCATCCCAGCGAGATTGAAAATTTCCGCAGCTTTTGAATTTTTTAACCCGTTTTCAAATCCGGACTTTTCTGGGCTTTTTTAAAAACGCAGTCTGGGCTTTTTCCTATGTTTTGCGTAAAAACATATGGCGGATAGGCTCCATCCACACGCCCATAGCTGGCTTCAGCCGTTAAGCAGGCCTGATTAGGCTCATGTTCTCTCCTGTGTATTATTGCTCCATGGTTGAATGCATCCGTTAAACTTATTTGTGGCGAATCTTCGATCGACGTTTCCTTCCCTTCACATGAGTTGTAATCTGTGCAGAATCAGCCAAGTAGTCTGTAAATTCGAGTCTTTTTAGCCTCTTCATTTCTTGCTTAGCTATATATTATATATATATATATAATTATATATATATCTTTTCTTAATATCTTCCATCCCAACAGTTTTTTGATTTAGCAGATTGTTATATACTTTAAATGTACTTTTCTATTTATATTTATCGCCAAAAAATTACAGGGAGAACAAGGTCAAGACGGCGAACTGGGAGCATCAGGAATGATCGGACAACCTGTAAGACGCTTATCCCTTTGATCGAAGAGCTTTTATTCGTTATTTCAGAATTATATAAATCTTCATTGTAGAACTTCAAATCATTCATTCGTTACTAAAATCAACTATTATAGAGAGAGGGCCAACATTCGGCTACGGCCTTATAGCTTTCATAATATTCGGCTTCGGTTTCGGCCATAACTAAGTATGAGCTACGGCTATAAGTCGTAACTTTCAACGTCATATAATTGATGACTGTCAAAGTTATTCGTTGCTATCAATTAGTTAATTTTTATGTTGGTGTACGTATAGTACGTAAGTAAAAGTAAGTAAAGTAAAATCTCGTTAATTTCTAAAGCGCTTTCAAAAGATGCACCGAAGTAGCTCCTTATTCCTACGCGCTCAATCTCAAATGAAGTAGCTATAGCCAAAGGTGGGTCATTCATGCCGGGTCATTTAATCAAAAGGGCAAGTGGGCAGGATGCTATAGCTATGGAGGAAATGATTTTATAAAGAGAAATGATTTTAGTTTAGAAAGAAAAACATGAAGAGATGTTGCAAGAAGGGGAGAAAATTGTGACTCAGAGTTTGTTATTTGGCTTTGATGTAGACAGCGAAGGGATATTGGAATTGAGTTCCAAAGCTATATATATATATATATATATATATATATATATATACGTATACTATATATAATTCAGCTTCAAAGGTTGAAAGGCTAAGTAGCCTAACGAATAAGATCAATAGCGCCATTGCAAGTTCGCATAGATCATAAGTGTTATTAGAGGCAACAAGGGGATTAAGGGGCTGTTAAAGCGGGTGGTTCAAAGAAGGTAGCTATAATAACCTTCATTCATCAATTTCGATTCCCGATTAAAATGTTTTTAATTATTTAGTCCCACCAGTCTAATGCAAATATCTCGTGACTGCGGATTAGCATCTACATAAGCATATGCAATCCTACCTTGATCAACCACGCTTGCCACGATCTGGAACCAATGTCTATATATATATATATATATATATATATATATATATATATATATATATATATATATGCCTACTTGCATAATAGCCAGTTTCCAATTTTTGAACCTGCTGCCCGAAAATTTCTTTCTTCGCCACCCAACAGTTTTGCCAGCGAACAATTGCTCAGGTCGGCAGGACAAGTATATTCGGATTGACGTAGCAATTTGTTATGTTAGGTGAAAATGCGGAAAACTATTATTTTTGCTAACAACATTCTACTTTTCGGCTACAATTAATTATTGATATGTTATAAATTAACATCACAAGTGACAAATTAACTGTTACTTATATTTTATATTAATCATGTGTATTTTTCTATAGCCAGTGTAAACAATTCATTGTAAGTTAGCAGGTGAGAAAGTAACTTTTGCTTATATTTTATATTAATCATGTGTGTTTTCGCATCTCAATTTAAAACGTCGCTGCTCACTAACTTTTAGGGTTGCATTTAAATAGCTTCGGCTACCGCCGAATCTATTACAGACAGTTTCGGCTTAGCTTCGGCTTCGGCCGAATGTAGGATTGCAGTTACGGTCCCAGTTTCGGCTTCGGCCAACAACTGTAAATTGCAGCCTCGGTCTGACTCTACTTCTATACTCACGCAGTAGCAAGCATGTACTTTTGTGCAGTAAGAGCGTAATAAATTGTAACGGTTTTGAGCAGTCTCAAAAGTTCCACTCCGGTGTAGCATATTATAATGACTCCCATATAATAATAATAACTCCCCTTCTCATTATTATATGTATACTAAAGACTCCCCCCTCATTATTATATATATATATATAATAATAACTCTCTCTATATTATAATAACTCCCGGAAGAAGTAGGCCTAAAAATTGAAAAACAACCCCAATTTATAAAAATGTCTCTAAAATGGTTATATGAAATTATAGACCCATTTCTAATCTCCCAGTTTTCCTAAAATTCCTGAAAAGGCAATGCTTACCAGAATGTTAAACTACTTAGATGCATTTAATAGCATCCACTGATCAATATGGTTTCAGTCCTATTTCTCCACTTAAATGCCAATAATGAATTTAATTGATACCAAAACAACAAATTTTGAATCCCATAGGCACACTATTTGGAACAATCCTCGATATAAAAAAAGCTTTTGGCGCTCTAGACCATGGTATCTCAGCTGGCTTCTGAAAAACTAAGAGAGTTATTATAATACTAGAAAGATGCTCGCTCGCGCTCGCAGTGCAGTGCAGGATAATACTAATCCAATACATATACCTAATACCCAATCATTGAATTCATGCTGAACAACATTTCAATGATGTACTGTACATACGCCACCTAGCCAAGCTCTGCGCCACGTAATAATTAGGCCTATGTACGTTAAAATCACGCAACTGTGACCATTTGTGACGCTGTACACGTATTTTTTATGTACGTTAAACTTGCGCAACTTCCTCAAGCTACGCCCACCAACGCATCTCGACGTTGCGACATTATATTATGACGCTGCAATGAACAATTGAAACGTCAAACGCTTCTTCGACTAAACCGTTTGGTTACCAATAGCAACGTCGTCTTCGAACATCGCCCACCAACGCATCGCGACGTTGACAGAACAATTAAACGTACGCTTCGTCAAACGCTCGCCCACCAACGCATCGCGACGTAAGGACTAAACCGTCTACCAATAGTCAACCAATCAGAACGCTTGAAGGTAACAGAGAGACATACAGAATAAGGATCTTAATATTATAGATAGAGAGAGTTATCATTATATATATATATAATAATGATGGGGGAGTCATTATTATATATATAATAATAATGAGGGGGAGTTATTATTATATGGGAGTCATTATAATATACTATACCGGTTCAAGCCTGAGTTTGTATGCGATGACCGGTTAAAGCTGGATTTCTACAATCTGCGTAGCGTTTCAACCTGATTCTTAGTGCATTGACATGAAAGCGCTTTAAAAATAAGAAACATTTACTTTTATTTATATTTTTGCTGCACTTCTTCAAACAGGGTTCGTCTGGGCCACCGGGTTCTCCTGGAATGCCTGGAGCCAAAGGACATCGGGTATAACTTGGAGTCATGTTCTTTTAATTATTTTCTATGTGGAAGCAGAAATCCATACGAGAGTAAGGAAGAACAATTTGTTTGGATACTGTATTAACCCCTTAACCGGTTGTCCCGATAATACTCGTCCAATTTACATTATGTTACAAATAAATGGCCGGTTAAGGGGTTTTAAAAAACTTCAGCTTCCATTTTAGCAGCCAAACATAGCAGTTCATATTTTTTATGAACGCGTCATACCTAGCCTGGTTTTCTCTAGGCGGTGCCGTCAGTCTACCACCAGACTGACAAAATGAAGGGTTGCCATCAGACGGGGCTGCACTTTGGAATTTGGCAGGAAAACCGAATTAGTTGCACTCAGGACAGAAGCACGCCAAAGACAGAAGCACGCCAAATTTCATGCATTTTGATCCAGAGATTGTGAAAATAGTTACAGTCAAACCGGGAAGTACCGGTTTTATTGCCCCTGTGTATGCACCAGTGGCGGCTCCACCAGGGGGCAGAGGGGGCCCGTGCCCCCTATTAAGTGCCTGGGCCCCAGTGGCCCCCCAGTTGGGACTTAATGCTACATACATTAAACAGCAAAAGGTTGGCCCCCGTGATTAGAAGTTGCCACCCCAACGGCCCCCCACTTGCCAAATCCTAGAGCCACCAGTGGTATGCACGTTAAGAATTGTACCATATATATTCATAAGGAATAGTTATGACTGATTTACTGTTCCTACTGATCTTATCTAACGTCTGTTTTCTTTTGGTTTTATTATTCCGAAACATTTCTACAGGGATTTACTGGAGCCCCGGGAAATATAGGAGAACTAGGAAAACCGGGCGAACGGGTAAGTTCTGAGAAACTTTTATGATCATTAGAATCTTCAGTGTTGTTTCCCAGTTGTTTTTTCAAATTAGAAATATCAGCGCACTGCAATGATCCAGAAAAATCACTATGTCCTTAAGCCATGATGTTTATGTTGAATCATAAAAGTGTGTTGATACTTCCTCTTTGATTTATGCTTATTTCGATCCTTCATTCACCGCCTATGTCAACTTAAAAAAATATGGATAAAATTTGAAATAGGCCTAAGAATTGTATTGTACGGTAATATAATATTGGCTTAAGACGCGTAGCATAACCTTAATTTTCTACAGCTTCGTCTTTCTCACACCGAACGCTAGATAATTATAGCAAAGACGCCTGCGTACATGGATTACGTCATCAAAGCGTCTCATCGGCAGAACGTTCGCATCTCTGTCTGTAAACAGCATTTTTGTAAATCTGACGCTGCAACTCCTTAGTAATAATTGAATACTTTGTTTTTTAAGACAGTTCCAATTTTTCGATTTCGCGAATGCAAAGTCCAATATCAGAAACGCGTAAATTTTTCAAATTAAAATATCTGGCGACGGAATTAGTGTCGGAAAAATTTTCAGTACACCAACCCATCAAGTATTTCCTACTCAATGCTATTGAGCAGTGCAATATAATATTCTCGATATTGAATAAATTGAATGATCGATTCGGGTGGTATCGTTCACAAAGCTTTGTATGGTATCAATTTTTAGGGTCCGGATGGGGCACCTGGGCCAGTCGGACCTGTTGGCCAAGTGGTTTGTATATAGTTTAAAATCGAAATCTAAATATTACATTTATATAGCGCCTCGAATGTTAATATGAACTCGTCATCAATCTAAAGCGATACTCAGACTATGTTGATTTGCATTATACACCACTGGAAATATGAGTGTCCGGGAATCGAACCCACGTTGACGGCAAACTGGACGGACGCTCTGCCAAGTGAGCCACGGAAGTTTGTATTGAGTCCAGTAACGCTGCACAAATTTTTTTTAAAGTTTAGCTTCCAGATTTTTTGGCGATTGTGATAGATGTCGCTTAGCTGTGCAAAAATGTAGTTTTTGTCTTGCTGCATCATTTAGGAACTATGAGAAACAGACCAGAAATGACTGGAAAATGGACAGTTTACCTGAATGACATGTTTAATAGAGCTAACTGGTTAAAACTTTCACCGTGTTCGCCTCTAACAGCACCGAGATTTGCTGTCTTGTTGGGAAGAACTTTAAATGTGGGTGCAGGACATGAATCTTAAGTGACATGTTGCACTTCAGTATGCTTAGATCATTTTATGTACATGGTGAATGTAGGTTAGAGCTGTAGAAAAGATAAAAGGCAATGATTGGGCAAAAAGGGTATGGAGGCAGATAAAAAGGGTATGGAGCAGCCGCCGCCAAAAACGACTGCAAAAGTCTGTTCAGAATCTTCCAAGAGCTGACTGGATCAAGCACCAATTCAAATATACCAATAAATAGCAAAATTTATATATACTTACAACAGAGGAAGAACAGTCTGCACGATGGATAGAATACTTCAGTGAAATTCTCAATCAGCCGACACCCAAGGAACTCTTTGACCTCACAGCAGAGGAAGACCGACCCCAAATCCTGCGTCTCTCCTGAGGGCATAGAAGAAACGGAAGTGCAGAGGGCCATCCAAAGGTTGTGAAAAACAACAAAACAGTTGGGATGGATGAGATTCCGGCTGAGCTAGTGAAACACGGAAAATATACCTCACACTCCTCACGGCAATGCAGCTCACTCGTCTATTCAGTCTAATATGGTAAACTGATGACGTTCCACTAGAATGAAGGTGTGAGGCATTGTACCAGTACCACTACCAAGAAAGCGCCCTAAATGACTGCAGCAATTGGCGAGGAATGCAGAGTACAGCTGTACAGATTGAAGTAAAGTATAGACCAAACGCTTCGTGAGAGCAAGCCGGCTTCCGAAGCGGAAGATCCTGCACAGAGCACATCCTAACATAAAGGAGCATCGTTGAACAATTTCATAACCGGAAGAAGCCTCTGTATATCAATTACATAAACTTCAACAAGGCTTTTGATAGCATACATCGGGATACGCTATGGAAAATACTGAAGATATATGGCATCCCAGACAAATATATCAACATATTCCGGACATTATACAGAAACCTAGCATGCTGCATAAGAACAAGAAATGGCCACACAAAGATGTTTGACATACTGACTTGCGTGAGGTAAAGATGCATCCTCTCACCTTTCCTGTTTCTCACTGTTTTGGACTTCATCATGAGGAAGACAATAGATGCCCCAAACTTTGGCTTAGAATGGGGCTAACACATGCTGACAGACCTAGACTTTGCTGATGGCAACGCCTTGATAAGTGAAAGACAGACTACAAGAAATGGCAAACAAGACTACAAGAAATTACAAACAAACTTACAAGAAATTACAAAGAGGCTCTACAAAAATGATGCAAAAGTTGCACTAAAAATCAGCTGTGAAAAAGCGAAAGAGATGGCGGTGCATGGAGATCCGCAAGTAACACCACTCACTATTGATGGAAACCAAATTGAACGCGTTGACGGTTGAAGCCTTCATCTATCTTGGCAGCAACCTTTCCAACAATGGTGACGTTGACCCTAATGTTAATATTAGAATTGGGGAAGGTGTCAGCAGTATTCCGACGTCTCAAACAAATATGGAAGTGCTGCAGCTCAATGGATACACGTTAATTTGTTATTTTGTTAATCAAATAAGTAATGACGTCATCAACTTTCGGTTACCTGAGATGAGTAGAGAGTTCATTTCTGAATGTAACTACCAAGTTTCATAGCTGTATCACAGTCCAAACTCCAGCTGCAGCGTGTAATATATGCTATGATTTTAACAACTCAATGGATAAACGTTAATTTATTAATTTTTAAGATTAAATAAGTAATGACGTCATCAACTTCCGGTTACTTGAAATGCGTATAGAGTTCATTTATGAGTGTGACTGCCAGGTTTAATGGCTGTCATAGCTGTATAATTGTGCAAACTCCAGTTACAGCATGTAATAGATGCCATTGCGTTAGCAACTCAATGGACACATACTAAGTTGTTAATTTGTTAATTAAATAAGTGATGGCATCATCAACATCCGGTTACTAGATATATTTAAGGAAAATAATTTTTAGCTATACAGCAAAATTTTGCAGCGGTTTCTATATCCGAACTTAAGTTATGCCATGTATTGTTGTATGCCATGTATTGTATGTATTGTATTGTTTTGTTATTTTTGACACTACAGCATGCTGTGGTGTCAAAAATTCAGTGGACCCAAGTTCGCGGACCCGAGCCAGGCCGCCGTCAGTCCTTCCATTTAAGGGGTCTGTGGTTACGAGTCTACAAAAATTAACGCAATTCGGAGTATACAAAGCCATAAGTTCTCCCACACAGCTTACAGCTCACATATTCAATGTCAGCTCTTGATAATTTTTTACTATTAGTCTATGATATATATATATATATATATATATATATATATATATATATATATATATATATATAGGATGAACAAGTGAAAAGTGGACCCTTTATGATATTTAATATCTCGGCCGCGTGTGTAGAGATTTCAATAAACTTTATAGACCACATACCTGGGGATGTTTCTGATGTAATTGCCAAATTTCAGGCTGATATCTTTAGTGCTTGCTGAAATATGGCCAAAAAACTAAAGAGACCCACATTTTAAAATTGACATTGGAATATAACGCCATAATAAAGTGATAAACATTTTTTTATTTGTTGGCCCTGAAAAGAGCCGTTTTAAAGGTTGTTTCAGATGATTTGCTACGGGAGCAGGTGCTCAAAATGCCCCCATCAGCCTTCACACATGCCGACAAGCGATTCTTCACTGACAGTATCGACTTCTTGATCTGGTTCTCAGGCAAACTCTCCCAGATATTCTTCAGCACCGTCTTCAACTCCGTGATGTTCTGTGGCTTTGGCTGATACTTTTGATATCTGTCGAGCATGATTCTCCAGACGTGGAAGTCAAGTGGATTGATATCTGGGGAGTTGGGTGGCCACTGGCCAGTCATCTTTCTTGATGAAATCTGGACAATTTTGCTCTAGAAAATCCTGGGTCCTGAGAGCAGAGTGGGCAGGTGCTCCGTCTTGCTGGAATATAAAATCTTTTAGCAAATCATGACAGTCCTCTAGAAGATCTGGTAGCAGCTGAGTTACGTAGCACTCGGCGTTCACTTTGGATTTGTCTGGTACGAAGCGCAGGCGACCCTTGCCCTGATGGCACACTCCAGCAGACACCATGACATGTCTGGAAAACTTTGTCCGATGCATGACAAGTCGTTCTGATGGCAAATCTCCTTTCCTTCCCACACCCACACTCGCTTGCCTTGACTGTCAACTGGCGGATTAAGGTAGAAGGCCTTGTCGTCAGTGAAAAGACCTCTTTAAGTTTGGTTACAGTCAAGCGTCGCATCAAACGTCTGCAGCGAGACAAGCGCTTGTTCCCGGTTGCGACGTTGTCAATTTTTAAATTTGGGTCTCTAGTTTATGGCCATATTTTAGCAAACTCTCAAGATATCAGCATGCAATTAGGCAATTACATCAGAAACATCCCCAAGTATATGGTTTATAAATTCTATTGAAATCCCTACACACACGGCCGAGATATTAAATATCATAAAATGGTCCACTTTTCACTTATTCACCCTGGGTTTAGGGGGCGGAAGATGGCAGAGTGGGTTACGTGCTATATGACGGATATATATACAGGCAGTAATGCCTTATATATTTAAATCATATATATATATATATATATAATTCTCATAGATTCTACATATATATAATTATATATAATTATATATAAAATTCCATTTGCCAGCCCTGTCGCCGATAATTCTGTTTAGATCTTCCTGTAACTCACTGACATGTTCCATGCACAGTTTTGTGTCACCTAAAAATATTGAGATTTCTGATGACAATTTAAATATTAACTTTCGCATCAATTGAATCTAGTCTACGAAATCAAACATGAGTTAGCATACTGTACCTGTTGTTTTAGGGTCAAAGAGGATTGTCCGGCGAGAGAGGACAAGAAGGAAAGACAGGAGCTCCTGTAGGTTAATCTTCACCTCTTGGAGCTTCTGACATGTATCTGGAATAGCCTTAATGACTAGCTATCGCGTAATTGAAATGGGACTTGGTGGCCTAAGCATTGATTTCTTCATGATTACATAGGGCAAAGATAGAGGAGATTGCTGTCAAAGAACATTTAATTAACGTCATTCTGTATATAATTGAGCAGCGTTGCAATTTGTTGCTTTAATGCTGATGCCGGTCATTTTTAGGGTCAACGTGGAGCTGACGGTACTCCTGGTCAGCCAGGTCCTTCAGGTCAGCTCGGACCTCCCGGGCCCCCAGGATTTCCTGGTATTACTGGAATAAAGGTATACAGTCTGTTAGAGTCCTAGAACAACCGTCAAGAAATATGAATCACACAAAAGTTATTTGCTCAATAGAAAGTCATATAATTCCCTAAACACATTACAAGAAAGACAGTATAAAATAAAATTATTACTTCATTTTAATTTGTATATCGTAACACATCTCAGAAACGTTCGAAAGTTAATATTTGCTTTAATGTTGCGAAATAATAACGTCATCTTGAAAGCAAGAGAGAATTAAATTTCTATCTAAATTTTTCGCGATGTTTTGCGGCGCGTTTTACATCGACAATACAGGGTGTGACAAAAAATTCCGGGTCTCAAACAGAGCCCGGGCTTTCATATAAGCCGAGGTTTAACCTGGCACCATGTTATGCGACGTTGATTTTTACGTAATAGTCATAGTAATGATGACTACCAGTGACTTTGCTGAGACTTCAAGAAGTCGTAAAAAAAGTATGCACAGCTAAACTGACGTCAGAAACATGTGACTGTCGTCAAACTTCTGAAAAATTCAACTCCAACAGAAGCCAGATATCTAATAAAAGCAGTGGGTAACGTCATTTGTTTGATTAGATGCCGGGACCTTGTACTAGAGAATTTTTTTTTAGTGTAAAGCGCTCTTGCCTTTGACTTTTCGTTCATGTTTTTGCGCTTATAAAATTGTAATGCTTATGAAACGCAGTTATGATGCTTAACTTTGACTAACAGTAGACATAAAACTGTTACTGGAATAAAGACAATGAAATATTAACATCTTTATTATATTAAATAAGAATTAAAACCATCTTTCTCTCTTCTCGCTGAATCCATGTATTCTGTTCGAAGCTGAAGTGAGAGTCAGACATCGAAAAGAGAGATAGTTTAAACGAACTAGGGTGCATTCCAACTCAGAATGGCCTAAGGTGAGAGCTGATACCTTTTGAGGAAAATAGCAACGATTGTCTAGCAACGGTTCAAACACACTCACAAAGTCGGAAAGTATTTCAAACGCTCTGAAAACACACTGATAAGTTGCATAAACGCAGATCTAAAAATTTTGTATATCATGGATCTGCCATGCAATCTAAATATTTCGTCGACAATTATTTAGATCTAATTCTGGTCGTGAACAGACTGATGTCCATCGGTTGCATCATTTTTATATTTTTCTCAACTCTCGGCTGTTACGTTGTTTCTAGTTTTAATTTCTTAGTGCGAAATTCTATACTTCTCAACGGCTACTCGATTTGCTGTCATCTTTTATTCAATTAAATATAAAATTTTATTAGGTAAATTTGTGATTATGGATTTGTTAGATTTGTTATATTGGAGGCAATTTTTATTGGTACAGGGAGAATCAGGCTCTGCTGGAGCAAAAGGGGCGCTTGGACAGGCAGGACCAATGGGCCTCGCAGGCATTCCGGGCAGTCCCGGAGAACCAGGACGACCGGTTAGATTGCCACTCGTGGTCTCGTTGTAGCCTGCAATAAAATTATGTACAATACAGCCGCAAATCTCGAAAAGCAGCCCATTTCTGAATGCTTTAAAGTAGTTTTGACTGTTGCTTATTTGCCTTAAGTATGTAATCAATGGCGGTTCCAGGAATTCTTGGTGGGCAATGGAAAAATGTGTAGCAAGTTGGTGCGGGATGGAAAGGTAAGAAAAAAAGAAGACAAAAAAGCAATTTTGAGTGTTTTTGTCCACTAAATGTTAATAAACCTTACCGGAAAAAGTTGGCAAGCAACAAATTTTGTTATAAACTTACCAGAAAAATAGGTTGACAAGCAAAACAAGGTTATCCGCGGTATTAAGTTCGCCGAATGTAAAATTTTAGAAAAGCTTATGAAAAATATGTTGACAAGCAAAAAAATTCCGGTGGAAGATGCATCCCCAGTCATCATCATGGTGGGACCGCCACTGTGTGTAATGTTCCTTTCGATAAGAAAATATGCACCTGTTTCATTTGAATAAATAATATGCTCATGTAAGCAAATAACACTATGAATATAGCCGTAACTGAATAGCAGTTGTAGCAGCGAAGGTAAAACGTGGGTCTAGAGAAAGCAATGGCAAACTACTCTAGATTAATGGCTTTAGCCACCTGCGTCACTGCTTGCCTGACACCGGAGATCAGCGCCGGGCTCAACGCTCGAAATCGAGTATGGGCGAGCCTTTACCTTTATATAACCGTTTTTGGATGTCCTTTATACACAGGCAACTGTAATATAACACTTAGAAGCCAGAAACAAAAGTCGTGTTACACTTTCTTCAAACAAGGATCCAAACACAGTCCTCCATCATGTGTTCGTTGTACTGTCCATGGTAACGACGTTCAAAGTCCAGCATGTCCTGATTAAAGCGCTTTCCTTGCTCCTCTGAGTAGGCTCCTGTGTTTTCCGTTAATTCTATCAAGCTGGGCATCAAAGGCATGAACATTATGCATCTCATTTTTACACAGTTCTTTATGAGAGATTGAACCAGTTTCTCCCTTGATTGCCAAGAAAGGTATGCACCACTGCAACAAAAATTGTTCCAACCACTCTTCCCGTCCCACTCAGCTTCTTGGCGAATTTGCCACACTCTACGATCTTTATCTGTGGTCCAACGAAGATGCCAGTTTTGACTTTTGCCTCCCACAGCTGTGGAAAAAGATCTTAGAGGTATTTGAAAGCTGCCGATTTCTTGTCTGGAACCTTGAAAAATTGTATTATGATCCTAATTTGATAAAGAGTGGTGGTATGATTAGTAGGGTGGAGTGAAAAAACTTTTTTTCAGTGATTTAAATGTAATAGTTGGGAAAAGTTGTGTTATAGTATAGAGAGAAACTGTGCCAAAAATCACTTAACTGGGTTAATGTTTAGAGCCTCCCCAAGCGTCCTCAAGTTTCAGTAATATTGCTAATTGGTAATTGGGTATGTTGCTGCGCTGGGAGATATCTTCTATTCCCACTGTCTCACACAAGGGTGCTGAAGTTAATTACGCCTTACCAGTAGAAGTACATGAACCTGTTAAAGTCCTTCAAGATAAGGAGAGACCAACCATCCTATCAAAATAAACCTGAGGATTTTCGATTGGACTGCAGAAACAACTTGTTTGATATATCTGCATGCAGATTTTAGCAAGTGTGCCTGTGTGATGAAAAACAAAGTGCCTGTAAAGGATCGTGAATTTCTGTTGGATCAGCGAGGTGGTAGACGAATGGCGTAGTAGGAATTGACATCACGGAATGTGGGAATGTTCTAAAGAGGTTGGCAAGAAGACACTCAGAACTCTCCAAGGTCTCTGCATCACAACCATCCACAAGTGGGCAAGCAGATGTTCCTGTTGAAGTCATCAGTAGGCCTAATGAAGATGCATATACTTCAGATAGTTATTCTCCTGATTAAACTTAAACTTAGCATTCTTTAAAGTGGCTTAGAAGGCATTACTGCCTGTGTGAAAGCCACTAGGGGCACTAACGGGGCTTGAACCCGCTCCGTCAGCCTGACGCTCCAGCACGTAACCCACTCTGCCATCTTCCGCCCCCTCAGAGGAAACTCTGGTGGAGGCTCGCAGCGATTCTGACGTGCAAATCGATCGTCAAACTTGGGTATAGGGGCGAAAGACTAATCGAACCGTCTAGTAGCTGGTTCCTGTCGAAGTTTCCCTCAGGATAGCTGGCGCTCACGTGTCAAGCAGTTTTATCCGGTAAAGCGAATGACTGGAGGTCTTGGGGACGAACCGTCCTCAACCTACTCTCAAACTTTAAATGGGTAAGACGTTGATTATGACAACTATGATCCGCCAGGGATTTCACGTCGAGAAACTGAGAGTAAAGTAAAAAGAAAAAAAGACCTCTTCACAAATGCGAACTTCTCTGCCTAATATATCTTTAATAGCTGATTGACGTGTATTCTGTATCAGATAAGGTAGGCAGCTGTCCTATCTTCGGCATGTCTTCAAGACATTGTACTCGTTTAAAGAAGACAATAAAACCCTCATTTAGACAAAAGCAAAATGAGAATTGAAGGGAAAAGGAAAAGAACAGAACTAAATGAAGAGGACAGCAATGTTATTGAATGTGTTTCTTTTGATGGAAGGAATGATAAAACACTAGTGTCTAAGAAGAAAGGTGGGATACATCATATGAAAACTGTAATTGAGGAGTGTGTGGCAATTGTTCAGGAGCCAGGATCTAAGTATGTTGATCACGTTTCACCGGAAAAAGATCTACTATTTGCATCAAAAAGTGTATTGTGAACTTGTTAAAAGATAAAGGAGCTGACTTACAGAAACTGGTTGCTACTGGTTGCGATGGTACTGTAACTAATACTGGGAAATCAGGAGATGTTATGAGGTTGTTAGAATAAGTAGGGTGACCTTTGCAGTGGGTCAACTAGCGGTACAGGACCTAAGGAGTTTCTGGTCCACTTGGTCAGCAGCTACAAACTTGTCAGAACTTTCCCATTGTAGGTTTCGATTTAATTGAAGGAGAGATACCCATTGTAACATGCGAAGACTTAAGTACAGATAAGGCTTATCTGCCGGACGTTTGGAAGGCTATAACACTTGGTGACTTTTCGCAGAGTTTGGCATCAGGCGACCCAAGGAAACTCGCACATTCTAGATGAGTAGCAACAGCTAACCGAGGGACGGAAAACCCAACTGAAAATTTGAAAAACTAGCAACTTATGATACATAGGTATATACTCCAGTCTGGTTTGATATCAAAATGAAACCATACTGCAAGGACGGAGGGCACCAACTTTGGAAGACAATTTCATTATCACAATACCTTCCTGTAGAACTTAAATTAACAGCTGATCCAGCAATCCAGAGTAACGGCTACTTTGGACACGAAGAGAATCTACTGCTGGCAATGTTATCAGATGCAGATGCACAGCAACACATCAGAGAAGATAGCGCTATGAAGAATACTGAAAGCTAGACGTACTTCAAATATTACTCGAATTCCAAAATTCAAAAGTCCAGTGTTCAACGTTGATGCTGCCAGTTATATTGTCTTAATTAACTGGGACAAGAAAAAACTATCAGCTTCTCCTCTACTTTCTAACCTCTCAGGCCAAGACGTTTCTTCCTTGATAAAGAGCGCAGATCAGCAGTTGAAATTTCAGAGATTTCAGTGCCATTCTCAGGCAACTGCAAGATGTGTGAAGTCAGGGCGATTTGTGACCTGGAGCAGTGGGGGATATGTCGAGCTTGGGGGGATGTAGTTGTTGTGGAAGTGTAGCAGTGGGGGTGTAATGGTGGGGATGTAGCAGTAGGGGGATGCTGTTTGGCAGTGGGGGAGGGAAATCCCCCTTCTCCCTACAAATCGCGCCCTGTGTGAAGCTAACTGAGGCCAGTGCTGCAGTAGCCTATGTGGCCCAATTGCAAGAGAAGGACACATAAAGTCAAAGCATGCCTCTCTCAGGCTCATGCCATATTTTAGCACAAAATCAGACTTCATGAAAACAACTGAAACCTGTGGTTCCACAGTAAAGCGCATATTGTGTAATTGATCCGGCATGTACTGTGCTTTGCATATTGTGAGACATGACGAAGCTTGCCGCAGCACTACAGGGTCTATAAGTATGCAAGATGCAATAGAAATTGATTGTAATTCTTTTTACTTCTTTACAAAAGCAGTTTTGGATAATTGTATTGATTGTATTATTAAAATAAAACAGTTGTACGTTAATGACTAAGGCCTATATGCCAAAATGCATCAATTGCTCAAAATGCCCAAACTTCATTGTCTCTGGGGAGGCTCTTAACCTTCATTTAAAAATTCAAAATTTTCACTGAACAATTCACTGATACCTTGCACAACTTTCCCACACTATTAGAATTTTAAATTCGAAAATTTTTAAAATTTCGTACTTTTCACTCCACCCTAATGATTAGCATTCGACGGTCTATCAGCGGCTCCCTTGTTCTTACCTATCGTGAACTCTATCTGCTATGGCCAATCCCTGGGCGTGATAGCGGGCCTCGGTGTCCCGGCTGTCCCAGAGGCTAAGAAAAAACAAAGAAATTTAGTGAAACCGCCTTGCAGGCCCATCAGGATTGTCACCATTTTAAAGTGTCCAATGCCTTCCCATCCATAGTTGTCATACTTCAAGGCACTCGGCTTCATCTTGACACTGGTGTAAATCAGTGTTTATTCTAGCCACCTTGACATTGGGGAGATTTTGAAATGTTAGAGGGGACAAGGTCTGAGTCTCCACACTTTTAGGGGGAAATTTCCATCGCCCCAGCCAAAATATAAAAAATTTTGGGTGGAATTTTAAAACTTTGGGGTAAATTCCCTTCCCCCCAGAGAAGGTCTAGAATAAACACTGGGTGTAATCCTCTTCGAGGTGCACAGCGTGAGCCATGGGGAGAGACGGGTATTTGTTGCCATTATGAAGTAGCACGGCTTTGAGGCTCCTGGATGAACTACATGTAGCTATGAATAGGGTTAAAGGTGATTGTCATTGGCTTCGAAAAGACCAGTGCCCATCTCGCGGACTGAAGAATTTGGAAAAACGTTCGTGACGCTTTCTCTGTTCTGTCGCCTGCGCACTCTCATCCAACAATTTCCACTCCTTGAGTCTAGATGTCAGAAGCTCAGCATTATACTTAGTTAGTATCTGATCAGGTCATTGAGATTTTCTGAATGGAAAAGTACGCCGTTGTCATCTCAGCTACATCTGTTCAATTGTATTCTGGGTCAACAATATCTTCCTCGCTGTCTGATTTTGACGCTCTCCCCTGAAGTTGGTTGATCCCTCTCTGTAGGGATGGGAACTGGCAGCTCAAGGCCATGGGGTACCGGAGCGATAGACGAAGGAATGTTTAGATACATAGCGTGGGGCGCGCTCTTACCAGTTCTACCTCTGGTAGGGCTCACAATGCAGAAGTAGCAGTTGATCGAGTGGTCAGTTGGTTCATGCCAAATTAGTGGAATTGCAGACTTCATGGATCTCTTTTCTCCCCTGTACCATCCTGTAAACACATCAGAATATTAAAATCTCTTTCAAACATTACATAATATTGTGCAAGATATTAAAAACATATCTTGGAATTTGCATATAGAGAGCAGCAATTGTTCACCTTGCCTTCAAGAGTTTTCTTGCAAGTGTTCACGTGTGAATGAGGTGTCCAGGTCTTGTCTTCATCCCCGACAGGCATAATAATAGTAGTAATAATAATAATAATAATAATAATAATAATAATAATAATAATAATAATAATAATAATAATAATAATAATAATAATAATAATAATAATAATAATAATAATAATAATAATAATAATAATAATAATTTGATTTTAAGTGGTTTAGGAGGCTAACCAAGCATGTGTGAAAACCACTGAAGCAACTCTCCGCATTGGACCCACCCTCTGCTTAAACAATTTGCATTTGTGGCCTCTTGTGCTGTTATAGTGTGCCAATTTAAAGAATCGATCGTATGGCACATCTACTTTCCCAGTCATTATTTTGTATGTTTCTATCAAACCCCTCCTCTCTCTTCTCTTTTCTAATGTTGTCAGTCCACAATATTTAAGTCTTTTTTCGTAGTTTAAATTATAGCATGTATTGACCATCTTCATTGCTCGTCGTTACACTTTTTCTAAAAGCTCTATATCTTTTTTCAAGAATGGATTCCATGCCTGAACACAGTATTCTAGATGAAGCCTTACTAATGACTTATATAGTTTTACGATTATATCTTTGTCTCGACTCACTATTGTTCTTTTCATCATTTGATTACTTGGTTTCATCATTTGGTTTCCCTTTTTGTTGCCTCCATGCATTGGTGAGATGGATTCATATTTCTATGGATCCCCCAAGTTCTATGGACCTCAAGTTTCTTTCTTTTTCTGTTGTGGTTAGAACCTTTCCCCAAAGAATATTCCTTACCATTATTAGAATTCCCAACATGCATTACAGAACATTTATCGATAATGAAAAGCATCTGCTAGTCCACAGACCACTGAAACAATTTCCTTAGGTCCTTAGACCCCTGTTAAATTTTATCATCATCCCCCGATTATTATTTCTGCATATCTTTGTATCATCGGCAAACGTTTAAAGTTTGGATAGTACTCCTTCATCGATATCATTTATACATATTAGAAAGAGCAATGGCCCAACCACTAAGCCCTGAGGAACTCCACTAATAAATCTTGACCATTCCAAATGGCCATCCCTAATGCCAGCCCTTCTGTCTTCTTCCCTTCAACAAATGCCGAAGTAGGCCTACGTTTTATATGCTTCGCGCATCTTAAAGACGCTGCCATCGAGTATTTGTTGACTCTCGTCTTGATAAATTGTCCGCAGAATGCATCTCCTCTTGATGCCATCTATATTAAATTATGTTGGTCATTATTCGCTTTCTGAGCAACACGATAAATTATAATGTTGGCTTAAGGAACCTGCACTTTTATAATTAATAATACAACTAAAAGATCCCAGGAAGTGAAACAGAGCTATAGAAGATTCCAGAAGGTTCTATAAAATTCTGTTAAGATCTGAAAACTTATGGACAGCTTTAATTCTTCCAGAATAATATGAATGTCTGCTCAGCATAGAATATCAGCATTGAATGTGAACCGAAAATTTTTTCTAAAATAGGCCCTACATTAATTTCAAAATATCATTGCCTGATCCCAAAAGCAAATTTAGTTGTGAACAACAGCTGCTTTCTAGTTGGTTTGGGCCATAAGGGACTAGAAAAACACGCTATAAACCCAGTACCAAAGAAAACATTTGTAATGTTACGTAGTGCAATCTAGCTCCAAGTAGTGAAACTCGAGTTTAGTTCAATTATCTGCAAACCCATTACGGCATTTATTATGAATTTATGACATTTATAGACCGCAAATATACGCAAGACAGCAAATGTGCTTAATCTAGTCATACACTGTATTTCTATTGAAAAGAACATTAAGCTATCATGTCAGTTTGATTACGGTGCACAATCGAACTGCTTTGCTCTCAACTTTTAATTATTTTCCTTAATTACCTTGTGAATTTCTGAGTGATTGTACTTAACGTGGTTTATCAAATTAGTTGTATTGTTTTTGGGTACTCCTCCTAACTCCAGTCCCAAAGTAATATGATATGTTTTTATTCCTGTTTACGCTCAGGTATAGCATTTGTTTTAATCAATTTAACTTATACAAGCATATTACATTTTTAGTTTGTACACAACAAGCCTGTAGCCATTGCTGTTAATATCCCATAACATAGCGTCGTTCATAAATGACGCCACGCAGGCTTTCTATTTAATATATTCGGATTTCTCGCGCAATTTTCATCAGCAAAACTTCTTTCAACTTTCGACAACGATGACAAATATAATTGAGACCTAAATTTGTATGTATAACGGGGAAAAGTGTCAATGAGCGATTAAGAAACGTCTTTTTCTGTACTTCCTATTGTGTATATTTAAGGCTTTATTTACACTGAAAGTGGAACATCTCGCTGGTACTTACTGTCACAAACTGTCATTCTTAGACCCTCTCCCCGCGAGCGTGACGTACTTCATGGACGGCCCCCGGGGGCGCAACCCACGGTGTGCATCGATATGATTTAAAGTTTTAAAACGACGAATATTTGACCATTGATATTACTTTAAGTTTAGAATGGCGTATTAAGTTTGTTGTAGTTACATCACATCCTTATAATAATTTGGGACTGGAGTTAAGAAAAGTGTCCTTTCCTGACTTAGCGCCAACATCGCCTCTTTCACAAACTCACTGATAGGCTGATAGCTTACGCGATTGGTCTTAATTAGGCATGTCTGTTCAATGATTGACGAAAAACAGCTCCAAATAGTGCGCCTGGAATTTCCACTAAACCAGTTAATGATATACCGAACCCAGTGACCACTGACCACCAGCGGGTTTGATTGCTTTGACCTACGAAGCGCAGAATTTTAACTATTCTTCAATAACCTTACAACAACCTGACCAGCCGCCTCATGGATACACTGACCTTTGCCCGGCCGACTAACCACCCTGGCTATAGCTATTTCAAGAAAGATTAAGCGCATAAGAATAAGCAGCTACTGCTGTGCTGCTTTCCGGGGCGCTGTAGGAGTTTACGAGATTTTACTTACTTACTTACTTACTTAATATACATGATGTCATTGCTAGCCCCATAGCGCAGCTGTGGTTCTGTTGACTAGGTCGAGAAATTGACTATGTTAGTGAGAAGATCCTTGAGTGCTGTGTTTACCTGTTTAAGTCATCTATTTTCAATTAATTTAACTATTCAAGTTATCTATTTTTAAGTTACTATCAGTTACAGTTAATGGAACACTTTTCAGTCACAGTTACAGTTACAGTTAACTGATCGTTATTTTTCAGTTAACTGTTATTTCAGTTACAGTTCAAATGAACGTAAGCCACACTGAAGCTATCACCAATCGACAGGGTAGTCGCCTCCACTCGAGGGCCTAATAGAAATCGGCAAACGCTCACCCCGTCGCACAATATGACGGTCAAAAGACAAAGAATAGCTTAAAATATTTTATTTAATATACATGCATTTACGTGTCTGATTTAACTTATACTTTTTATCTACAGGGAGTGCATGGACCTCCAGGAAGCGCAGGAGAAAAAGGAGCAAGGGTTAATGCATCTCTCAATATTTTGTGCTGCATGCATAATTTAATTTAAAGACCTTGACCACCACGGACTACGGATTACGGACTATGGATATTGAGCGCTCGTGAATAAGGTCTACATTAGTATGCCCACCAGTAGTTTGCGCACCTGGGAGTTTGCGCACCAGTAATTTGCGGACCGGTAGCTAGTTTGCGCACCGGTAGTATGCGCACCCGTAGTAAACGCACCATGTTAAGTTTCAACGGTTAATAACGGTTAATAACGCAAAATATATCTTTAAGTAATTTTTTTCGTTATTTGCTTGTCAGGGTATTTGGATGCCTGTCTTGACTTGTCAGTATGAGTGAAGAAGGACAAAATAGACGGGTGAACGACCTTTAGTTTGCTTTTTGTACGCCATATTAGGGGTCATCTACCGCTGTCTTCACGCTGCCACACTTTTTACGCACCGCCAGTACTTATGAACGCCTTCATCAACAAACTTCGCAAATCTATACTCATACGACATAGGCAATGCCTTTCTTTCCCTTAGTTGTTTAAAAAAATCGAATTTCCTCACCGGATGCCATTGCGCTTAGTCCGTGTATAATAACAGTCCAGACTTTATAAAGGGTAGGTACAGACAAAAGGCCAGTTGTTATTTGTTACTTGGCAACTGCTAAGCCAGCGTCCAGCGGTCAAGCTATAAATGATTTAACCGTTGAAAGTAGGGTTGCCAGATCTTCCGTCTGTTACGGGGAGCGCCCGTATTTCAGCCCCAGTCTCCCGCCTCCGGAAGGATGCCACGCGGGAGACCAAATCTACCGTATTTGGCTAAGTCGATAGACTTCATTGAGACGCAGTTTAAACTGGAAACAATACTACACATTCTGGCGTGATAAACGCCAAATAAAAGTCATCAGTACAGTTCAGTACAATATCAAACAAGATAAAAGAGGCTCTGAAGCAGGCAGGCAGAACCAAAAAACCCCTTCCGTCGATACAGGCTACACCGCTGCTCTAATGTACTGTTGTTTAGATTAGCTCTAGCCATCATAAATCACAATGAATTGGACTGTGGAGTGGTCAGGCTATAAATGAATGCAACGCATTGTTATTAACCGTTATTAACCGTTGAAACTTAACATGGTGCGCATACTACGGGTGCGCATACTACCGGTCCGCAAATTACGGGTGCGCAAACTCCCAGGTGCGCAAACTACTGGGGCGCATACTATGCTACACCGTGAATAAGCTGGTGCATTGCGCCAAGGTTTCGGGCAGCGCTATAGAAATTTCGTGTTTTTACTTTTGACTTTTACTCATGAAATCTAGCAGTGTTGCTTAGATTATAATTATTTCTGCAGAAGTAATTCACTAGAGTTGTAATTTTTATGGTATTATCACCGCGCCCCTCTAGTCGAGTGCGTATGTGTATGTGTGCGAGAGTAAAAGAACTGAGCGAAAGCCAACAGAACACTCCTTCGAGACCACGCGGTGATCACTATTCATGGAGACAACTACACTCACTCAACTAACAACTAGCAAGAACAACGACATAGGCTTTCCTTTCGAAACAAATAACTTTGATTAAAACAGAAATTCGTCTTCATTCTCAACGACAAACTGACTGTTAGTTATGTCCTTAAAATAATGATTTTTTGTGTTAGCAACGATCAATATATTGCTTAAATAAGAGCTTGTTCAGCGTTCTCTCTATAGCATTGTTCAAGTTATTACTGGTATGTTGCTGAACATCTCATTATTAAAGTCACTGTAATGTTTCACTTCCCCGATTCGACGAGCAGCGGCGTGACTTAGCCCTCGTTGTCAGACACGAACGTAGACTGTAGTCGTAGAACGAAGCGTACGTTATCATTTCGTTTCGTAGTTCCTCACCGTTGACTTGAATCCCGGACCTTGCAAACGAACGTCAGCCGACTTGTCTATCGTAACGAGACGAAGAGTGACGTCAACGAAGATGAACGACCGACACCTGCAGAATTCTCGAGTCGTTTCTTCGCCAGAATTTCCCCGATTCGTTCGATTCTTTGCGTACTGAGATTCTTCTTGTTGTTGCGGCTCTTCTCGTTGCTCGATTCTGCTCGCTGTTCGTCACTCTAAGTCTGTCCATCCAAACTGCACGACTTTTATACCATTCTCTCGGATTATTCTAGAATTCTCCGTCCATCCAAACTGCACGACTTTTATACCATTCTCTCGGATTATTCTAGAATTCTCCGTCTTGTGACTCGACTCGCTTCACTGCACGTTGAGCATGCACGGACCACTGATGCGCGACATTTGCACACGGCCCAACTGCAACAGCAACCCACTAAACACAAGACAAGTGCCACTAAAAATTTCCATTCAGAAATCATTAACTACATTAACTATATTAACCCACACCCTACCGTAAAAAGACAACGCCCCGTTGTCTAGAAATCTATTAGACAACATATTAATATTGAGATTGTGTGAATCACTTAACAATGCACTTTACTACCAAAGCAATTAACTATCAAATAGTACTGTGACAGTTAAACAAATGAAGTAATTGATTACTCTGTAACAGCATACGTATTACTTTTGTTAGTCAAACCCCATCCAACAATAATAAACTACCGAGGAACTGACGTACTACATATTATAAATCCTATACTCAACTAAATACGGTTAATAACTTACAACTATGGTTCAATTGCTAAAATCTAGTACCCACACACAATACCGCTCTACTTTGAACACAGCTAAATCTCGGTTACTCTCAATCAACACTATATACAATCACTAAAAATCACGAGATTTGGCATTCACGGTATGAAGAACTCGGTATAAAGTCTCACACAAAATTCCCAACAACAATGTATTCTGCAACAACCACCTAAATCTCGAGAACTGGTATCCACTGTATGAAGGACTCTCAATGAAATTCACTGCGAGCTTGTTCATGGTGCAGAGACTAGGCAGTCTACTGGAGTTGTCGTTAGGACAACCAAGGCCATGTAGGTCTAGTCAACGTGCATCCTCGGAGCCTTGGCTGTTGTATTCCGTGACTGCTTTGCAATCGCCGAGTATGAAGAAAACATGTGGACGGATAGTTTGTATGAGTTTAGTTTTTCATAGAACTAATCTTTGTCAAGGTCAGCGGCTGCTTCAGTCGCAGCATAGACGACAATGGCAGAGGTTGCCCATGGCTATGGCTGATTATTAGCAAACGCGACTATACTGGTGTCTTCGGCATTAATTATAATTCTATAATCAATTCGCATTAAGTCACTCCGTCATCCTGGTAGTTGATAAAATTGTAATTGCTTGTTATTTGTAATCAATAATGTCATTAATTAACTCAGTAATAAATGACTATAGGGCACTACGTTATTACTTCATAATAATTACTAGCTATACTTGCTTGCGTAAGGGCGGGAAGTTAGCAGAGTGGTAACAACGTTGGACGATGGAGCAGAAGGTCGCGGGTTCGAGACCCGTAAGGTCAACTCAGCCTTCTTTTGCCAGATGGCGGTGTGAACTGAGTAGAGGATTCAACTGCGGAGTAAACAGGCGCGTTGCATGAGTACACTGGTCAAGTAACTAGCACCAGTCGCCTGGCTGGATGAAGGACTTGGTAACGGAGTTACGCCCTAACTTGCGCCGCCCTATGAGCCTTGAGGTTAGCCTTGATAGATCGGGGAAGACTTTTACTTTTACTTTTACTACAATTGCTTGCAGGGACAATCTGGCATGCAAGGAACGCCCGGATTTCCTGGACCAATTGGACCTCCAGGACTAGCTGGTGGACATGGTCTGGTTGGAGCGAAAGGAGAAGTGGTATGGAGGCATAATTCGATTATGTTGATTAATGTCGATTTTAATGATCTTTGCATTTCTTAAGCAGTGTCTTATTGTAGACTTAGAGAGGCCTGATAGCGGGAAATTTCTTTTCAAACCAACAAAAATTACCTCCTTCTTCCACAAAAATCCAGCACTGACACAAAGTTGTGCATTGAACTGTGTCTCTTCACCACCAGCCAAGTCAATTCCACCAAAGGCCTGGAGTCTGGATAAACCACTGTTCTAAAGTTCACTCGTCGTTTCATAAACAGTTCTACAATCTACATGGCTTCCCCTGTTATACAATATACATATTTATAAAGCCAAATACAAATACTGTATACTTGCATATCTGGGAGATAATGTTGAATGTCTGTGTATGTGCTATTTCGAATGGGCTTCTGATTGACGTTGACTAGTGTGCGAATCATCTTTTTATTATTCCGTCGGGTCAGCACTTGAACATTTTCCTATTGTGGGCTTGCCGTGATCACTGGCGTAGAGTGGCATTTATATTATTTGCGCTGAACTTTGGATTGAGACTCCATCAAGGCTCCATATAAATTAAAGAATTTACGAATTGAAAATTTAAATTACGAACTACCGCGCAACTGCTTTTAATGTTTTTTTACATTACCGGAACTGGGAAAATTGGACATTAACTAATTTTAATGGCTATTTACGTGTGACCAAGTTCTTATGTCTTACTGATAAAGCCAAATTAAAAATTTTATTTGTGATCATAATTTTATACCCGTTTTATAGTTCTTCGACGCACTTATGTGCATTATTTGAATATCCTAGTTTCTCCGTTTCTTCCAAAAGCAGCGTTTTGCCAAGAAATAGAAACAACATTTACAGCAACTAATGGTCCCTAGTAGTACACTTTTATATTACTTAAATACCTTCATTATTACTTTCGTCCACGGTGCTTTGCTCATATTTTTAGGTTTTATTCAATGAAGGATTATGAAGCCAAATCAACTGAATAGCGTGTCATTTGATCATTTTAACTGTAGGGTGCGCCAGGCCAGCAGGGATATCCAGGCGAGAGAGGAGGACCAGGGAATCCAGGTGAAACCGGCGAAAGGGGAGAATCCGGACAAATTGGTGCATTAGGAAAGAGGGTAAACTGTAGATACTGATAAATTTACTTCCAAACAATCTATTCGAAGGTATTCAGAAATAGCGAAGTAAATAGCATTCGGCAGCTTATATTATTTAACATGGCCGTATTCATTTCTTTAACTCTTTATGGTGCCTCAGAATTAGATTTGTTCTTTATTTTTTATACTTTGGACAGCACAGCTGGAAGAAAGGAATAACAACATAATTATCCTGTCTGTTTGCAGGGTCTGCCAGGACCTGGAGGAGTTCCAGGGCCTGTAGGTCCAAGAGGAGAAACAGTAAGCAAATAGGATCAAGATAGGCCTATATGTACCAAGATTCTCGATGGAATTTTCGTAAACACTAATAACGTCAGAACAAAGATTCATCTATTTCTGTTATATTCTCTAGCAATATCCAATGTGAAGTAAACCTATATTAATATTGAATGGAGTGCAGTTTTGTTGCTTAAACTTTGCAAGCAAATTCATAATCATCGACAGTATTATCAACATGACGTAGGCTTGCTAAACAGTCATCATCATCATCAGCTCATAGTCCCCTCAGGAACCGTCGAGTTGCTATACAGTATATATATATATATACATATATATGCAATTATAATTGTCTATTGCATTACATATTGCATATAAATTATTTATGGCAGGAGGAATTTAAAAATATATTATTATTTTGTCTGAAGCTAAAATTTTGCATTTAAGGGCCTGGCGGGCGAGAGAGGTCTTCCTGGACTTGATGGTCCTGCAGGACCAGCTGGACCTCTAGGACCAGTCGGCCCAGATGGTGACAAGGGTGAACGAGGTGCAACGGTACGAGTATTTAACTCATTTACAGTTAATTTTCGTTATTACCCGTCATTAACAAAGCACACGAAAATTGGCCTCTTAAATTTGTTCTCGTCACATCGATCAGTTACAGATAGATTCTGTGCATAGGCGTCAATCACGTGAGGGTCCTGGCTTTCGGACCCTCGCAAAAATTTAGTTGCGAGGGTCCATAAGCATTGGACAGTCACAAAAATCTGAATAAATCTATATGCAATACCGTTAATACCGTTGTCCGAATATTTAATAAATTTTTGTGCTGGATAGATCAGAGATGTCCATGGGTTGGATTAATCCATGGGTTGGATTGGGTTGGGTTGTGTCAGACTTTTCCGTATTATATTGGGGTTGGATTGGGTTGGGTCTGAAAATAAGTAATGGTTTAAGAAACTGTAATGTATTACAGTGGGTTGGGTTGGGTCAAGTAAAGCTATTTTCGGCATGGGTTGGGTTGGAGATTTGATGGGTTGGGTTGGATTTGGTTCCAAAAATTGTACCCATGGACACCTCTGGGATAGATAATACACGTAGATATTGTCACCAAATAGTATTTTGGAACATTAATAAGTAATTATGCTAAAAGGGTCCTGAGTTAAACTTAGCATGATTTAAAGTGGCTTAGAAGGCATTACTGCCTGTGTGAAAGCTACTAGGGGCACTAACGGGGTTTGAACCCGCTCCGTCAACCTGACGCTCCAGCACGTAACCCAGTCTGCCATCTTCCGGTTAGGCACAACAGGCGGACCTTCACAACTTTTACTATATAGATTGACGCCACTGATTCTGTGCTTTCTTTCGGTTGCTATATAACGGTTTTTGAGCAATGCCTTATGCCTAGATTATAAATTCAAACAACCATATACATTGAAGTAAAAATATATTGACTTTTAAGTGCTATTCTTTTCAGGGCGATGCAGGTGCTCCAGGTGATGTAGGGGAACAGGGAGAAACGGTAGATCATTTAAGTGTTTTTCCGCGGACTTCTCAAATATGAATTTCACAGTTTCATTACTAGCTGCTGAGTTCAATTGAATTTTGCATGTCATACACACATAAAGCAATGTGAAATTAGATATTCGTCAATTACAAAATGGCAATGCTTGTCGACACACACACACACACACACACACACATATATATATATATATATATATATATATATATATGTGTGTGTGTGTGTGTGTGTGTGTGTGTGTGTGTGTGTGTGTGTGTGTGTGTGTGTGTGTGTGTGTGTGTGTGTGTGTGTGTGTGTGTGTGTGTGTGTGTGTGTGTGTGTGTGTGTGTGTGTATTCATGTATTATATTCAAAAATCTAAAACCAAGCATCCATTATATATATACAATATATATATTAGGGTAGGGTGAAATATAAAATTCGTCATAATACTGAGTTTTTATTGTCTCTATATGCCAAAGTAAAGGAAAATAGCCAAAAAAATAAATTGTGATACCGGTAAGTGCCCCATTTTTGGCTGTTTTTAAATCAACATGTATTCATTTCTATATAGCAATTTAAGTAATGCCTATTTCTGCTATAATGGTATTTATATTAGAGTTAAAACTGAACGGTCAAGCAGTAATCACAACAAGACATTAAATCACTTAAATGGCATTCGTTTTTATCTACTGCGAAGGTAAAACGCAGGTCTAGAGAAAGTAATGGCAACCGACTCTAGATTAATGGCGTAAGCCACCTGCGTTGCTGCTTGCCTAGTACCGGAGATCAGCTCTGGAAACCCTACGCTTGTTCGAGTACGGGGACTACCTTTACGGTTTTAGTTATCTACTACGCCAACAATTTTTCAGCATAGTCACGTCTGGTATTAAAACGAGACATAAAACTACATTCATTAATTCGGGGACGTATAAAGCCTTCTCAGGCATCGAAATCATAAACTGCCTTTGAAGCATCACTAACTAGTTTAATTCAATGTTCCACCATTTGAGTGTGATTGGAGTAATACATGGTAAGTAGAATGTACCTGAGTTTGGACAGTTCTTCGTCTGACAGTTTCATTGTAACTGGTGGCTTGTAAACTTCCTTCCATTTAATCATATGAACATAGTCCCTTTATCATCGAAATAAATACTTGTAATGCTTTCACATGATGTCCGACATGGGATGATGTCCGACTGGTTCTCCATCAATACTAGAGTCAGGCAAGGCTGCAAAATTGCTCCAGATTTATTCCTGATCTCAATGGATCACATAATGAAAAGAGCAGTGTATCGCTGATGTGCTGGGGCCTCGCTGGGTGAGGAATCGTTTACCGGTTTTGATTATGCTGATGACGACGCATTGCTTGCAGAGATGCTGGAGATTTAAGTCCTCTGCTTGGAAATCCTGGATGAGAAAGGACGCCAGTTTGGTCGGGAAATCAACTGGAATAAAACCAAGATCCAGACGAATATCCCGTCATCTGAAACACCGAAAGCAGTGCTGGTGGCAGGGAATCCAGTGGAGGTCGTCAAATCCTTCACCTACCTGGGCTCACTAATTGATGACGAAGGCAGCTGTGTTCCCGAAGTCACCAGGAGAATTGGTGTTGCCCTGAGCTGCTTCGCAGGACTGAACCGACATTTATGGCGCTCTAGTATCAAACTCCAAACCAAGATACGCATCTATGCCTCTTGAATCCTACCAGGCTACTATATGGGCCAGAGACGTGGGCGATGACATCAGCACTCAGCAGGAAATCAGATGCATGCCATCAGTGATGCTTGCGTCGAATCCTGCGTCTCTCGCATACAATGCACACCACAAACGCTGAGGTATTCAGTAGGACAGGATTCTGAAAAAATCCAATCTCGAACAGGATCCGCAATAGGAGACTGCAGTACTTTGGACATGTGCTAGAGCAGACTCAGTGCAAGACCATGCCCGAGCCCTCGATGCCATCATTCATGGGCTGCCAAAGACCTGGAAAAGACCGGCAGGTGGGCCCTAAACAACCTGGACAAGAACAATCGAGAAAGACAGCCCAACACAACTTTGGTCTTGCCACGGCATGGAAGCGTGCGCAGGGCAGAGGATTATGGCTACGGACTCGGGAAACAGCTATGCTCCACTAGTGGGCATGCTAAGAAGAAGAATGCTTCCACATGGCTTCTGAACTTCAGCTTGAAGACATTATCTCAGTTTCACCCTCTCACGGTGAACTTTGTTCTTATCAATGACAAAACTTTTATCTTGTTGGCGAACAATTCCAAGATCTATAAGTACAGCTGTTGTCAACGATGCTGCTGTGCAATCGGATACACAGTATCTATCTGCCTCTTTTGCTAAATGTTGAAGAGGCAACTTCATTTGACTCGTTCCTTCTGCGTCGTTAACATGGAATGCATCGTCACTATCATTACATGACTTGCAATCACTAACCTGATCACTTTCTTCATCGTCTACGTCATCAAAAGAAGAACATTACACAAACTACAGTTTAGTAAATCAATAAATTATACTCAAATGACCAAAACCATTATGCAGCAAACCTAAGATAAATTGCAGGCTAATGCATTACTATAGCATGTGATACTGGGTTGCTTTTAAAAAATAAAAAATGGGGCACTTGCAGCCATGCAAATTTGCTGTTCTTTTGGCTACCTGTTTGAAATGTCATTTCACAACAATACTCAGTATTGTAAAACAAATCAAAAATTTGATGATTTTCACCCCACCCTAATATACAGGGTGTAAAAGTGAAAAGGGCACCCCTTTATAATATTTAATATCTCGGCTGGATGTAGAGCGATTTCAATAAAATTTATAGGCCATATACCTGGGAATGCTTTGGATGCAATTGCCAAATTTCAGGCTGATATCTTTAGTGTTTGCTGAAATATGGCCAAAAAAACTAAAGAGACCCACATTTTGAAATTGACATTGGAATATAACGTCATAATAAAGTGATAAAATTTTTTTTATTTATTTGGCCATGAAAAGGGCTGTTTTAAAGGGGATTTCAGATGATTTGCTACGGGAGCAGGTGCTCAAAATGCCTCCCTCAGCCTTCACACATGCCGACAAGCGCTTCTTCACTGACAGTATCGACTTCTTGATCTGGTTCTCAGGCAGACGCTCCCAGATATTCTTCAGCACAGTCTTCAACTCAGTGATGTTTTGTGGCTTTGGCTGATACTTTTGATATCTGTCGAGCATGATTCTCCAGACGTGGAAGTCAAGTGGATTGATATCTGGGGAGTTGGGTGGCCAGTCATCTTTCTTGATGAAATCTGGACAATTTTACTCTAGAAAATCCTGGGTCCTGAGAGCAGAGTGGGCAGGTGTTCCGTCTTGCTGGAATATAAAATCTTCTCCAAGCAAATCAAGACAGGCCTGCAGCCAATCATAATGCTGCTGTGTTTATCTGTTGGCCGTAAGTAACCCTTGACCTTTTTTGGCGCGATGACAACGACGCCATTTTAGACTTAAAAATTATACATTTTATTATGATGTTATATTCCGTTTTCAATTTCAAAATGAGGGTCTCTTGAGTTTTTTGGTCATATTTCAGCAAACACTAAAGATATCAGCATGAAATTTGGCAATTACATCAGAAACATTCCCAGGCATATGGCCTATAAATTTCATTGAAATCGCTCTAAACGCAGCCGAGATATTAAATATCATAAAGGGGTGCTTTTTTCACTTTTTACACCTGTATATACATACACGCATGCATATACAGTATATATATATATATATATATATATATATATATATATATATATATATATATATATATATATATATATATTAGGTGGTCCTTGGCAGATGGAAAATAATTTTTTGATGTTTTTGTGGGGTACCCTGTGAAATTATTCCATTTTTAATATAATTGAATCATCCAAAAACATTATGAAATTATTTTGAATTTTAGAGGTACCTACCAATCACTATTACGCATTTACGAAACAAAATTTAATAACAATACCAGCGGTGATCACTGATCACAGCGGTGATCAGTGATCACTCGATATTCAATAATATCTAATATCAGCGTTCATTTGCTATCTGAAATACTGAAAAATATCTAACAGGCATTGTTGTGCAGTGCCTGCACATTGTCCAATATCATTATACACAGTTCACGTCAAGCTTCACATTATTCAATCAGTGTCATTTGGTTCCTTGACTGTAATGCGGCCAGTACTCTACTCCTTGACAACTAGCAACAGGGACTGCTTCTGTTCATCAGACGTTGTGTGCAACTTGTTATAGTCATCCATCAGTGCCACTACGCGTTCTGCAATGTCATTGATCACCCTCAGGCTGTGCAATATATTCCTAGCTGGTAGTCTTCATTTGCTGGCCACAGGTCAACGTTCTTTGTTAGAAATGTTGAAGGCAGCTCGGGTCCAGTGATGCTGAAGAATCTGTTGGTACAGTATTAAACCTATGAGTGACAAAATCCTCCAACTGCTTTGTCTCTACTGTCACCTGGTTCACCGCAATTCTCTTAAGAGGATGCTCTGATCCTGGTGTCTGCAGAGCCGTAACCATATGATGTTTGGTGTCATTTGATACATCATCATCGAAAAAGGCGAGAGCAACCAATTCCTCTTATAGGTACCAGAGGTGCCCTTATATCTTTTTCATGGCAATGTCTGATATTGATTCTACTGATTCTGAAATGTTTTGTAGCTGTAAATGTCCTTGAGCAGTTGCAAGTCATTGCGAGAAGCTGATGGTGCCGACATTGCCTGAAACCATGCTTTCACAGAGATGATCAGAGTGAAATTAGTGAATTCACAAATATCAGCAAAAGCCTTTTCTTCTTTCTTTCTTAGTTTCAACTGACTTCTGAACGTCCAGAACTTTAGCGTATAGATGGCCTTTACCATCCACCTCGCTCGATGCAGCCCAGCTGGAACTCTAAACAAGATTCCTCTGTATGGCACGTCACCAAAGAATATGATTGTCAACTCTAACAGTTCACAGTAGTCGTCACGAGGTTGATACGTAAGTGTCTGCATCTCAGCGAATGCTATGGTTCCGTGGCAACCTATGAAAGAGCTTTGGAGATGCTCTGTTCTGATGATGCAGTCTGAAAGCATGCTCTGTCAATGAACTGCCAGCTGCTCTTGAATCGGTTGGAGATTGGCTGAAACTCTTGTCGAAGATTTATGGCCATCTTCTGGCGTCGCTTGATCCGTTCTCTTTGAATGGAAGACCAATTCACATTGAACTCAACAGCAAGAAAGTAAGTTTAGATTACTGTGGTGCCTCGTCCAGAGGTGGACTACGTGAACACATTACAGAGTTAAAGTTCATAACTAGTGCGGAACAACCAAGTCTTTAGCCTCTTTAAAAATGTTGAGCGCAGGGGAAAGTTGAACGGATGGAGGTAGGCCGTCCCAGGCCCTAGCGGCAGCCACATGAAATGCGCGGTCTCCTGCCGTGCTGAGGCGCGTCCTCGAGACAACCAGTGAGGCAAGCAAGACGGATTTCAGGCGTTTCCGACCTTCTAGGTCGGCGACACGTTTCAGTTCGGTCATCAGACACGCAGGACCTGCACCATTCAGGCAGCAAAAGACCAACGTTGCAAGCTTGAAATTAATACGTTCCGGCACAGACAGCCAATGTAAGTCACGGAGCAGTGGTGTTATATGGTCCCCGAATTTGGCCTGGAAGATCATTCGCGCAGCAGTGTTCAGAACCAACTGAAGGCGGTTAAGTAGGGCAGTAGGCAGTTGTGTATCCCTACAAGAGTTGCGTTACCATAATCGAGTTTGGTCAACACCAGTGAAGAGACCAGCGATTTGAGGACTGCAGTAGAAACTGATCGGCGAATGCTTCTGATAAGTCTTAAGGCGTTGAAGCACCCCACAACGGTTTTGGCCACAGGTGTCTTCATCGAAACCGTGCGATCGATACCCAGGTGCTGGATAGCCGGAAAGATAAATAACACTACATAACAAAGAAAATATTTTTTTGTTCCTGGGTTGATAGCTTGTTTTCCTAGTCCCTTATGCCTAAACTAACGAGAAAACAGTTTTTGTTCCAAACTGAATTTGCTTTTGGGGTCAGGGCAATGATATTTTGAAATTCATGTATTATAGAACACATTCTCGGTTTACATTCAAAGCTGAGCAGACATACTTATTATTCTGGAATATTGCAAGCTGTCCATAAGTTTTTAGATCTGAACAGAATTTTCTATAACCTTCTGGAATCTTCTAGAACCCTGTTGCACTTTCTGGGAGCTTTCAGTTGCATCCATAGACTTTTAAGAGTGCAGATTTCTTAAGCCAACGTACTAGTGTATCTTGTTGCTGAGTAAGCGAATAGTGACCAGAAAAATTTGATTTAGATGGCATCAAGAGGCTGCTTGCAGCCAGAAATGCATTCTGCTACGTTTGCATCGCACCGGTACCCTATGGCTCTGAGCTCCCCATTCCCATCCCTACAGAGAGGGATCAACTGTCTTCAGGGAAGCGCGTCAAGGCAGACAGCGAGGACGATATTGCAGATTCAGGATGCAATTGCACAGAAATAGCTGAGATGAGAAAGCCGTACTTCCCCAATCAGAAAGATCTCAACGACCTGACCATAGACCTTAGTCTCACCAAGTGCAATGCTGAGCTTCTGATGTCTAGACTCAAGGACCGGAACTTGTTGGATGAAAGTGTGCAGGTGACAGAACAGAGAAAGCATCACAAACGTTTTTCCAAATTCTTCAGTTAGCTAGATGGGCTGTGCTTCTGCAGCAATGTCACTGGTCTTTTCGCGGCCATAGCAATCATCTTTAACCTGATTGATGGTGCCAATTCATAGAGAGTTCATCCAAGAACCTCAAAGCCATGCTACTTCATAGTGGTAACAAGTACTTGTCTCTCCCCATGGCTCACTTTGTGCACCTGCACCTCAGAGAGGACTACACCAGTGTCAAGATGTTGCTGAGTGCCTTGAAGTATGACAACTATGGCTGTTAAGTCATTGGAGACTTCAATATGGTCAAAATGGTGACATTCCTGATGGGTTTGCAAGGCGGTTTCACAAAATTTCTTTGGGTTTTCTTTGCCTCTAGAACAACCAGGACACCGAGGTCTGAGGTCCACTATTGTAGAAGGGATTGGCCACAGCTGACCAAGTTCACCACAGGTAAGAACAGCATCAAGTGGGAGCCTCTGATAGACCGTCGAAAGCTGCTCATACATCAAGTTAGGCCTCATCAAGTAATTTGTCAAGACAAGGAATCCGCAGCTTTCAAATACCTCCTAGAGCTTTTTACTCAGCTTTCGGAGGCAAAAGTCGAGGCTGGCATCTTCGTCGGACCACAGATAAAGAAGATCACATAGCGTGACGTATTCGCCAAGAAGCTGAATAGCATGGAGAAAGGGTCTTGAAACAGTTTCGTTGCAGTATTGTAAGTCTTTCTTGGCAACCACAGGGCTGAAAACTATGAGAGACTGAACCAGTCTCTTATAAAGAACCATGCCAAAATTAGATGCAAAATGTCCTTGAAAGTACATATTCTTCATACCCATCTTGACAAATTCAAGGAAAGCTTGGGAGCCTACCCAGATAAGCAAGATGAATGCTTTCATCAGGATATGCTGGACTCGGAACTTCGTTACCAGGGACGGTATAACAAACACGTGATGAAGACTATGTCTGAAGTCTTCATTGAGAAAGCTATTGACAGTACAGACACAAATCTTGAAAAGCAACTCATTTCTGAATGTTTTAAAGTAATTTTGACTGTTGTTGCTTATTTTTAATTAGTACATAATGTTCATTCTCGAGAAGAAAAAATGAACCTTTGTCCATTGTATAAATAAGCAACTTTTGTAAGCTGTGCCCATGAAAGCAAATATAATGATGAATATAGCCATGTTTGCAGATCCTTTATACATAGGCAACTGAAATATAACACTTAGAAGCCAGGAACAAAAATCGTGTTACATAGTGTAATGCAGCACTTTTATAGCTAACTTTAGCCATATCGAGACATGCTGATATTGTGTGCATTATGGGAAAGCTAAAAATAAGTAACACCAGCAATTTACCATACTGTAGTGCAGTCAACTGGGCTGATAATACAACAATATATGCAGCCTCGAGCATGAGAATTAATCAAAAATATGTAACCTTTGGTAGGGACCTCTAAATGTTAAATTATACGGCTCTTTTTATGGCAATTTCTTTCTTCATCAAAAGGAACATTAGGGGTGCCTGGTGATGAATTCCAACTTTTAAAAATAAGGATCGCCTAATATATATATATATATATATATATATATATATATATATATATATATATGTGTGTGTGTGTATGTGTGTGTGTGTGTGTGTGTGTGTGTGCGTGTGCGTGTGTGTATGTATTACAGCATATGTAATTATTATTATTATTATTATTATTATCATTATTATTATTATTATTATTATTATTATTATTATTATTATTATTATTATTATTACAACGTACTGATTAATGTGGCAACTCGTCCTATAAGAACTGGGTGAACGCATTACAAAAACACAAGAAAGCTCCTGTGGAATAGCCAGGTTTTAAGTTTCTTTTTGAAGGTGTTGAGCGATGGAGAAGGTTTCACATATGGATTTGTTTATTGTTATGGCTCTAAATTTAGAAGATAAAAGACAGGATTTGATCTATCACCGGATTTTTACAGCACAATGATTACGAATTAAAAGAAGGAATAGAGGCGATTAGATAGAAGGAATATAAATAACATACAATATGCGCATGCCAGCACATTGACAGCAGATTTGGAAAAATGCAAAATTTATTAGATAGATTGACAGGAGAAAGTGAATTAAAGACCTAAGAATAAAATTAAAAATCGTGTTGCAGGGTAATAGTAAGAAAGACGTTTTCAGGTGCAGATTACACAACAAAGGAATATAAATATTTAAAATAAAGCAGGTAGCACAGTTCAAATATCTGGGTAGAGCATCTGGAATCTGCACCTGGAAATGTCTTTTTATTAGCATGCAATACGATTTTTTAAATTTTATTTCTAGGCTTTTAATTCACTTTCTCCTCTCAATCTGTCTAATAAAGTTTGCAATTGTTACCAAATCTGCTGTCATTGTGCTGTCATATCTCGCGAGAGATGAAAATTGCGAAACAAGAATTGAAGCAGGAATAGGAACGGCACGCTACCGAAACAGATCCTCACAAACTAACATATTCGTCTACGACATACCTCAGAGTTCTTAATAGTTACGTGTGCAGTTCTGATGTATGTGCCAGAAACATGGTCTACACTCCATAGCGAAAACGCGAAAAAGAAGGTTGGAAGCTGCACATTGTGTTTCTTAGACATACCTGTATGCAATTAAATTACAGAATAAGTAGCCTACTAGAGAAAAAGTTCTACTTCTACAATATTTGGTGTCAAAAGATAATTGATAAAACCATAAGAAAGCAACATCTAAAATGTTGGACGCATGATAAGAAAGAGTGGACTGGAGAATTTGGTAATAATACAGAAAATAGAGGGGAAAAGAACATGGGGAAAGACAGAGAATGATATGCACAAATAACCTAATAGAAGAAATCAGAGACAAAATTTAACTCATAACAACAGCCAGAAACAGAGCAGGGTGGAAATCTATGGTCGCTGACCTAGCAGCAATTAACATGCAAAGGAGGAGGAGGAGGAGGAGCAGGAGGAGGAGGAGGAGAAGGAGGAAGATGAGGAGAAGGAGGAAGAGGATGAAGAGGAGGATGAAGATGAGGAGAAGGCGGAGCATACGTATTGTACGTGAAGCTAGAACAGAACTTGAAATTGAATTTATAACTTTAGATTAAAATATTTTATGATATTTGTCTCTCTTATCTTTAGTCTATTTACTTAGGTAGTTGTACCCTTTGTTAGGGTCCACCTGGTAACGACGGTCCACCTGGAAGAGACGGAAGATCTGGAAGTCTGGTAAATTCTATCATTTGTATACGTTTACTAATTGTCTATTTTTTAAAACATCGCGCCATCTATATTTAGCCTATTCGATTGTTAATCGGTCGCCATCTATATTTAGCCTATTCTATTGTTAATCGATCGCTAATGATTTTATGATGTCCAGGGACCACCAGGAACAGACGGCAAACCTGGAGAACAAGGACCTCAGGGCATTCAAGGTCTACACGGTCAGGCGGGATTGCAGGGTCTTCCAGGACCAGTGGCAAGTTACGAATGCTGATAAAATACTTATTGCGACGCAGGTGTTTCAGGTGATATGGGGAACCGAAAGAAATTGTAGTTGATGTCAACGGCTTCCATTCTGATTCCATCTTTGTATTGTAATATACTTTTAGAGCCTACAAATGAACAGGACAATTATTCTTCACAATAGGAACTAATAGAATGAAAGTTGCATATATTGTTTGGTTAAGCAGATTTCATTTAAATTATTTGGTATTTCAGGGAGAAAGTGGAAGAGGAGGTAACCAGGGACCTCCAGGGCCACTTGGATCTTCTGGAGAACCTGGAAAAGACGGAGGCCCTGGACCTAACGGACCTCCTGGGCCTCCGGTAGGCTCAGATCTACAGTACTTGTTAATTATTCAGATTTTATAATGACCAATTCTGGTTACAATTAGGTCTCCAAAGTAAACTCTTCATTCAACTGTTTAGAATGGCGACCAAATTATGATTTCATCATCATCATCATCATCATCATCATCATCATCATCATCATCATCATCATCATCATCATCGTCATCATCATCATCATCATCACCTCGGCTTTCTGCCAGCTTAATGCGGGAAATGTTTAAAATCCCTTATTTCTTAAGCTTGTCTGTCAGCTTTTCTGATGTGGATTTATCTGGATTCTAGGTCTTCCTTCAAGTTGTAAATTTGGCCATCCTTTTTTTCTCCTTCCCTGTAGGCTGAATCTGTGTGTGTAGAGCTTTGCATGACCAGCATAATCTGCCAATGGTCCTGTAAATCGCCTTTAGGTCATTCCGCGGCAGTCCCTCCTCTCAAATCCGTGGTCAGAGCCTGGCAGGGCACCTTTCTGTTGTGCTTCGACTTGACCTTAAAGACACGTTTATAGCCTTTTGCGCTACACTCTATCTCCTGGCTGTTTGCAGACCTTTTTTGGCGGCGGGGAGGACAGTGTCTCTGATCTGAGTCGAAACGTCGTCCACGTCATCTAGGAGGCTTTCCAGGACCGCTAATTCGAAGTTAGGGGCAACTAGTTAACTAATTAGTTATTAACTAAAAGTTTAACTTTTTTAGTTATCTTTATAGTTTCATTAAATATAAATAGTTTAGTTCAAATGCTAGTTTAACTGAAAATTGTTAGTTAATAACTCAATAGTTTAACTAAAATTTTTTAGTTGGTGTCCCGAATTATCAATAACAGTCCCTTTTCAATCTATTCTTTTCTGTGTCATTTTTTCAAAACAAACTTGACAAACTTGTGTTCCTGCAGTCTAGACTAAGATTTAAATATTAAATAGGCAACAATTAAGATTTCAATGGTTAATTGGCTGATATATTCATGTTGTGAGCAACTGAGCATCGTCTATTTTTTTCATGAACAATTATTGAACACATACCTGATACCTGATTCCATCTTCCTTTAAAGCATCAATCTCTGAACTAGAATCAGCATTTTCGTCAATCTCATCGTGGATGTCAACTATTCTCCTTTCCCTCAATCCCTCCAAAACAGAATGTCTCTTGTGAAAAATTTGAAACTCCCACACTAATTTTAGCCCCATATACAATAATAACCCCTGTTCCAACTGCAAAATCTTGGATTTACTTTTGACTCCTCCCTAAATTTTGAAGCTCACATATCTCAACTATCAAAAACCTGTTATCCTCACATTCGTGATCTACGTCGCTTTCGTACCTATCTTGATATTAAGACTGCTTCCACTATTGCCACTTCAATAGTTCACTCTAAGTTAGACTACTGCAACTCACTGTTTCGCAATCTTCCAAACGCTTCCACGTGTAAACTCCAATCGATTCAAAATGCCTTAGCTCGTGCAGTAACTAAATCACCTAAATTTTGCCACATTACGCCATTACTCAAATCTCTCCACTGGCTCAAAATAGCAGAACGCATTGAAAACAAAATAATATCGATGACTTATAACTCACTTCATACATCAAAACCAGTCTACCTAAGAAATCTGATAATTCCACAACAACCTCGATCTACTAGATCTCATCTAACTCTCCTCCGACCTCTGAATCAATGATCTCAAAATTTGCAATCGTGCCTTTTCATACGCAGCACCAGAGCTTTGGAACTCAATTCCAATATCTCTCCGCTGTCTACATAACAAACATTGCCAAATAACAAACAAACAAACGTTGTTTATTGCCAAATAACAAACTCTGAGTCACAATTTTCTCCCCTTCTTGCAACATCTCCTCATGTTTTCTTTCTAAACTAAAATCATTTCTCTTAAAAAATAATTTCCTCCATAGCTGCAGCATCCTGCCCATTCGCCCTTTTGATTAAATGACTCGGCATGAATGACCCCACCTTTGGCTATAGCTACTTTATTTTCGAGATTGAGCGCATAAGAATAAGGAGCTACTTCGGTGCATCTTTTGAAAGCGCTATAGAAGTTAACGAGATTTTACTTACTTACTTACCTAGGAAATAGTTGTAAAATTAGTTGCAAAAAGTTTAACTATATTTTTAGTTTAGTCAACTATTTTAGAAAGTTAGTTTGCAACTAAAAGTTTAACTACTTATTTCTAGTTTAAATTTAGTTATAGTTTAACTAATGTTTTTAGTTAGTTGCCCATCACTGATGATTGCTCTTAACCTTGATTCTGTTTCTATCATCTATTTATTGGTTCTTTTATCTGTCTATGAAACTTTTAGCATTCTCCTATATAATCACACTTCTGTAGCTGTCAGTCTCTTTTTCATTGCTTTGGAGATGGTCAAAGTTTTTGCTCTATATAATAGCAGTGACCAAAAGTAGGATTTAATTGTTTTAAATCTTATTTCTGTTGACATATTTTTGATCCATAGGATCTTTTTCAGTTTCTGAATGCTGATTTTGCCATACCGATTCTTGTTTTGTTATATCTGTGTCGCTTCTGCCGTCGCTTGTGAATATGCTTCCCAAATAATTTTGAATTGAGTTACTTGTTTGATTTATTTGAAGTTAATCAGTACCCTGCAGCCAGATGTTTCTTTGTGTTAGGCCCTATATTTATTACCATAGTGAAGGTCTTTTTAATGTTAATGTCCAGTTCTTTACTTTCACTTGCTTCCTTTAGTATATCACTAGTATTTGCAGTTCATTTCTGAGAATGCCATTATTGCTGCATCATCTGCAAACCTTAGATTATAATTGATATTATTGCTCCTATCTTGATTCCTTTAAAATCTTTAATCATTTCAAAAGTACACTTCTCTATATAGATTGTGCAGGTCTGGCATCAATGTCATCAGAGGCTTTAAACCTGTTGCTGAGTAAAGTGTCTGCCATGCTTGAATCGAGATTGAATGCCTCTGTGTCATATTCCCGTTGGGCCTGCGGCGATGGGAAGCGCAGTAGCACCGATCTTTCTCGATAGTATTGGTACCTTGAGCCTACCTTGTTGCCGTTCACCGGCAGTAATAGGTGTACCATCTGTTACCAGAGCCTTTTTAGCCAGCCGCTTTCAGAACTCGTGACAGGCTCTGATGGCTACCGCAGCGGTCGAGTGCAAACCCCACCCGTACCTTATCAAGCAATCTCCTACATGAATGTGCCTGTCGAGGCCGAGGACGAGAGGCTTGACTTTCATGCTTGGAATATATTTCTAAATTTCTTCATCTACTTCAGTATTCAAATAAAAATGTTAAATAAAGTGTTCCTTCCATCTGTTTGTTTGTCCTCTTCCAATTTTGCAACGTCAAAGCTATTCTACTTTCTGTCTTTTTTCAATCTCATTGTCATTTTACATATTATTAGTTTGTGAACATTTGTCGTCGAGTATGTTTGTCTTTCAATTTCTCAACGAATTTATTAAGTCACATGCAGTGTTTTTGTGATGGTACGGGCCGGTATGATGTACCTGAAACCCTTAAAACCGGTTTATATTTGTGGATAATTATGTTCAATAAGGGAAAAATTTTTGTCTTTAGCTGTTGTATCTTTTGCTGTCTCTTTCCATTTGAATTTGATATGTTTTAATATATATATATATATATATATATATATATATATATTATATATATATATATATATATATATATATATATATATATATATATGGCACGTACCGTATAAGGCCACGTTAGGTGCATATCGAGGAACAAAAGCTAAGTTATGTTATGATCGTCCGATAGAATTTGACATCAAAACGATGACGTTAAAAACGACGCTACTGCGTCCCGGAAAATTTTCCACAAGAAGCACATGTTATGTTATCGCTAAACATTTTAAATCAAACTTTTAATGACCAAATTACCTGGTATAAAAATCGCAAATGGACACGTTTGAACACCGTTCGAACTGTTCATGATAGCTAGAAGAAGCCGTTCCAAGAACTCTTGGGGTGGGCGATGCAAAGAATTCTATGAAGATCAAAGGAACTATATGTAAACGGTTTATAAGAAATATGTAAATTTTATCTATGTAAATTTTATTTATAAAATATGATGTTCAGAATTGACAATGTATAAAGCCATTTTAGTTTGACTATACAAAGTCATAGTGCAAAATCGAGTTTTCTATTGATGACAGCGAATTTGTCGATGGCATGGATAGGTCTATTTCCATATCTTTGTGGATATGTGTAGGCCTACATCAGGACTAATCCGTTTAGACGAGCAACTTCCACTGAAGACGCATTTTTGTTGGGTCGGTGGGGGATGCATCCCAAGCGTTGAGCCGCCCCCGATATGTATATATGTATACATTAGAAATATTTATGGCGCTATACCTGTCTTCAGGGTCCTCGAGGAGAACGTGGTCCCGCTGGTGCAAATGGTGGACCAGGAGCTCAGGTTAGTCACAGATTTTAAATAAATCATTTGGCTCAGTGTTAGTTCATAACCTAGTCGCAAATAGTCGATTGCGAGTCATGGGCAGCAGGGCTGCCAACAAATTAGTCTGCCTTACTTAAAATTATGCAGGCGTCGAACGAGTGTGGAAATACTTCGAACTTAAAACGACAGAGTAGTATATAGTCATTTTAATGCGTTATTTGACGACACGATACTCCTACATTTTTCTCGAAAAATCGGTTGAAAAAATTACGAAGACACCACCGAAATCAAGGGTCTTCAAGACTGTACAATTTCTAATTCCGTCGAAGTGTCCGCTTTCAAACAGCAATCTAAATTCTAGAAAACTAATTAGAAAATTTGAAAAATTCAAAATTTTCAGAACAATGTTAAACTATCCACATTATAATAACACAAATATTTTATACAAGAAATGTTATATGCTTAAGCTAATACACAAGAAAGACATACAACTTTTTTATATAAGTATCCCAACAATTATTATAATCATCTTTATTCGTGACAAGCACAGCATAAAAAGTAGTACACAACCAGTAGTACACAACCAAGGAAAACACAAATCAACTGAACAAAACTAAATAATAATAATAATAAAATAATAATAATAAAATAAACTATAATAAACAAATAAACTAAGCACAAACTTTACACAGTACAGCCTCTGACCTCAGACAAATCCTAGTAATGCACTGAGCAAAGTACAGTGGCTTCTTCTCATATCTATTAACAAAGGATGTTTGTCGCTTTTCTACAATAGCATGCATACTATCCAAACCCGTCAGGACTCTGATATACTCGACATTATCTGCCTCACATGTTTTAAAAATTTTGCACACAACTACTCGAATCAGTCTGTCAAGAGCATTAAGAATACTTTTGTTTGGAAATGTGGCTTCCATACCATACAATACAATAGGTAGACAGTAGCTCTTTACTAGGTTAACGCATATTAATTCTGAAGCGGCAGCTCTGCTGCGACTATACAAGCAATTAAACGTGCGGAAAAATTTTAATTTAGCTTCCGAAATAGATAACCCGAAGTGCCCTGCCTTTTTCAGTGTCACCCGAGATACCTAATTTCCTCCACAAATGGCAAGGCAACACCATCCAGGACCAATACAGCACATGCGATATTGCAACGTGACCCAACCCTCATCACCATAGATTTCTTCACATTAAATTTCAAATCCAAATCCACAAAGTCATTGGTGCAAATATCCAGCATGTGCTGCATGCCGGATATAGAGTGTGACACCAATAAGATATCATCAGCATACAATAAGCATCCAACAAACAAATCATTGATATAGCAGCCATATCCAGAATTTTGCAACTTTAAAATTACATCATCAATATAAACAGCAAATAGCAAAGGCGAAAGAACCCTCCTTGTCGTACCCCAGCCACTACAGTAAAAGATTCTGATAAGGCATTACCCCATCTAACCATAACATTACATTTGGAATACCAGTTGAGTAAAACTTCAATGAAATACCAAGGGGTTTTCCTTTGTATCAGCTCAAAAAACAGCCCATAGTGACTAATTTTGTCAAAAGCTTTGAAATGTCAAGAGCAGAAATGACAGCTGTGCATGAATTTCTATTGAGATAACTTATTACCCCCTCAATGTGTATAAGGCATCTGAGCATCCTACCCCAGTTTTGAACCCAAACTGCAGGTCAGAGCTCCCAAAAAACCCCAAATTTCCCCAGTAATATATGCTCAAAAAATCTTAGACACTACTGGACTCAAGGTTATGCCCCTATAATTGTCACACCTTGTAGGGTCTGCTGGGCAATTTTTTAGCAGAGGGATCATGATACCATTACCAAAACCTTCTGGCACATATCCTGCTTTCAACATTGGATTAAACAAATGAGTTATACAAGATAATACAATTGGGTGTGCATACAGTAAATGTTCTATAGTTATCCTGTCAAACCCGGCTGCTTTGCCCAGCTTAATTTTACTAACTGCTATGCCCACTTCTTCAATTGAGATCACAGGACACTCTATACTCTGACTCCTATAGCCTGAGTAACAGCCCTCAAACTGCAGTTTGAGATTATCGTGCCAACTACTGTTATTGGGTGTGCAGGCAGATCGAAAGAAATCTGCAAATGCATTGGCAATTTCAGGTTCGGTACAGGACCCATCCACAGTTTTAGCACAACTATTACTCCTTCCCCCAAATTTATTTTTCCAGGACTTCCAAAAGGTAGTAAAATCTTTTTGCATGAGGGCATCATTCAATGTATCACTAAAATAATTGTTATTGTCCCTCTCTTTCTGCTTTATAGCAGACTTATACTCTGCCTTAGCACTTCTCATTTTATGAAAAACAGCCCCATGCCTCGGTTTACCCATCGACACCCACAATTCATGTGCCTCCACTGATTTTGCTTTAAGGTCAATATTGCCGACATTATTGTAAAAAAGCAGACTGGATTGAATTATTTTATTTTTAAAATTATATTACAACGATTAAGGAAATACATGACCCTAATACTTACTACATGGCCAAAACAGAAAAAGAACTACTGAGTCACCTAAAAACAAGGAAACCGAGATACTTTGGGCATGTGACGAGACAACCACGTGAGACAACACCACAACACGAGACAACCATCGAGGACATCGAGACTTTTTCCACTGCCCTCACTAATATTCAGTCATGGATGGATTAAAATAAGGTTCTTTTCAATTCATCATCTTGCTATTAGGTATTCCAGCTCAATTGACTAAATTTGAATATCTGAAATCTGTAGTATTAGGAGATTCCACTGTTATCCCTAGAAGAACTTCTGTTCGCAACATTGGTGTGACATTTCACTCTTCACTCTCTTTCGCTAGTCACATAAATTCAGTATGATAAATTTCTCATTATCATATTCGGGACATCTATCGAATGAAATATCTCCTCCCCAAACCTATTCTTATCCATTTAGCCAATCCAGTTAATTGGTTTCTAGTCGCCTGGATTATTGCAATTCTTTGCTTTTCGGCATCACAAATTCAAATATGTAGAAACTCCAGAGAGTACAAAGTTTCTTAGTTAGAGTCAGAGATGTAGCAAGTACACAATGCCTAAAGTACAAGTACAAGTACCTGGCCTCCAAGTACAAGTACAAGTACAAGTACCTGCATTTCAAAAACTTAGAGTACAAGTACAAGTACCTGGCCTCCAAGTACAAGTACAAGTACTCAAAATTTGTACTCGAGTACAACTCGAGTACAAGTGCAACTACCAAGTACTACATCTCTGCCAACCTGTCAGTGTGCTTTCTTTCCAAATGTTTCACGAAATTAGACGTGGTACCGCATTTTTCTGCTATAACTTTATTTGTACAAGATTTACATTTACCACTAAGACTTTTCTGAAATTTGTAATCAGTAAATGCAAATGTAACCAAACGAGGCACTTTACACGCTTTACACTCAGATGCTTCTTTGGATGCTTCATCGTCAGCCATGTTGTTCTTGTTCATGTTTGCCTGTGCCATAGAATATTTATTAGGCTGTGTTTAATTTCAATGCGCTGTCTGACCGGCGGACAGAACCATAGATTAAAGTCTATGGACAAGACCACATAATTCTTCAGCAACATGGCAGCTGCCTGTTTAATGCTTAGTGGCAGAGATGTAGCAAGTGCACAATGCTTCAAGTACAAGTACAAGTACCTGGCCTCCAAGTACACATACAAATACTTGCATTCCAAAAACTCCGATTACAAGTACAAGGTCAAGTACCTGGCCTCCAAGTACAAGTACAAGTACTAAAAAATTTGTACTCGAGTACAAGTACAAGTATACAAGTACCAAGTACTACACCTCTGGTTAGAGTCATATCCAAAATTCCAAGGTTCCAACAGCTAGACGGTCCCTGCATTGGCTTTCTATCCAATACCAAATTAATTCTAAAATCTGCCTTTTAGTATTAAAAAATATATTACATAATGAACCCTATTACTTTAAGATGCGACTTATCCCTCGACACTCCACTAGGTATTCGGCAGGACTTTCATTTGTTGTTTCCTATACTCGCACAGTCATTGACACTATTTGTATCTCAGTGTGTGGTCCTAAGCTTTGGAATTCATTACCAATTATAACTAACAGATCCGGTCTTAAAGCATGCCTGTTTGAATTTGCTTATCCACCTAAGATTGCTCCCCCGCTGTTCTGACTGATCTTCCGGATTGACCTGGCTCTAATTCTATTTGGAGTTGGTGCGCCATCGGCTGATACCCTGGGCATTATGATAATAGCGCCGTAGAAGTTTATTGATTGACTGACTGTAGGGCAGTGTGGTTACATGACTTAGATATCCTGGATTGACAACATCACGACTTGAACTGGTCTTTCTTGGGACCGTCAACTACGCACCGCGCAAGATAGATCGCGTTGAAGAACATGGACACATTTTTTAGACAACCGTCGCCAAGCGACGATGGCTCATTTATTTGACTTGACTATCTACTAACACTAGAGTGAATAGATTTTTTGCTATAAAATATTTTGGTCCTCGTATTTGGAATAGCTTTTCTTCCGCTTTAATAAGTATCTCTAGTTTAAGTAACTTTAAAGAAAGTTCAAACAACAGACCTACCTCATAGCTACAGTGTAATTAGAACTAATAGGCGCATGGCAGAAGTAAATTACTTAATAATCAATAGGTCTAGACAAGTCAAATTTATTTAAATATGCTACTGCTGTTTTGTTTATCATAAGGCTTATAGCTACTAATTTATTGCTATTAATACTTTTAATAAGATACCTACTGGTCCGACTTTCGTTCCCTTATTCTAGCTTGTTTCAGCTCACCTAAATATAAGTAAATAATAATCTTCACTTGTAGTCATAAGTCAATATTGCATTTTTCATCATCATCATTGACTTTCAGTTTGCCAGCCTGTCAGGTTATTTATTCACTGTAAAGTAACGATAATGATCCCTATATTTTAATATCTAAATAATTCATGAATACGATCTTAACTTGCATCTATTTTTACTTGTATCTAAATACTTTTTTCTATAAGACCTAGATCTACTTTATATTCTCATTAATTAATATTATTACAAGATTATTACATTTTTTTATTTGCACAAATTTGATGTTGAAAAATTATTCAACATATTTCTGTTCAAGTATACAGTTATTCATGGTTTATGCTATAGTTAAGCTGTCTACTCTTGAAATGTTGAGAAAATAAATTTTGATTGATTTGATTGATATTGCTTCTTTTTCAAAGGTATTGTTTTTAAATTATTCAATGGTTTTCGTTGTTTTAGGATTGATAATGTTCTTTCAATTATGATTTATACTTGTAGGCCTATGTTCAAAGTTGTATTCAGTTGAGTTGGAAATAAACTTCATCAAAACTTAATTTAGTAAGCCGGTATTAAATAATCTAAATATACGCGATCAGTTACTACAGGTATACAAGTTTGCACCTAAATTGAACTTAGCGACGATGATTGCTCTTGTCTTACCCAGGGTGCTCCGGGTGCTCCGGGATTTTCTGGAGATGCAGGTCGTCAAGGTGACCAGGGTCCAGCCGGACCAGCTGGACCAATTGGCGATGCGGGTCCACCGGTGAGTAGATGGCTGGCAGCTAATGAGAATTACAGTGAGACGAAAGTGATAAAAAGTCGATACATTGAGAGCAATCCTTTTAAATACTCTTATCTTTGAAACGGAACAACCAACGCTGTTCAACCGGGAGCGCTAAAAATGCAGGACCAGAAAAGACGGACCAAACATATCAATAACTGGAAAATGCCTGACCTGGAAAATGACGGACAAAATGTCAGGTGGAGTGAAAAACGCAGGACTGGAAAATGGCGGACCAAATGTCAGAGGTGGAAAATGCAGGGCTGGAAAATGGCGGACCTGCTATGTTGTGCACGTTTTATTTTTTACTATGTTATTTTATACGTTTTGTCTCATGTGTACTGATTTTATGCCAGTGAATGGAAATGTTACTGAATGTTAATGCTCTGCCTACTTTATAGTATATTGCTAACGAAAAACATACGCATACTGACACAAATGACGGACTGGAAAATGAAGGACATTATCTCAGGGGGTGGAAATGTAGCACTTATATTCTAGTGGGGCTGCTAGTAGTAGTAGTAGTAGTAGTAGTAGTAGTAGTAGTAGTAGTAGTAGTAGTGTAGTAGTGGTAGTAGTAGTAGTGGCAGTAGTAGTAGTAGTAGTAGCAGTAGCAGTAGTAGTAGCAGTAGTGGCAGCAGTGGCAGCAGCAGCAGCAGCAGTGGTGGTGGTGGTGGTGGTGGTGGTGGTGGTGGTGGTGGTGGTGGTGGTGGTGGTGGTGGTGGTGGTGGTGGTGGTGGTGGTGGTGGTGGTGGTGGTGGTGGTGGTGGTGGTGGTGGTGGTGGTGGTGGTGGTGGTGGTGGTGGTGGTGGTGGTGGTGGTGGTGGTGGTGGTGGTGGTGGTGGTGGTGGTGGTGGTGGTGGTGGTGGTGGTGGTGGTGGTGGTGGTGGTGGTGGTGGTGGCAGTGGTGGCAGTGGCAGCAGTGGCAGCAGTAGCAGTAGTAGTAGTAGCAGTAGTAGTAGTAGTAGTAGTAGTAGTAGTAGTAGTAGTAGTAGTAGAATCTTCCTCAAAATCCTACATTGCAAATGCGGGGAGTAAATTATGGAACTAGTTCCTTAAGCTTTTGAAATACAGCTGAATACAAGGTTTGCGTCTTACGCGACATAAGCACATACATAGTCAGAAATGCTAAATCTAAATAAGGAACAAATAATGTGAAAATTGTAAAATATGTTACGCACTACTTTAAATGTTCCATCAAAGTATATGCCAGAAGCAGAGTTCAATAACTCAAGTTGTTTACGGCTAGCAAATACTACTACTACTACTACTACTACTACTACTACTACTACTACTACTACTACTACTACTACTACTACTACTACTACTACTACTACTACTACTAATAATAATAATAATAATAATAATAATAATAATAATAATAATAATAATAATAATAATAAGCGCCTAAGAATAAGCGCCTAAGAATAAGCAGCTACTGTTATGCTGCTTTCCAAAGAACCTCCAAGGCTCTATAAAAATCCACGAGATTTACTTACTTACTTACTAATTTTGTCGATAATTGTATCCTTTAGGAAGTTTAGGTTGAGACGTTGTCTAATGTCTTCGTTTTCTCCGTAAGAAGGTCATTTCGGCCACTAGTAGCTTATGTTGATCTGTTTCTTTCATGCTCCATGCTTCTGCTAGGGTTGCCACTTGCCAGGCCCCTGTCTCCAAAATACCGGACACCAATGTAGGCGGCCAAAAATAACCCTAACCCTAACCCTAGTCCAACGATTCAAAGTAAGTAATCCTAGCTTCTGCTCCGTATATTATTTGCGGGACTACAATGTTGTTGTATATCGTGACTTTTTAGCTAATTTTTATGACTTTGCTGCTCCATATTTTTCGTAATCTTCCCACCTTTTGCAGTCTTTTAGCGATTTATGTCAAACATTCTCTTGATAACTTCCATAACTGACAATTTCTCCTCAAACATATATTAAACTTTCGACTTGTTCAATTGTGGTATTATCCAATGCTACTTTGATTTGAGCTTTTCCCTTTCTGCTGACTGCCATGGGTTTTGTTTTCATGGGGCTAATAGTAAGTCTAAATCTTTTGCTTGTTAATTTTACTTCATTGGTCAGTGTTTGAAGAAATGATTTGTTGTCTGTGATCAGGCTGATATTGTCTGCAAAATTTAGGTTATTTCATTTTTCTCCACAACACTTTATTCCTATGTCTGTCTCTCCAATTGCTATTTTTAAATTACACCCAGGATCATAATGAAAAGTGTTGGAGACAGCACGTATCCTTGTCTCAGTCCTACACGTGTCCTAAACCATTCTGACATTTCAGTATCTTTACTGTACTTTCTGACTTACAGAGACCGCGGTCTTGGTCTCGAGACCGCTCGAGGCCGATTTTTTGTGGTCTTGGTATTGTCTTGGTCTCAACAGCTAATTGGTCTTGGTCTCAGTAATGGTGGTCTTGGTCTTGGTCTCGGTCTTGATGATTTGGTCTCGAAAATTTCGAGACCACTATACAGAGTGTCTATGAAAAAAACCCCAGCAGGAAAACTATGATTTCTTAAACGTTCCTAAATATATTTGTATCAAAATTTCCATACTTCTACAGCACATATTTCCCCACCTTTCTGCCTATTTTCATCTCATTTGCATGTAAGGTAGCCATTTTGTGAGATATCAAACTAAATATTCGATTTTTACGAATCAACAGACAAAATTTTATTGATTGTCTAGAAATTTCAACTTAAACCACAATTGTTCAAGATGATTATCGGACATAATTGCAAACCCTAACCCTAACCCTAACCTTAATAGCAAAAATTGTTCGGTATCCAAAGCCAAGCTCCCGCAATGTCTGAATTCGCATCTGTCTTCATTCGATATTTTACCAATTTTGAAAGTTTAAATCCAACTTTTATTGTTATGTCGAATTCTGTGTGTTTAAAAACATGTTTACAAAATTGCATTCGATTTAAACTTTACTAGGCCTACTACTACTGGAACAACAACAACAACTTCTACTAATACCACCAAAATTGACATGAAGCCAAATTTATGTGAAGCTGTCGATATTTAGGCCTGTCATGCTGCGACTGAGTAGTAAAAATCGAAGTTTGACTTTGATATCTCACAAAATGGCCATCTTACATGCAAATGATATGAAAATCAGCAGAAAGGTGGGAAAATATGTGCTGCACAAGTGTGGCAATTGTGATAAAAATATATTTAGGAACTTTTAAGAAATCAAAGTTTTCCTGCTGGGGGGTTTTTTTCGTAGACGTATTATAAGAAATATCGCGGTACGTCACAACTCGGCGACGAACAACTCGGCGACGGATACGATCGAGTATAGGTTGGAGGAAATGGGTGGGGTGGGGCGTTGTAGAGGCAGTGAGGGGTGGGTGTGTGAGAAGGGAAGAGGAGGGGTAATGGGAGGGAAGGAAGATGGGTGGGAGGGAAAGAAGAATAGAAATGTATGTAAGTTGTATTAGGCTATATAAAATAATACATCTGTCAAAAAAACGATACAGCGAAGTAGTTGTCAAGCATCGTGGATCAGAAACCTGTTAGCAAACATCGCCCTGCCGTAGATCGCATTTGAACCCTGTATGTACATTTATGTACATACAGGGTTCAGATACAGATACATATATATATACATATATATATACATACATATATATGTATATATATACATATATAAGTGTATATATACATACATATATATGTATATATATACATACATATATATATACATATATATAAATACATATATATACAGATACATACATATTTATGTATGTATCTGTATGTACATTTTCTCGCTCGACACTGCCCGAAGCATACTCCGGTTACATTCGCCACCACCATCTCACCACCCTCCTCTTTATAAAGTGGGCAACGACCGTTGACCTGCAGTAGCCAACTTTAAAGATCTGCTAACCCCCTCCCCGCCCCAGTGCCTTGCAGTAGCTCTACTTTTAACTCTTTTTCTAACATTTCTCAACCCCTTCAACTTTATAGACTGTATTGCAGAGTTGTTCGTCGTCCAGTTGATCTGGCGCCCAGTTGTTCGTCGCCGAGTCGTTCTGTCCCGGAAATATCGCCTATCAGAATGTAAAAATTTCATTGAGGGTTTCACGCTAACGTTAGCTAGCAGTCATCATCCGGAGCAGCAACATATCAAGCATCTGCTTCTCCAGAATCTCATCGTGAAGGGCAGCCTGCCTTTGGCATTGTAGAAATTGACTGGTTTGGATAATTCATGACTGCAATCCAACCAAAATATGCACTGCCATCAATGTCACATCTCACATAGAAGTTGCTTCCAAAGCTAAGGAAAAGCATTGAAGAATGAGTGTCAGCTCAAGCTGCAATGGCAAACAGCATGTCGCTGACCAAAAACCTATGAACTGACAGGTGCATGCACTCATGCATCTGGCAATAACTGGTCACACATTCACTGACTTTGAATTGCAGCTGGTGAGTATCTTGTAACAATCTGCAGAAGTGACAGATTTGACACAAGGCGACGAGTATGTCACCATCAGTTGAGTTGTTCCTTCTGTTGTTGCACTTCTCAAGTGCATGGCTGAACTGAACGGTCGTTCACATCACCATGGAACCTTGATAACAGCACTTGTTGCATCAATCCACAAGCGTTTCAGAGGACTTTTTCAGACACCGCAGATCCAGCCCGCGTCAACTGTACAACACGAGCCATTTGAGCAGTTGATCTATCCAGCTGCTGTTGTATTGAATCCAGCGTACGGTTTTGTCTGGCTGGATTCGGATCATTTCGGTTCGGCAGCAGTCAAAGACAATGTTAAGGATTTTATTATGGATTACATACTGTATGTAGTACAATGTAGTTCATGCAGAAAATTTGTGCATTCCAACAACTTCGGAGAATCCTGCACAGACTGGTGATATAGAAAATTTGAACACGCCATCTGCAAGTATGTGTACAGTTATTGAATGAGTTAATTTTTGCATTATGTCATTAGGTGGCATTGGTCTTGGTCTTGGTCTCGATGGTAGTGGTCTTGGTCTCGGTCTTGGTCTTGTCTTGGTCTCGGAACTGCTGGTCTTGACTATATCTCTGCTGACTTCTGATATATTGCCTTTATTAAACGGCATAAGAAATAATTGCCTTTATTATATTATTACCCCTTGAATGAAAAAAGTTTACGTTCTATGTGCTTTTTAAAAACACTTCGGAACGTTACCAACTTACCACCACATTAGCAACGAAACGTTTAGCAGCAAAATATGTAAAGGCCTATCCGTTACAACGCAACCACGTCTTTTGTTCTTATTTGCGAAAATATGCCAGTAGTATGATGGGAGTTCCGCCGAAACATTTAAGTAAGAAAAAGGTTTCGTGGCACAAAAAGTTTGGGTATAAAACCCTGACTTTGGAGTGCGGATTGCCTACCAAATTTCTAGCATCACAGATCACTTATTGATCAAACTATTATTATAAAATAAACCAATCATCAGAAATCGTACACACTTTGACTCATCTGGATGAAATCATCTTCTTACTATCACAAAACGAGGAGACAGCATTTCGCGTCGTCGCTGCCAGAAATTGTTTAGGCCTACATAAAATTTCAACTTATAGGGCCTAACTGACAGCGTATTTGCTGCTTTGCGTATATTTACGCTCTAGCAGCGCTCTTAATAATAATAATAATAATAATAATAATAATAATAATAATAATAATAATAATAATTATTATTATTATTATTATTATTATTATTATTATTATTATTATTATTATTATTATTATTATTACTATTACTACTACTACTACTACTACTACTACTACTACTACTATAAATATTGCCACACTCTTGTTAAGTGATAGAAACTACGTTGCGCTTAACCATTTAGATGCTTATTAACTTTAAAAGTTTTCCCACAGAAAATGGCTAATGGTATAGAAAGGTTATTCTAGATTCCATAAAGTTTGTTGATATATATAATCTATGAAATCTAATATAAATATTTGAGTAGCCTACTTTGGCTTAGAGTAGGCTACATATATACTGTATATATATAATTATATATATATATATATATATATATATATGTATATATATATATATATATATATATATATTCTTCGGTCGCAGAAATTCAATGTAGACATTGTACTGCTCTTTTGTTCAACTACTTTGTTTAGGGAGAAACTGGAGCTCCTGGGTATCGAGGTGGAATTGGGCCACGTGGATTGGCTGGCGAGAAAGGTGCCGATGGATCTGAGGGTGATATTGGAGCTCAAGTGAGTTGACTAGCTAACTTTGCTTCAGTATTGTTTAAGTTATTACGAGTAGGCTTAATGTAAGTTTTCAATTAAATTGATTGTGTTTTATTCAGTTTAATCTAAAAAAATAGTACAAGACTCATATAAATATTTTAGCATGTATATATATATATATATATGTGTGTGTGTGTGTGTGTGTGTGTGTACTTTGTGAAGTTAAAATTAATTCTGTTCTGTTTTCTGCATTCGTTTCCCTAGGGCAGCTTGGGAGAAAGAGGACAGGTTGGTTCTCCTGGCCCAGCTGGTGTTGAGGTAAGCGAGCAAGCATAGAGGTATATATATATATATATATATATATATATATATATATAATGTAATGAGATGTAAGGTGGGACTTGTATAACGTCTCTTATATTTCTACTCAGAAGCGTTTCCATCTTTAGAGTAGTTGCTTTATAAGAAAATTAGACTACCTTTTGCAGTTCGCACTGAACTGAGTGTGTGATAAGCATTGAAGCACTAATATGTATGTATATATATATATATATATATATATATATATATATAGAGAGAGAGAGAGAGAGAGAGAGACAGACAGACAGACAGACAGACAGACAGACAGACAGACAGACAGACAGACAGACAGACAGACAGACAGAGACAGAGAGAGAGACAGACAGACAGAGACAGAGTCAGAGAGAGACAGACAGAGACAGAGAGAGAGAGACAGAGAGAGACAGAGAGAGACAGAGAGAGAGACAGAGAGAGAGAGAGAGAGAGAGAGAGAGAGAGAGAGAGAGAGAGAGAGAGAGAGAGAGAGGAAAATATTTATATATTAGTCCCTTCACCTAGAGTTGCCAGATCTCCTGTATTTGACGGGAGCTCTCGTATTTCAGCCCCAGTCTCCCGTCTCCCGGACGGATGCCACGCGGGAGACAAAATCTCCCGTATTTGGCTAGGTCAATAGACTTCATTGAGACGCAGTTTAGAATCGAAACAATACTACATTTTGTGGCGTGATAAAACGTCAAATAAAAGTCATTTGTACAGTTTAGTACAATATCAAACAAGATAATAGAGGCTCTGAGGCAGACAGCAATGCCCCTCTGCTACTTACATTAACGGCAGGCATAGGAAATTAGGACTCGTTAGAAGGTCTATGATAATAATATGATTATAACTTGCTTGTAATGTTGATTCACTTCATTCAGGTGATACAGTGCATTGAACAGTGTTGTTTACTGCTTTTCCTAGTCTAAACTCTCTAGCAGTGACGCAGCCAAGGGGAGGAGGTTTGAGGATTAAACCCCCTTGGCTGCCACAAAAAGATCTGTTCATTGTTTCACGCATTTAATTCTCGGATCGGGAATGTGTGGATCACCCCCCTTCGGGGGTTGCCGGATTAAAAAAAATTAACAACGGTACGAATTCAAGAAATTTAAGAAATAATGTAGTTAATTAAGGCGTTGAACTTTTTTGCTTGCCAGCACTAACGAAGGAAAAAGAGGAAAAGTAAGTAAGGCGTCGCTGTGAGCGGACGAACTTTTTTGCTTGTCAAGATTTTTCACAGTTTTTCACAGTTGACCGTGATAAAAACCAAAAACCACCCTTCCGTCAATCCTGGCTACGCCAATGCTCTATAGTACTGTTGTGTAGTATAGCTCTAATCATAATAATTGACAATTAATTGGACCGTGGGGCGGGAGCATTGATCGCAGTAAACATATCCCGTATTTTGACTTTGGATATCTGGCAACCGCACAAGTAATGCATTACATCCTCTGTAATGGATCGACTTGACAAAATATGGAGGCAACAGAATCTAAACCTTAAAATCAAATTCCGAATGTACATCTCTCTGGTTGTTCCAGTTTTTCTTTACGGCAGTGACAACTGGGCTATGCCCAGTCGAGTCGAGACTGGCGGAAAATTGAGGCATTCCATGCAAAGAACCGGTGCTGGATCCGGAATGTCAAGTGATCAGACTTTATGCGCAACGATGACGTTTACTTACACATTGGACTGGAGTGCTTAAGAAGCCGGTGGCCCGCAGTAATAGATTTTATGAATCCAGGGAGTCGGCGGTCTTCCTCGAGACCGATGCCAATCAGTCGTGACAGTCGTGTCACAATCTCGGACGGATGCAACTAGGCAATAACAGATACTGCAGTTGAGGGTCGTGCCCGAAATGACCGAGACGCTGACGACGGGTTTGTGAAAGCATAGTCTCCTGGCCAGATCGTAAGCAAACCTCATCGATAATATGTTAGCTGCGCTAATTCCAGTTTTTGCAGGATCTTGAACAGAAACGTTGAATTTGAAACTGGTAATTACCTAGAGGGGAAGGACATGTGGCCAATGTTTTTAAAAAACGGAGTGACAAACTGGATGGAAAAATTGGTGGAGGCAGTAGCGTGATGAGAGGGCCGGTGGGGGCTGGCCCGGGCACCGACCAGATGGGACGCCAAGTTTGACTCGGCGACCCAATTTTGCTCGTCAAATATTATTTATCTACTTGGCCCCGAGTGCCCACCACTCTCTGCACGCCACGCCACTGGGTGGAGGCAAACCCTTTGTTGAAAAGACGAGTGAAGAATGGGGCTAGATGAGGTGAAAATTTCTTGAGCAGCCATGTTGGCACAGTACCGTATCCAGACAGCAATGTTTTTCTGTACTTCTGGAATACTGACAGGTTGGAATGCGGTAAACTCCGTCAAACAAAAACAAAATTCTGGTCCGCTTTCATTATTCGCTGATGACGACTAGTGAGAAGAGAAGCGCAGAGGTGATCTATGTCGAGCGAAAGGTAGCCACGTAATTGCCGGCAGAATTACCATCATTAGAAATTATTGGCGGGCGGATGCAGATTCAGTCGGCGCGTGTTATGACGAGATCGAAAATGTTACACTGAAATGCGTAGGCTCATTAATGTGCCGTAAAGTAAGGTTTCCTGGAGTTTGCGTTTTGATCGCTGTGGGGCAGCCTTTGTGAATATTGAAGTCGCTTAATTAATAAGAGAAATTTACTGTGCCCGGGTGGCGATTAATAAAAGAACGGTTTCTCGAACGTTAAATAATTATAATTAGTAGACATGTTGGTCCACAAGACGTGGAAATCTTCAGGACAAAAGTGCTTCGATATCATTATTTTAAAATACTTCCTATGCATCGACGCCTCACTGTTTCTTCTTCAATCGATAATCATTTAATAATCGAAACGGTTAATTTAAGCCGTTTCAACTGTTTCGACTGGACATCTTGTTCTTGTCACTCGTTGTTTCAACCGTTTCGTGTTATAACTGAGCATTTAATTGTAGGGACTTCCCGGAGATCGTGGACCAGTTGGACTGACAGGACCAAAAGGAGAAGCTGTTAGTAATGAGTTCGCCCAATGTAATTATTTAATAGTACAAATATTGAACGCTTCAGCCACTTCGCGACATTGCTCAAGCACAGCGCCAACAGGAAGTTACAAATGGCGACATATAGATCAACTTAGCACCATACATATACATTGGCCTATATATTAGAATAATTAATTTTTAACAGGAAACGCTTGCACCAACTAGAGATTGCGTGCACAGCAAAATGCCTACCCTACCCGTACCCGCGCAAAAATTTCCTTACCTACCCGTACCCGTACTCGTACCCGCGGGTACGGATACAAGGATTCAGTCGGCGCGTGTTATGACCGTACTCAAGTGTAGGACAGTCTCCTCTGCACATTATCCCATGGATAATGTGCAGAGGATTAATATACTCAATGGGCCTTGACGGTCTACTGGTGCTGAAAGAGAATTAGAGTTGCTATTCAATAAAATTTTAATGTTCTCAATTGAAATCTTCTTTAAAGCAAAGAATTAATGAACAATGTAAATTAATATAATGGATTTAAAAAATAAAAATAGTAGTGTAGTTTGATGCTTAATCAAGCATTTTATAAGTTTAAACTGTAACTTTTCTGATATATTAGTCTAGATTAGAATAGTTAAAACGAATTAGACGTCTAAAGCCATTTTCATAGCGCCGGTTTTATAAAGAAAATCATAAGAAGCATTGTCTAGAACAAATAGGTGAAACCTTTAAAGACAGGTTTAGAAATTATTTAAATTTAATTTAAAGAAGATTTCAATTGAGAACATTTAAATTTTATTGAATAGCAACTCTAATTCTCTTTCAGCGCCAGTAGACCGTCAAGGCCCATTGAGTAAACAATGGATTATGTCGGGGGTTTAATTTCATCAGGTGTACCAGAGAGATAATGATGATTATGTCCAGGGGTAGAATGTCCGTTCTCCCTCGTACTCATACCCGTATACCGGTATAAATCATTTATTAATATGACTGTTTAAGTTAAATTGTATTTTGTTATTTTTTTATTTTTTAAAATCTTTAATAATTGATAAAAGTCTGAAATGACATTAAACCTCGATCGCAAATACGGACACATTTACATGATTTAGTTGGTTCCAGTAGACAACTTCCAATGTCTGAATTACCAACAGCCAGGGATCTCATAAGATAGTACCTCAGAGAAACAAGTGAAGAAGATAAGAGATTTCATAACAATGACAAACTGGTTTCAGATATGATGAAAAGTGTACTTGCTCAGTGGTCAACAGCATATCCCAAATTTATTGGACCAGTGATAAACAGTAATGCGAGAATCAAAGCAAAGTTAAAGGCATTATGGGAGGAAGCGAAAAAGGTTTCCCAGGGTTGAGCAAAGCAGCAGGATAAAGACAGGTTTATGAAGAAGCTAGACAAGTTAGTAGACATACTTACTTGCAAGTGTATCATCAGAAGTTGTGCTGAAACACAATACAATTCTACTTGTGTAAGTGGTGTACAGCCTGTGACTGCAGAGCAGATAACACAATTTCAGTCCTTGAACAAGCATTCATCAAAGGTCAAAGAGAGAAATTTGGCAGTGTCAGGCCTCATCAGATGGGATCTGTGGATTTTCAAGAATGTAGTAGACTAGACAGGCAGAAAAGAATACTAGAGAAAAGAGTAGAAGCTGAGGAGAGAGAGTGAGAAGAAAGCAGTCGAAGAGGAAGAAGTGATGCGGCAATACATGTTTGAAGTGGGGCTAAGGGGCTGGAAGAGAAAGCCGAAAAAGAATTTGATGAGTGCTGTCTAAAAGATGCAAACATAATTTCTGCTACAATCAAGAAAGCCAACTATAATACTAAGGACATAAGTAATATAGCCTTGGCAAGTCTTCGGCACCATACAGGACTGAGAGAGACGGCTGAAATTGCAACTGCAGCTTGGACTGATGCCGGTATTATCAGTAAAGATGCATTCCTTTGGTGATTGATCACAACTAAGTGAAGCGAACTCAGGAGAAACTCATGAAAGAAATTCTTGTGCAGCTTGATGAAGAACTACAGTTACACAGCATCACTTGCATTTTGGTGATGGACGCATTGATGAGAGTTATGGTTCAATCTGAAGAGAATCAAAGATGTTATCCCAGCATGGTGAAAAAAGAATATTATACAATTTCCAAGGAACCAGGAGGAAAATACCTGTGGCATTTTGTTCCTAACAAAACGACTAAAGAGAAATCACATGCTGGAGTAATTGCTGATAGTATATGTAATGACATTTTTGTGACAGGCCATTTTAAAAAGCGACTAAAGTATGCACTTTTATAGCATATTTTTCTTGAAGAGATCACTTTTTTAAAACATAAAATGATACTTTATAATTGAACTAATTGCTTCATAACTTTATCAGACTTTATTAGATATAATTAGATCGCTATTCGTTAGGACATAAGAAATATATAAACTGGACATTTACAATTAGAGGCTATCTGCAAATCAAGATAACCAATCAGAATGTGCGGAAACTGATTGAAAGATAGCCGTAGCAGATAAAAGCGACCGAACGGATTGATGCGTCACTCCAGCTCGGAAACGCCAGTCAATGAAGCTGAAAGAGGCGGCGGAGCGGAGTCGTAGAAACGATAAGAATTAAAATCGAATAAGTGGTTTTAGTCAAGAACCTGTTTAGAAAAGAATTTGTTAAACATCTGTTCCGGAGATAACTGTGTGCGATTTTGCTTAATCGGAAATAAACTGTGAGAAGCCAGCTGGACGGTGTTATTGCGAAATAGAACGAATTCATCGTGGCCTCTCGAAGACGCGAAGGCCAGACCACTCGACCAACGATAACATGTCATCGCTACCACCATATAATGCTGAGAAAGAACGAGGCTGGAGGTTAAGATCCACCGGGCATCAACAATCTTTCCATCATTACAGTATGATGATGGCTGAAGGAAAAAGGTTCTAATAAAACACTTCAAGCTATAGGTGGTGATTCATGCAATGTGACCACTGGGTGGGAAGGGGGTGTGATGCAATATGTTGAAAAGAAACTGCAAAGGAAATTGGTATGGATTGTATGTGACCTTCACACAGGAGAACTACCACTTAGGTGCCTTATAACTGCTCTAGATGGCAAGACTCTGAGCAACAACAAGTGGTCAGGACCTCTTGGGAAAATGCTGAACTCCAGACTTGTCCATAGGACGGGACGTCCCATGGGAATACCGTGGGATTTGTCCCATGGGATGGGATGGGATGGGATGGGACAGCACTGTTCCGTCCCATCACATGGGACTCATGGGACAGAGTTACTCTTAATTTTCATTTATTTTGTACCTTTTTGAAGCTTTTGCCCTTCTTTTTCTTCATATATTCATAATATTTGCATTTTATTTTATGGTGCGACATAAAAGTTAATAGTTAATAAATTCTGTCATTTTACGTGTCTCTTTGTACATGTTGTCCTATTTAGTAGACATTCGACCTAAACTTTCATAAAATTAATATTATAATTCACAATTTCATTTAAACTGTATTACAATTTACACATGATAATATTTCATATTAATATTATAATGGGAATCCCATGGGACAATGGGATTGAATGGGATGGGACAGGCATAAACTGCCATGGGATGGGATGGGAATGGGACAGAAAAATCTGCCCCATGGAAAAGCCTGCTGAACTCTGCCACGGATTTGGATATCAATCCTCATTTCCCTAAAGTATGCCTTGGTCCACAGCTACCTCAGTATGAGGAGAGAAATGTGAAAATGACAGGTGAAGCTGCTGCCCATGTCTACAGTAATGAACGACGTGACATCAGGGACAGATGATTAGTCGGCAGTTAATGAGTATAAATAGAAGCAAAGCAGGATATGACACTGTTAGAAGAATGTGTAAAAAACACGGAACATTTCTGTAAATATCATACAGAATCGCCTGTAATCGCCTGATACAGAGATGTTCTGTCACCACTCGGGATAGCTTGGTTTATAAAAAAAAATGGCGGTAAGTTTAACGTTGCAATATTTTCGCATTTTTTTCAAATTATCATGATCCATGAATTGATAGCTTAAGTTGACGGGTATTCCTTTCATTTTAACATTTCTGATATACTAAGTCTCAGAAACTGCTTCTGACATATATATCTTGTGTGTGTGTGTGTGTGTGTGTGTGTGTGTGTGTGTGTGTGTGATGTATGTTAGTTTGCTTATTGTTGCTATACTAGTTTGCTAATGAAGTTAAACTTCATTAGGAAACTAGTTTGTTAATAATTATAGTTAAACTTTAATCACAAATTGACCAAGCTAAACGTAATTCTAATTAATTTTTGCTATTAAATATGAAACTTACATGGAAAAATACATATTTTTCGCTAAACGTTTTTTTAAAATTGCGAAAAAATTGTTTTCATGCAATAATTGACACGGCCTAACCTATATAATATCGATTTGCATTGTACTGTAGTGATTGGGCCCCGGGAGCCGGTATAGGCCACTGTGTTTTCATTCAGCTATCATGACGTATGATATCCGAGCTACCCTGGACGAAATTGGGATGACTAATTCATTGTAAATTGCACGCATGTTTATATTAGGACAGATCAAGAACTTAGGAATCAGGGTAATCCACTTGGCAAATAGTAGGCCCGGGTTCTATCTGGGGCACTGGACTACTAGACTATTGTAATTGTAATTCCGTTCTTGCCGGCCTTCCAAAGTCTACACTGGCCAACCTGCAGCGCGTACAAAATGCTGCTGCACGCCTGGTGCTGGACCTGAAACCTCGAGACCACGTCACTCCGGCGCTTCGCGAACTTCATTGGATTCCAGTCCAGTCACGGATACAACACAAACTATGCACGCTGATGTTCTGTGCACAGAATGGCCTTTGTCCGACCTATCTGGCTGATCTGCTCCAGCCAACATCAACCGCCATTGGTAGACCAGGCCTACGATCAGCCTCTACCAGTCAATACCAGAAACCTCGTCTTCGGACAGTCATGGGACAACGAGCCTTCTCGTACGCTGGACCCCATGCCTGGAACGCCCTTCCACCAGCGCTACGGAGCATAAAGTCGCCCGTCGCTTTCCGTAAACATTTGAAGACACATTTGTTTAATTGTGCATATAATAATTGACATAATTGACATTAATTGTAATGCGCTTGCTAACATTAATTGATTAGGCGCAATATAAATAGCTAATTACATTACATTACATTACATTACATTACACTAGTTGGTAACATTGTGTAATACAGCTAGCCTAAGCCTACATGATTGTCGGACAAGAAGACTCGAGAGGCCTGTTTTATAATAATAATAATAATAATAATAATAATAATAATAATAATAATAATAATAATAATAATAATAATAATAATAATAATAATAATAATAATAATAATAATAATAATAATAATAATAATAATAATAATAATAATAATAATAATAATAATAATAATAATAATAATAATAATAATAATAATAATAATGTGATTTAAAGGGGTTTAGCAGGCTAAGCAAGCCTGTGTGAAAACCACTGTTATAATTATATTATATAGGCCTATAGTTTTGCCATGAGCAGGCATTAGAGCTGAAGTTAAACAACAAAACGATTTACCAAAGGAACATTATCACTGCAGGACGCCATTGCAATGATTTTACGTTTGATTATGTTTGATACATTACTTATGACGTCAGATGACGTCATTTGCATTTCCTTTATGCTTTCAGTAAGTAAAATGCATGCTGTGGCATATAACTGTCTGACAAACTGAACGCTGTAAACAAGCTGCACTAATACACTTTGCTCAATAACATTTTTCTATTACTGCATTGCTAATTTGCTATAGTAGTGAGAAATTAAATATCATGTCTTTAGCCTACGGGTAAAAACGGGTACACCCGTACCGTAGCGCTATACCCGTACCCAACCCGTACCCGTAAAACATGCCGTAAAATGTGTACCCTACCCGCACCCGTGGGTACGGGTATACTCGCACTCTTCTAGCACCAACGCCATAGATCCCTCCTGCCCGTAGACCGACGATGACATATAGACGCCTACAGCTTCGTTCCAGCAGGCGGTCCCTTCTTTATGCCCTCCCGTCTAAGACCGCGAAATTAGGACAGAGATGCGTCACGCACGGCAACCCTATATTTATTTATTTATTTATTGAAAGTTAGGATTTATGTGGTGAATCATCCTAGAAGGACTACTTGAACACATTACAAAGTACATGAATAATATAGGTCAGGATTTAACAGAATAGCTCATCTCAAACAGCCAAGTCTTCAGTTGCTTCTTAAATATGTCCAGAGAAGGTGATGATTGAACACAGACTGGAAGACGATTCCAGGCTTTCGCTGCGGTAACCGGGAAGGCACGGTCGCCGGCAGTGGCAAGGCGTGTGCGCGGCACGAGGAGTGCTTGAGTGGAGCCAGATCGCAGACGCCTTCTACTGTCTGTGTCAGCCGATCTCTGGAGTTCGCACCTGAGATAGGAGGGGCCGATGTCGTGCAGGCACCGAGAGACGAGGGTTGCCAACTTATACGTTATTCGCTCGAGGACTGAGAGCCAGTGTATGTCGATCAACAGTGGCGTGATGTGGTCATACTTCCTTGATCGATGGATCAGGCGTGCAGCCGCATGAAGCACGCTCTGGAGTCTGTCGAGGAGGTGTTTCGGGAGCCCTGCTAAGGTGGCGTTGCCGTAGTCGAGTTTAGTGATTACTAAGGCACTGATCAAAGTCTTCAGGGCAGTGAGAGATACATACTTTCGTATGCTGCGAATTAACCGCAGTGCTGCGAAGCAGCTGGCGACGGTGCGTGTCACGTGTTGCCTCGTCGTGGCGGTATTATCGATATAGATGCCGAGATTTCTGACATAGGGGCTTGGATGGATATCGTGACTATTGATCCGGACCGAAGTGGATTGGAGCTATTATGGGACTTGTTACCGGACTCATTGACCACGGAAACCTCAGAGCTATTCGAGCTATAGCAACCTTAAGACGCACTTATTTAGCATCTCGTATGATCGCTCAATGTAAAGCGCTGTTGACTTTGGCCTTGCAATGTTACCGCGCTGTGCAGAATAGAATAGAATAGAATAGAATAGAATAGAATAGAATAGAATAGAATAGAATAGAATAGAATAGAATAGAATAGAATAGAATAGAATAGAATAGAATAGAATAGAATAGAATAGAATAGAATAGAATAGAATAGAATAGAATAGAATAGAATAGAATAGAATAGAATAGAATAGAATAGAATAGAATAGAATAGAATAGAATAGAATAGAATAGAATAGAATAGAATAGAATAGAATAGAATAGAATAGAATAGAATAGAATAGAATAGAATAGAATAGAATAGAATAGAATAGAATAGAATAGAATAGAATAGAATAGAATAGAATAGAATAGAATAGAATAGAATAGAATAGAATAGAATAGAATAGAATAGAATAGAATAGAATAGAATAGAATAGAATAGAATAGAATAGAATAGAATAGAATAGAATAGAATAGAATAGAATAGAATAGAATAGAATAGAATAGAATAGAATAGAATAGAATAGAATAGAATAGAATAGAATAGAATAGAATAGAATAGAATAGAATAGAATAGAATAGAATAGAATAGATTAGATTAGATTAGATTAGATTAGATTAGATTAGATTAGATTAGATTAGATTAGATTAGATTAGATTAGATTAGATTAGATTAGATTAGATTAGATTAGATTAGATTAGATTAGATTAGATTAGATTAGATTAGATTAGAACAGATTAGAATAGATTAGAATAGATTAGAATAGAATAGTCCCAACAATAAATTCCGTTTGAAAGAAGCATATAGATTTCAATATATTGTCGTACGCGTATATGTAATGTCAGTTTGCCATTAGAGACTTCAGGTGGCAGTAACCGGCCAAATCAAGTCTCTCGGTATATCTTGTCGGTGGGCGGAGCCTTATATATATTCTTACTATTAGATATATCATATATCTGGTTCGCTTTTGACTTCAGAGTAACTTTCTCACTAGCTAACAATTGAGACAAGAGCAGCCAACGCATACTATGCACTACGTAAACTTGTAAAACTGTTATCACAGAGATTGTTTGATCTGTTTATTCATGCTAATAGGTACCAGAAATTCTGTGACTACAACTATTCGATCTATTTCGATCCTAGAAAACATGTATTTCATCGACTGTTTTATGCCGAGACGGCCCGAGAGGGACTGATTTTTAACTTCCCCTGCATACAATACATCGTTATTATTCGAATTGTAGCCGATAGGGAGTACTATATTTGTTGCCATTCAGTTTCTCAAGGCACAGCAATCTGATCAGGGTGTAAATTGATTCCAGAGAGTTTTGTTAAATTCAAAGCTAACCATAGGAATTAATTTTCTTCACTAGAATCATCCGTAGAAATCAAGAGTATTTTGGGTACTGTTCGACGGATGGCCACCCTCTGTGTTTTCGGCGTAAACCCAACAAATTTGGTCATCATGCTCTCTGAAGCTCCCAGGAAAGATAAATTGTTTAGGATCCTACTTAACGCTTTATTGTGATTATGCTTAATGCTTAATTTTAAGCAGGTTTAGTTTTAATTTTATTATTTAAACTTGCTTGGAGAACATTTTTGAGCCACAATATTTCACTAAGAATTACTTTGAACTCATTTGCTTAATTGATTGTCTGAGAACTAGTAAGGCCTACGTCGTAGTTTCTCTTGAATGATCTTAACTAAGCTGTAATTGATTATGCATGGCATTTTCTGATCATAAACTTCGTCGTCGGCACAATAATCATCATCATCAATTTATAAATCGTTTGCCAAAGAAGGCTTACATTAATTGACGAAAAGCATCTGTGTCAATATTAGGGTGAACCTGGCTCTAGAGGTGAACGAGGAGATCCTGGAAAAGACGGAGGTCCGGTATGCTTATCGTTTATTACTGAAATTGGTTGTATTATACATGTTGTTGGTGCAAGGACGTGTGTCATAGTATCTGGCATAAGTTTATAGTGCTTCTCACAGAGAGCATTTCAGCCTGATCGTCTTGGTAAGCAATTGGTCTAAATCAATTCCGCATTTCTTAATTTGATGGTGCATAAGCAAACAATTCGACGGAATCAATTTCTTGTTTTAAAAAATAAATAAGAGTCTGTGTCAGTTAGTCAGTCTGTAATGAATGTATTTTTATTTGATTAATTTAATTTCAGGGCAAGGATGGACCACCTGGATTACCTGGACCAATAGGCGCAACTCTTGGCAAAGGAGAACGCGGTGAGTCCGGTCTTCCAGGAGAAACAGGAGGTGATGGAAAGCAAGGAGATAGAGGACCACCTGGATATCCAGGTCCTACTGGTCTGCCTGGAACGGCGGTAAAGAATGAAATTTTATGTTAAATTGTGCAAAACTGCAAACTGCTTGACAAGTAACAAATAATCCTAGAGGTGCGGGGGTTTTACTTAAGGTAGGCTAATTGTCAACTGAAGTCTAACCCTAACTTTTGCATAGCATGAACCAATCCAACAGGAATAGTTTTTAGTAAGCTAAGCGCAGTAGCATGGCCGTAAACTTTCCCTGAATCTATCCACTTCGACGCAAAATGTACCGTCTGAATGCAAAATGATGCCAGGCTGACTAGAAGGCTACTTGCTACGTTTAATGTGGCAAAGTGAAACAATGCTGCAAACCAGCCTGCACTGAATTATGTCAGTTCTTTCCAACCTTTCCGGACCAAGAAATTATTCATAAAATCTTTTCGGCTCGTGACAACTCTCCTCCCCACCTTAGTACGCAATTCCTCATTATGCATGCATTATGCATGCTGATGTTTTGCGCACGGCAATGGTCTTTGCCCGACCTGCCTGACCGATCTGCTCCAGCCATCATCATTTTCTATCGGTAGCCAGGCTTACGACCTGCTTCTACCAGCCAATACCATAAACCTCGTCTCCAGACAGTTATGGAGCAACGAGCTTTCTCGTACGCTGGGTCACATGCTTGGAACGCCCTCCGCCACGCTACAGAATCCAGAGTCGCCGGTAGCTTTCCGCAGAGCTGTTGAAAAGCCACCTCTTTTAACTGTGAACAGGCGCAATATAAATAGCCAATGTATGTATGTAGGCCTATGCATTCACGTATGTATGTATGCATGTATGCATGCATGCACTCATCCAAACTCAGTAATTGCATAGAATTAGATTGCTGACTTTCTATGCCAACAACGCATTGTTTACATTTACAAAACTAACTAAAATAAATTACCAGTAAACCAGTCTCAAGCGAAACTCTTAATTCATCAGTCTGAAGTTGAAATATTACACATATTGGGCTGCGTTAGAGCTCACATGCAGCATGACTTGCAAGAAAATGTCTCAATTAGAAAAGGACGCTTTCGTTTTCCCACTGGAGGGGTCGTCCGTGACAGTATCGCCCGACTTGTGTTTACGTACGGAATTTTGCGCAGTTGATGACCTTTAATATATATTAAAATTAACAATTAATGTCAATCAGACCAGGTCATGAGGCCGGTGTCACCAAATAAAGTATCCCCCAAAATGAAGTCTTCCCGGAGGTTTTATTTTAAACCAGTCTCCGCCCGGCGGATTAATTTAAAAATAAAATCGCCATATTTAAAATAACTTCGCCCCTAGGCGATTTTATCTTAAAATGAATCCGCCGGACGGAGGGAGGACTTATTTCCCAACACCGGCGTCGCTAAGCGACGGTTGGCTGCAACATCTAAACAGTGATTCTTAACCTTTTTATGAGTAAGTACCCCTAAAATTCTACAATAATAACTTCCTACGTCAGTTTGCTTTGTGCGTCACGCATCCCACTCACTCCCGTAAGACGTACTTCGATTTTCCCGGAAGAGTCCATCTTCGCGTTCTCAATGGACGACGCGCTGCTATAATATTTCCTATAACTTACTATAAGCAACCAAAAAGTTATAATGAGCGGAGTCTGAGGAAGCGTCCTGATTGCAGCTTGACGAGGCCTGCAAGTTGTACCCTTTCCCCTCGCCCAAGCTCACAGCCCCAACACACCCCGCACCCGCCAGGCCCCAGCCCTGCAACCTCCCCACCCCACCGGCCCTAACCTCCGCTCCCACACCCGCACAATCCCTGCTCCCAAACCAGAACAACCCCCCGTTCCCAAACCAGCACAACCCTTCTCTCCTTCTGAACCTTCATCCCCCGCCCACTCTCCGCCCCTTCTCCCAAATCCTCCTTCTCCCAAACCTCCGGCCACAACCCTCGCTCCCAACCCGTACAACCCCTTTCCTCCTCCCAAACCACCACCCCTTCTTCCAGCTCCCTCCGAGTCTCCCCGGCCCAAGCCCCATTCCTTACCTAAACGTCAATTTTTGATTGAATAAACACAATACATTATGTTCATATATGTGCACATTACGTTCATATATGTGCACATTGTGTACAGCGTCAAGCTATGCTGGTGGGCGGAGCTTGATGAAGTGGCGTGATTTGTACGTACATGCGATACAAATGTACAACTGTTTTTCGGCGTGCAAAATCAGCACAGTAAGCTCAGCGCTCAAGAGCTTTCCGACAAGCAAGTGAGAACTAGGCTCAAGTCCCAGTCCCCCGTGGGTGGCCAATTAATCAATTAATCCATTAATCCATTAATCCAGTCATCCATTCATCCATTAATCCACTAATCCATTGATCCATTAATCCATTAATAATAACAATAAATCATTTCTTTAAGCATTCAATATTGTATAGTGTGTAATTAATGCATTTAAAACAGGGTGATCAAGGGCCAGGTGGACCTAATGGCGAAATCGGATTTCCAGGTCCTCGGGTAAGTGATTCATGTCGAATTTAAGTCGATGATCATATTGTAGTTAAATCGTTGGCAATATTAGAGGCGGACTTTCCAGGAGCGGCCGGCAAGCAAGGCGCCGACTCCTCAAGACGAGTGACGAACAGATCGCGTTTGATGCCACTCCAGTCCCTTCTCTTAACCACCTTGTACTCCGGAGGAGGGCGCACCGTCCGTGTTGACCAGCGCACCAGCAGGTGGTCGGACAGCCCAGCCTAATAGCGTTGCACGATAGAGCAGAAGGTCGCGGGTTCGAGATCCGTAGGAGCTTAAGGTCAACGAAGCCTTAATCGCTAGAGGGCGGTGATAAAATAAGAAGCCTTGGTCAGAAGCGCGATGCACTAGTATACTAGATCCGTGGTATTGCACGCCTAGGTATACGGAAAGATCAGCGCTGCCCTATGAGCCCGTGAGGCTCGAGAATTACTTCGACTTATGTGATAATGCGCTAATAGCATCGAAAGTCGCTGACTGTGATAAGTGTAGTATATCACTATGAGTGTCATGCAAATATATTATTGTGAATAATGATGATTGAATCTGATGATTGAAACATTTATTAAATAGCTAGCATTACGAAATAATAGTATATTTGTTTCTGGCTTTCCTTATCAGTTCGATGTTGTCTGTAGTTCTTGTCGCTTCTCTTAGGCTGTCCGTAAACGCTATTCTTTGTCTTCCTCTTGCTCTTTTCCCCTCTATTTTTCCTGTTATGCCTAGATTTTCGATCCGTCTTTTCTTATTAGATGTCCAAAGAATTCAAGCTGCTGCTTTCTTATGGTTTTTAGCAATTTTCTTTTTGCACCAAAAGCTTTTAGTACTTCCTCATTGGTTATTCTTTCTGTCCATTACATTTTTTGCATACGTCTGAGAAACCACATCTCTGCAGCTTCCAGTTTTCTTTCTGATGTTTTTGTCAACGTCCATGTTTCCGATCCGTACATCAGAACCGCCCAAACGTAGCTGTGAAGAATTCTGAGTCGTGTTGTTGTTGAAATATGTTTATTTGTGAGAATCTTTTTAAGTTGTAAAAAAGCTGACAGCACCATAGGTTTCAAATATTGAGAAATGATAATCAGTAGAGAAATCGGAGAGAAGTAAACCAAGTGGCATTGTATATGGAATGAACAGGATGGGGCCCAGAACAGGTCACTGCGGAATCAATCAATAAATCAACCTATAGCGCCGCTATCGTAATGCCCAGGACATCACCTGATGGCACACCACATCCAAATAGAATTAGAGCCAGGTAGAGCCAGAAGATCAGTCCGAAACGGCGGGAGAGCAATCTAAGAGGGATAAGCCAAGTCAAACAAATGTGTTTTAAGACTAGATCTGAAAGATGATAAATTGTTATAGTTAGCGGAACACCAAAATCTATCTTCCTTGAACTTAACTGAACACCGTTACAGTGGACAGTATGAGTGCGATGCTGAAAGTATGATTTGAACCAATCTAAAGCCGATATATAAATCCGATATACCAAAACAGTTTTTTAGTCTATGGAGCAGGAATGCATGATCTATTGTACTAAAAGCTGCGGACAAATCCAGTCAAATAACTCCAGTTACTTCGCCTTTATCCATGGCAGACAAAATATTATCGTGAACAGCAGTGGCGTAGCCAAGGGGGGTTTGGGGTTAAAAACTTAAGAACCCCGTTGGCTGCCTACGAATAATTTTTTACATACTTTTCCATACATTTATTATTTTTGGACTCGATTTTGTGAGTCGAAACCCCTCTTGGCTGGCTGCCGATTGAAAAAAATTTCTAAGTGCTATAGAAAATAGAAAGAATATGAAGGTGACGACTTTTTTTGCTTGTCAGCTCCTTAAAAGAGATAAATATTTTTTCCAAAGTTTCGTCACGATTAAAACCAAAACCCTCCTTCTCGAAATCCTGGCTACGCCACTGGTGAACAGCCAGGAGGGTAGTTTCAGTCAAATGAAATTTTCGATATGCAGATTTAGACAACAAAAGATTGTGCTAAGAAAAGTGTAGGCCCTACATTTATTCGACTGAGTAGAAAGCGTTCAATTAGTTTAGATATAGATGTAGGTTTAAGATCGGCCTATTGTTAGAAAAATCATTTGGATCAAGCGCTGGTTTTTCAGTAACGGGTTGACGAGAGCATTGACATAGGGTGACGGAAAAGTACCTGACGACAGAGATAAGCTAACTAAACTGGTAATTACAGGTCCAAGAACATCAAATTAGATGCTTAAGAATGAGTCGGGATTACTTCCAGCAGACTGTTTATTTGGTAAAGAGAAAATAATATGGCGTATTTCAGACAAAGATGATGGAATGCGTTGAATTTCTGAGGAAAAAATTTTGACATCGAGCAGTCTTCATGATTGTGATAGGGAGGGAAATTTGAGCTTTAATGTTGGATTTCTTGTAGGAGAAAATTTAAAAAAATGGATAGCCACGCGTCTCATCTAGTTAAATGCTCCAGCTGAGTTTCCGAATGGGTCTGATGCTGATCTCCAGTTTCAATACCATCAGCTAGGCTATTTTTAGCGGCGTTCCTTTCCGCCGAGCCCATATAATAATTCTTTAAATCATTCTCATATTCAAGAGGTCAACCAGGTTTATAGGTTTAACAAAGGCGTACATACAGAGAAACTCAGCTTTGGAACTGTTTGTCTCAGCAGATATGGCAAGAAACAATTAAGCTTTAATCATTTATCTAATGCTTGTATTATTTCTAGGGCGCAATTGGCGCTGCTGGGCCGACAGGTGAAAGAGGTGGACCTGGAGGTCCGGGAAAAGACGGTCCTATCGGGCGCCCAGGCCCCAGGGGAGACGCCGGCGACAGAGGCGAACGTGGTCCAATTGGCGGACCTGGTCTTCTTGGTCAACCTGGATTGTCAGGTCCTACAGGACCTGCAGGACCAGCTGGGATGGCAGGTCCGATTGGAATAAAAGTAAGAAAAGTCGTTTGACGAGTGAGCACGTCAAACTTAAAATCTATCTCAAGCTGTTTTGCGCTCTCGTCAGCTATATAGAAATGAACTGTTTAACAGTTTAACATTCCTTTGATGAATCTGCTAAATTTGTTGTCAACTTTGTGTTGGACAAGGGTGGAATTGGAGAACCAGGACTTCCTGGGAAATCCGGAATCAATGGTGCATCTGGTGAACCAGGAAGGAACGGTGTGAAAGGAGAAAGCGGGGCTGACGGACAACCGGTCAGAAATTCATGGTCATGTTTGCAGTTTTAGTTAATTTATTACCGTATCTCTCGTCAGACGATGTCCCACTGTCTACATGTTTCGAAATTTATCTAAACGCTGACAACAGCTTCTTTTTCTGCCATCATTGGCTTTGTGTCCAGTCACCGATACAACACAAACTATGCACGCAACTCCAGCCAACATCAACCGTTCGCAAAATTGTAATTTCTCCGAGCAATGAGTTCTAGGGTTTGAAAATTCATAACTACCCCAAATTGGGTCCGATCTTAAAAATTTTTGAACTATTCTGTTCCAATTACACCTCCCTACAACTTTTTCGCTCACAGTTGGGGGGTCACCGCTGAAAATTTTTTGCTATTGAGCTTTGAACAAAATTTGAACAAAATGTTGAGGAGGGGTCCTATTTTAGGCTGTAAAGTGGGCCCTACCCCCAAATTTTTTCTTGGCACGGATCGTTAGTAAGAACAATAAAAATGCTAAACCGCTAAAATGCAAACCGCATTTTTTCTAGCTTCTATATAGCCTGAGATATAGTAAGTTTAAAACGTATATGTTCACGTCTTCATATGAACGTCTTTTCTCAAAATTAATTTCCCCCGTACGGTAACGACTTTTAAAATTTAATTCCCTCTTTAACAAGTAAACAGCAGCCGAATCCGTCTATCCAAAGACGTAATTTATAACTCTGACTTGCCATGGTCCGGGATGCATATTTCCATTTAGCACTGCAAAATTGGTCATTGGCGAAGTTGAGCCAATAAGAAGTTATTTGACAACTACAGCAGTAACCAATCACAAGTCGCTATTCATCAGACGCACTGCTTACAGACATTACAGTGTTTAGATTATTGGGCAAAGACGGTGGATCAAGTTTGTGTTAAGAATCAGTGGCGTCGCCAGGAATTTTTGGTTGGGGCAAAAGGGGCTAACGTGTCAGATTCCTTACCCACCCCTCATCCCCCTCCACAGAAAACTCACCGGATTTGCGCGAATCTAGTAGGTGGTCTGGGGCAGGTTGGGGGGCAGTTGTCCCCATCCCCCCGTGGCGACGCTAAAAATCACTAAAAATGGATGATAAACAATTCCAGCAGCAATTTCTGCCTACCAGTTAGTTAGGGCTGTACATTAATTACTGATCGTTAAAAATTTTTCAGCCAATTTTAACCACCCCCTTGACAACAATTGTCAAACTTTTCATTGACCCCTAATAAAATTATGTCAAAAAGCGGAGATGCCAAGAGAAAGGTTTCTTTACAATGAAGCAGTATGATGGAACCAGACGACTCAGCATGAAACTGTTTAAGAAACGGTTGGGAGATGCAACAGCACTTTTTTAGTGCAAGAGTGGTGGACAGATGGAATGAATTGGATGAGAATATTGTAATGGCTATGAGTGTGAACGATTTTTAAATGGGCCTCAGTACTGCCGCGCAGCTGCTTAGAACGTCCGCGCACTGGCCGCAAACCTCCGCGCAGTCTCCGCAGGCCCGCTATTGGAGCGTTTAAGTTGTAGGCTTATAGAAAATGTTAATTGGAGTGACGCAGTGAAGGAAATCCTTAATTCTATTGACCGTGATGTCGACAAGACTGCAATTCTTAGATTTGTTGAGCCTTGAGAACATATTTCTGGGCGACGAATTAATTGATTGACAAGCATTTGACCATTGCGTCATTGCAAAGGATTCACGTTTTGAAATTGGCAAAGATAGTTTGAGCAAACTCATAAGAAGGTTTTCAAGTGTAATACCAAACTGTCAAAGATCGGTCAACAATATGATGACTGCACATTTTTGATTGCGGAAAAGGTTATAACTGGATCAATTCAAACTTTCACTGACGTCATAACCCATGTCATGAAGGATGAAGACATGAAAGAGCTGTCGATGCTGCTGGACATTTGTGGCACACTCCAAGCATGGGCGTCCGCAGAAATTATTCCAGGGGAATGTAAAACAGGGTCTTTTGTCGAAATCTATGAACAAATTATCCAGGGGGTGCAAGTTCATCGGATCCTTATATAAATTCAGATTTTAAATTAGTACTATAGGCTACATTTTAGTAAATTTGCTTTTTCATCACTTCACAATTTTCCTATGGGGTGCAAATAATTGCATCCCTCTCTGGATGTCCATTAGTACAAGCATCCAGTGCAGAATGCGAACGCGGCTTTAGCTTTATGAATTCAATTAAAACTAAATCTAGAAACAGGCTACAAGTAAAGCATTTGGATAATTTGATGCGCATAAAATTCTATCTTTTATCGGTAAAAACTGTTGATCGAAATGCGGTTTCCAAGCATTGAAACACACAAACACACACACACGCAAGACAGACGTGGAAATCCGGAAATAAATGAATAAAGTCAATTAAGTTGATTTGCTCTCAATTTCAAGCTACATTTATTTTATTTGCAGTTTTTATAAATCATATAGGGCCTATGTGTAGCACTTTCCCGACCTCATTTATGTCAAGTAAGTTGAGCAAAATTTTCCTTGACATAATGGGACAATGCTTATGCCTGTGTCAAATGTCTCATTTAGCATAGTCAAGAAAGGCGTGTAATAGAGTTGTTAACATTCGTAAATGTATGACTTTCACAAATGCCACCCACTAAAATGTCGTATCATGTTTTCCCGCCCACGCCTTCATTTTTCCGCGCACTTCCGTCAAAAATTAGAAGGAACATTGGTACAGACTACTGAATGCGTTGCCAACGATGGAATCCGGGATAACGTACATGGCGCCAATATGACATAATACGAAAATCTATGGCTACTACCAAAGATGTGAACCTGTAATCACCTGATGTCTAACGTGGTTAACAGGTAGAAACTAACGAAACCCAACCCAGTAATTTTTTCGTAATCTGGACCCAGCCCAACCCATGGGCAACTCTGTGGCGCCATGCCTCTGGATTTTTTAGACATGGCCTCACTTTATTTATGGTACTTTAGGTTATTCTAGTCCGGAGGTCTTCAACTCGAGGTCCGCGGGCCGCTTGGGGCCTACCTAGCGATTTTTGCGGCCCGCGACGCCAACTAGAACATTCGCTAACATTCTTATATAATGATAATATAATACTGGTAATATTCTTATTAACTCGACGACAACATCATTGACATTGTCATTATTGTTATTCTGCGCCTCTTGCTTGATTTGCTTCCACTGAAAGGTCTACAACTGGTTATAAAATATTGGAAACAATCCAAAAGCACTTCATGCAGCTGAATTGCCATCTAGTAAACTTGTAGCTTTCACTACCAACAGTCAACCAATATTTCAAAGGTTTTGGTGTGATTGAATTCTTGAATGTGAAGCTTAAGTGTTCATCTTCTAGAAAGCATACACTATTATTAGCACCAGTCAAATTGCGCAAATGCAACTGCACAGTCTTCAGAGTTGTGTATATTGTTAATTTTATAAAGGCAAGAGGAGCCATTCACAATTTTCTTCTTTTCTGGAGAGTATGGTGATTAGTAATCACGTAGAACGGCAGTGGACAAGATCTGGACAAGCAAAGCAATAAGCACTGAAACAAAAAAGAAAATACTCGAAACTTGTATCTTCAGCAGCTTTTTATATGGATGCGAAACATGGACCGTCACCAAAGACTTGTAAAGAAAAATGCTAGCCTTTTAAAGAAACTGTTATAGACAAATACTAAGAATCTGATGGGTCGAAACAAATCACAAATGAAGAACTATACAGGAGAATTCAGCCCAAACAAACCATGCTGGAAAGAGTATGCTGGAAACTCCATTTTCTTGGACACATGCAGAATGAAAGAGGACAGAAAGATCAAAACTCTAATGTTTGGAATAATGGAGGGTGCCAATAAGAGAGGGAGACCACACAAGGAATGGTGTGACGATATTGAAGAATAGTGTTGAAGCAATTAACAGGATCTTAGCCACAGAGCAACGGACAGGAAAGAATGGTAGAAAACTGTGGAGATGGCAGTATGCACCAGCGGTTCTCAACCTTTACAGTGCCGCGACCCCTTCAATTCAATTCAACCGTTAAATCACTTTCGTTCATAATGTCAACTGTTAAAAACAATAATGCTACAACAATTAAAATGTTTGAAATAATTCTGATTCAATTGTCTGTAATGTCTATTCTCGAATGGCAATTTTTATTTTAAAAACGAGTAACTGCAAATTGGAAAATTTTGTACCATTATAAGTTTTGCGCATGAAAAAGGAGACAGACCCATATTTTCTAAAGTTTCAGGCGACCCCTGACAAATCGTCATTCGACCTCCGTCGGGATCGCGACCCACAGGTATATACCAACGGGTGATGAGCCCACGGTTAATGATGATGATAATGATGGTGATTGGTTTGCAAAGTAGTGAAACGTTTTTAAGCGTGTCTACATAAGTACTCAGAGGCAGGATTGCATTCTTCAGTAAATTTAACAACAAAGAACAGATCATGAATTTAAGTTATGTGGGAAGGGACTAAAAGTTACAAACGAGGAGAAAGATCTAGGGGTCATCATGCATAACAGCTTAAAGCCATCTAGGCAATGTGCAGAGGCAGCTAATAAGGCCAAAAAAATTCTAGGTATGATCACAAGAACGATAGTGAGCAGAGAGAACGATGTAATAATAAGACTTTAAAAGACATCGGTACGCCCACATTTAGAGTATTGTGTTCAAGCATGGTGTCCATTCCTGAAGAAAGACATAGAGACCTTAGAAAGAGTGCAACACAGAGCAACAAAGATGATCAAGGGGTATCATAAACTAACCTATGAGGAAAGGCTAAATCACTGTGGACTGACAACCCTGGAAAAAAGAAGAGAGAGAGAGGGGGGATTTGATCGAGACATACAAAATACTAACAAACAAAGTGGAAATGCCAAGAGAAAGATTCTTTACAATGAAGCAGTATGATCGAACCAGAGGACACAGCATGAAACTGTTCAAGAAACGGGTTGGGAGACATAAACAGCATTTTTTAGTGCAAGAGTGGTGGACAGATGGAATGATCTGGATGAGGGGATAGTAACGGATACAACTGTAAACGAGTTCAAAATAAACCTCAGTAGTTTAGGATATTAGATTGGATGGGAACAACAGTGGTTTTCACACAGGGCAGTCCCTACTGAACCACTTTAAACCTTGTTATATTATATATTATATTATAAGATCAGCACTTACAAGCAACGCTTAGAGTGGCCGCATCTCAGGATATTACACCGATCGTTGACTCGCTGGTTGATTACAAAAATGCATCCAGTTTAGTAGACAAAAATGGAACGAATAAACTAATTTTAAAAGCATATGCCTTTCGTTGTTCTCTCACTGTCAGCAACTGATATACTAACGTAACTTCATATTTCATTGTTTGTTTTAAACTTTTCTAGGTAGGCTTATGCGAGCCGCAGGCCATTAAAAAATTCCAAATGCGGCCCTTTAAATTGGAGAGTGGAGACTCCTATCTCTAGTCCACATCATTGTTTCGAAATCTACTTCACTTAGACGACACCATCATTAGTGGTCTTATTATAATTCCATTCCATTTAAGTCAAACGCTGTTCGGAACAGAGTGTGCAGTGATCGTGCACCATTCTAGTCTTTAACTTATTTTTGCTTTCTTCTTTAACTTATTCAGTTCTTCTTTATTACTCGCGCGTAGACCAGGTGACTTTTTCTTCAATCTTGTGTGACTCATAAGCGATCGCTGTGCTTAGACTAGTTATTGGATAGTACACACATATGTTTCCTGTGGCAATATATGAGAGAAGGTTAACTTATTGCTACATGGAGTAGGTCTAAGCAATTAAAATGCAAGTCTAACAGATTAACATATTGGTTACTATAAGTGCAATTGTTGTTGATTTTCATAGATATATAAAATCTATCTGTAGGGTCCTCCAGGTCCTCTTGGACCAATCGGTCCTCAAGGTGAAAGAGGTCAGCCAGGGTTTCCAGGTCAAAGAGGAGACAAGGGACCGGAAGGTCCTCCTGGATTGCGCGTAAGTTTACATAAAAATTCGTTAAACTTTGAGCAAAACAGTTTTGATTTGAACTTAGAACTACCGGTAATATATATATACTAGGTGTTTACCCGTCAAAAATGACGGGGGATATTGGCTGTTTTACCACCCAATTTTGTGCAAATGCAATAGGATTTTGCGCAATTAATTAATTTCCCTAACTCGCCGCCTTTTCCTTCAACCGAGTTAACGCCCATTCGCGTGAATTTTCTGAAACTTGATAGTCAACGTAAGTGTACTGATTAGGCAGTGTCTAACTACATTCAGTGCTTGATTCTCCTGTTTGCTGTACTGCTTTTTCACTCCGACCAATAGCCTGCTCCTCATTCTCACTTTATTGTCGCAAACCTCGTGAACGCTAGACTTTTTTTGTTTTGCACGGACGGTTAGAAAGAGGAATAAAAAGGCTAAACAATGGTGCAAATCTCATCTTTTTAGCTCTTATATAGCCTGAGATATAGCAAATTCAAAAAAGTAGGAAACTAAATTTAAAATATTTAATGGAACAGAAATCGATTTAGGAATTCAGTCATGATCCAGCAATAGCATCAATGGGAATGGACATAATGCCTTCGCTGGATCATGTAATTTTGATCAGAATTCTCAGAATTCAAAACTTACGCGAAATTCGCCGATAATAATTATGTTCAAACATTGGGGTTATCGGGTTAAAATTGATAGATCTTTGCCAAATATCAACCGATTTTCAAACTGTTTGGTTTATTTTGTTCCTCTGACATCCCTTTACAACTTTGCCGCTGACCAAAGTGGGGTTACCGCTGAAAATATTTTGCTAGGGGGCTATAAATATGTTTTGGGGGTGAGGGTGTCATTTTAGACCGTAAAGTAGACTCTACCCCCAATTTTTTTTGTTTTGCACGGACGGTTAGAAAGAGGAATAAACAATCTAAACAATGGTGCAAACCTCCTGTTTTTAACTCCTATATAGCCTGAGATATAGCAAATTTAAAACGTTACAGCAATCATTTCTGAAGAACGCTTTTCCAAAAATCAAATCCCCAGTACGGTGACGGCGTCTGAAAATTTAATCCCCACTTGAGGGGTTAAATTTTAAAAAAATAGGTATTGAGGCTAGGAAGGAATAACTATATATAATAACGGGGGCAGGGCATTGGGAGAGGGAAGGGAGGTTTGGGAGGAGGAAAGTGGGTTGTACGGGTTTTCGGAGCAGCGTTGTGTAGGTTTGGGAACGGGGTTTGTGGCCGTAGGTTTGGGAACAGGGTTCGGGGCCGGTGGGGTAGGGCGGAGCGGTGATGGGTTGGGGTCGGGGTGATTGGGAAAGAGATGGTGAGAGGGAATGGGGGTAGGGAGAGGTATGGTGAGAGGGAATGGGAACAGGGGTTTGGGGCCTGTGGGGTAGGCAGGACAGGTATGGGTTGGGGCCTGGGGCGATTGGGAGAGGGATGGGGAGAGAGAAGGGGTTGGGAGAGGGAAGGGGAACAGGGGTTTGGGGCCTGTGGGGTAGGGTGGGGCAGGTATAGGTTGGGCCCTGGGCGGGATGTGTTGGAGCCGGGGCGATTGGGAGATGGATGGGGGAGAGGGAAGGGGGATTGGGAGAGAGATGGGGAGAGGGAAGGGGGAACGGGGTTTGGGGCCTGTGGGGCGGGGCAGGGCGGGTATGGGTTGTGGCCTGGGCGATTGGGAGAGGGGTTGGGTGAGGGAAGGGGGACGGGGGTTTAAGCTGCAATTAAGACGCTTCGTTAAACGCTCCGTTTTGATTAAACAATATTTGGTTGTCAATGACAACAGCGTCTTGCAATACCCGCCGTGTTGCCGTCGGACGGACATCGAGAATTATATAATAAGATATATATATATATATATATATATATATATATGGTGCGATTTGTAACCCGGAGCAGTGGGAGGAACATTAGGGGGAACATGGCGAGCAGTGGGAGGCATGATGAGCAGTTGGGGGGGACACATGGGAAATGCATGGTTTAATGCACAATACTTTGCTCTAACTTTTAATATTATTTGTATAAAGTGTATAAAGTGTATTATTTGTATAAATTGTCACACACCATTTATTTAAACCATAAATGTAATAGTGCAACTGCAAGTTGCAACAATTGAAAATCTGCAACTAAATTCAAGCAAGTATCATTGACACTAATACAGAGTTGCCATGGCAGGAATTGACACAGATGTCTTGTCAGTTTTTTTCAGTTGGTGCATTTGAGGCAGCATGTCGCCCATTGCATACCCAAGATACGAAAGTGTATGACTATCGAGTTGATTTCTAACTAGTGTATCATTCATATTCATGCACGAGAAGCCCCACTCAGATTCAGCTAACGAGATAGGCAGAATTTGAATTATACTGATTACTGAAAAAAGCACATTGCCGATTGTTCTTGTACTGTTGAAACTGATCAAAGGCTAGTGACGGATCTACTTTGCACAGTTCTGCTAGGTTAACTATTGCTCTGTCAGCAAATGATCTGTCAATTTTATTGTCTGACCCTGCCAAAGTATAAATGGTTTAATCAGCAACACAGGCCAATTTTTCAAAGATTAAGATAATTCTGTCCCCAGTTACCACCGAACATCAAGTTTCATTCTTTTACTCATGCTCGGCGCGAAGCGCCGCAAAAATTTCTTCATCTGCTGACGGTTAATGCATTTTCCTGTCACAGCCAAAGGAGAAGATTGACTTCCCTGGCTAGGATGTCAGTGGGGGGATGTAGTTGGGCAGTGGGAGGGGGAAGATTCCCCGCTTCCCCTACAAATCGCGCCCTGTATATAAATATAGGCATATATATATATATATATATATATATATATATATATGTGCCTATATTTATATATATATATATATATATATATATATATATATATATATATATGTTACAGTCAAAGTGTGAAATCAGGCAATGTTGACATTGCCTGAAACTTTAGGAAATGTCGACATAAGCCGTTTCACTCGGGCACTGTCGACATTGACTGAAATGTTTAGGCATTGTTTAACAATGCCTGAAATTTGTCCAATTTTTATACACACATTTCCTGAAATCTTTATCTGTGATGGAATAGCATAATAAGCTTAACTTGAACTTAAGAAGATCTGAGGCTTCGCTGTCAGGGCCATATTAAGGCTGATGGGGCTGTTCGCTGTATCCTTATAGCTGTGAATAACTGCAGGAAGTCTTTTTCAAGGTGCCGTCTGTCACAGTTCAACGTCATTTTCAGTTCCGGCTGCTGAAACGTCTGTGACTGCTTCTACATCACTACATCAGCTGCAACCACTGAAACAGCTTACGCTTATTCACCTGCTGCGGATCATACCACAGCCAGTCGCAGTACAGCTTCATCGCGAGCTACAACGGTTGAAGAACAGGCGGAAACCACTAGTAACCAGCAAGCATCAGATTTCATAGATCACCTGCACGATAGTATACTGTACAGTCTCATCGCAAGAGGGGTCGAGAAGGTTTAGTGAAACAAGCTAAACGAATGGTTTTGCGTAGTAGAATAGAATTTGCAGCTGGAAATCCTGGTGACAATGTTACCGTCCCTATTCCATTAGTTGATCGAGGACGTGGCGACCCTCGTAATATCATGGGTGTCATTCTTGATCGTAACTGCAACGACATGTATCGTATAGCTGTTAGAGCTACAAGGCCGGTATGCACGAAATCAATTTGATTTGTGCACCCAGATACTGCTAAAGTCTTTTGATGATGTCATGGCACACAGCGAGATTTCATTGAGGGCTGCTGTTCAGTACGAATCAAAGAGTGGCGGTCAAGGTTTTGCAAAATGCAATTGTAAGGGTTCAAAAAAGTGTGAAACAAATCGTTGTAGATGTTTCAAAGCTAAACTGAAATGCAATAGTCGTTGCCATTCAAGTTTAAGTTGCTGCAATAAGAACTGTTAAATTTTAGCCCGTTTTATATGACTGCTTTTTCCTTTATTGCATTAGAACCTTATAAAGTTTTAGTTGACTTCATTAATGTTGTAGAACTGTTTTATATGACTGCTTTTTCCTTTATTGCATTAGAACCTTATAAAGTTTTAGTTGACTTCATTAATGTTGTATAGAACTGTTTTATATGACTGCTTTTTATTGCATTAGAACCTTATAAAGTTTTAGTTGACTTCATTAATGTTGTAGAACTGTTTTATATGACTGCTTTTTCTTTATTGCGTTAGAACCTTATAAAGTTTTTTGGAATTCATTCCTTTATTGCATTTGAAGTTTTACAGTTGTGTATAACTTTTTTTCTATTACTGCCTGTTTTTTTATTTCATTTGAACCTATTAAAGTTTTTGGCACTTATTAAGGTTTCAGAACTGTTTTATGTTACTTATTATGCTATTCCATCACAGATAAAGATTTCAGGAAATGTGTGTATAAAATTTGTGCAAATTTTAGGCATTGTTAAACAATGCCTAAACATTTCAGTCAATGTCGACAGTGCCCGAGTGAAACGGCTTATGTCGACATTTCCTAAAAGTTTCAGGCAATGTCAACATTGCCTGATTTCACACTTTGACTGTAACATATACATATATAAGTTAAATAGTGAAGATTTATTGCTAGTTTATAATTGTACAGTAGATATGAACAGTCCCTATTTTGCCATCTTAACCAAGGAGTGCATAATACCCAAGAGTCAATCTTTTGTCAAAACATGTCCAGTCACTGACTTTAACACCTCATTCTAAAAAAGATTGAAAGTCATTTTCATCCAAGACCAATTTGCATGAGAGTCAAAAGTTTTGGGCGAGCGCTTGTCTTCGTCAAAGCATCTACTACCAGAAATTCTGACGATATCTTCGCGACATATTAATTTCTCCATTGATCGCCTTTTCTCTGACAAAGAAATGACGAGTTTCGATATGTTTCGTCCACCTGTGTCATTCTGGATTTCGTGCCAGTCAAATGGCGGCTTCATTGTCGACATAAATTTTCGGTATTCCAGAGAAATCTTTGATGTCGCTCAGGAGTCGTTTCACCCAAACAATTTCTCGAGCAGCTTCACTTGCAGTTGTTGAGATATCTTCTGTTGCTTGTCTTTGACTTTGCCAACTAATGGCACCTCCAGAATAAATACAGACAACTCCTGAGGTTGATCTACCTATTGCCTTGTCTCCTCCATGGCCACCATCACTATAGCAAGTGAGAGAATTCTTATTTACATCAGGCTTATAAGTAATTCTAACATCTACAGTACCTCTTAAATATCGAAATATTCTTTTAACTTGAACAACATCTGAGTGTGGTTGGGCTGGGCGACGGTGGAGTGGCAGCCAATGGGATGGAAACCGGAACCGATTGGGCGCAGTCGTTCGGTGGTTCCCTGGTTGGGGGCCTGGAGGGAAGATGTATCGAGGCGCCCGGACACGGGGGACAGTCGTATTTCGCGGTCGGGAAGGACGATCTGGAAAGCACCCGGAAAACGCAAATCTCCGAGTCTACAGCTGACATAAGCAGTCGCCAGGGTGCGCACGTCGTTAGCTTTCACGTGACCAGCACCGTAGACAAGCGGAATCCGCATCTACGCGTCGCCATCCTTGAATAATCTAAAATAACATTTAAAAAAAATTATTTTCTTAACTGTTCATCGTCATCTTCTCCTTGTTCCTACATCTGAGTTGCTTGGTTTTTCAAGTTTTCTCGAGACAACACTGACAGCATAGGCAATGTCAGGTCTAGTTCCTGTCATGAGGTACATCAGAAGTTAGACCTGTTTCTGTGTATGTTTATAGGATGCTGATTCAAAAAATTGCATCACATTTTCTCGACAAGCTCTAGTTTTTTATGTATGGCCATATATCACAGATCCAAAATGCATGATTACACAGGGCAACAGAATTTTGTTTGTCCGGTGCCTTAGAAGTTAGCCTTATTTATTAATATATTTAGGGTGCTGATTCCAAAAATGGCATCAGAATGTCTCCATTAAGCTCTGTGTTTTGAGATTATGGACACATATCTCAGATTGGAAGTGCATGGTAATTAATTATCTATATTTGATTTATGTAGCTGTTGATTGTTCTCATCAATATGTCTTTCTTCGTTAATAACATTAAAGGTCGTACTTTTCCAGAAGAAATAAATTGAAATATGTGCAGCATTATAAATGATATGATTTCATTAAATAAGCACAACACGCAGATTGGTTTTAGGCAAATTGTGGACGAAGGAGCTAGGAAACCAAGATAAATCTGAATCTCCTCATCTTGTGTGCAAAAGTTGAACATTTGCGAAAATGGACAACGAGGGTGAAATTTGGAATACCAATGGTCTGAAGAGTATCAGGAAGCAGATTCTAGGATGACTACTCATAGGACGATTGCTAGTAGGATTGACCATGGCGGACAATTGACCTCAGCGGACGATTGCTCATAGAACGAGTGCTCATAGGACCACACTAACGAGAGGACCACACTAACGAGACTTTCAGCCTTATCACACCTGTAAACTACATGCGCCTGTTATGATTTTATGCTGCTGAAAGAACGTGTGCAACGGGCTGTTTCCAATTACGGACAAGCTGACTTAGCAACACATCTTCATCCCATCTCTCGTTTGCGTTTGCGTTTAATTCCTATAGGTTTTTTCGTTTATTTTCTACACTGTCTTTTGCGTTTATTCTCTTAATGTTTTTGCGTTTGTTTTCGACATGTTTTGTGCGTATATTTTAAAACTGTTTTGCGTTTATTTTCTTGCTTGCATAAGTGTTTCTCTGCTAATAAAATTGCATTAAAAATTCAATGAATTTGTGTGATCAATCGTCCTATGAGCAATCGTCCTATGAGCAATCGTCCTATGAGCAATCGTCGACTGCATTCCGCGTACTTTCCAGAGATCTATATCATAACTAGCAACGTGTAATGACAGTTGCTCACACTGGAATGAGTTTCCTCTTGACAACTTGACAAGACCTGACTTAACAAAACTTGACTATTTGTTATCTAAGACATATTTGGGTCCATTTATACGCTGGGTTCTGATTGCAGGGAGAACTTGGTCCATCTGGGCCTGCAGGCGATAAAGGTGAGCGTGGTGGAATTGGGCCACCAGGATCACCCGGACCAAACGGGCCAAACGGCGAATCAGGACCTGAAGTGAGTTTATTACGGCTAAAAATTTATGTTCATTTTGCGTAATTCAATTAACATTCAATTTACTAGTCTTATTGTACTTTTATGTTCCTGACCATAAACAGAGACAATCGCTGTGCCATAAGCTTTGTTTCAAAATATTGTTAATCACTGGTGACTTCGTAAATGAATTAATAGGATATTCATTCTATCTATAACCACGAAGAAGGTCGACATAAAAACTCAAGGAATTTGCACTGATGACAAGGCTAATGAAAATTTACGGGTCAAAGCCACTTTTCCTGTATCCCAGTCAGTTGTTGCTTCCTTAATTTCCTTTTCTACTTGTTGCCTTATAATATATCTAGCTGTTTGCCCGTCGCCATGACGAAAAGGCTTAGGTGTTTTTTATAACCGTTAAACATGGTTCGCTAGATTTGGCTCTCGCTTTCTGTCCGTCATCGCTATCCCGGCATAAACGCCTATGCCTATAGGTGTTATGGTATTAATTTCGGATTCAAGTATTGGTGGCGCAAGCTGTGCCCCGCGAACCAACAACATTGAATCAAACGATTATAGAATAACGTAACCAAACGCTCAATCACTCACTCACTCACTCATTCATTCATTATCCAATCACCTCGCGGTTCAGAGTTCCCGACACACACACACACACACTCACTCACTCACTCATTCTAATCGTCTAATATATATATATATATATATATATATATATATATATATATATATATAGGGATCGCCAGGCAAAGATGGAATCTCTGGATTGCAAGGAAGGCATGGAGAAAGAGGCCCGATTGGTCCGATTGGACCACCAGGTCCTCCTGGACCACCAGGACTTCTGGTAAGTTTTTGGATGTCATGCTAATTTTTCTTTAGGCCTATTAGCGAATTAGCTAATCATCATCGTCGTCGTCGTCGGAAAATCGGAAATTTTTCGGTTTTTGCGCCTCCCGGCTGCCTAGCACGTGTATGCGCGTGCCTCGTAGAATTGCCGTTCTTGGCGGTTTGCCGGCATCTGGCGCCTGTTTTTAGCGCCTAAAGTGCGGGCAGTGACCTCCTCTTCGTTATCGGGTGGTCATCTGCATGTTCTCCGGTTAGTTTTGGGCGTTTTTGGGTCGTTCGCCGTCGAGTGTCTGGATCGCCATCATTTACCGGCGCCATTACATCGACACGGCGGTAGCACTCTAGATTAGATACACGCTCGAAAATGCTACGACGCTGTCTTTCAGAATAAATCGAACGACTGCCGCCCTACTCTTTGCCCGGAATTCCATCTCGAGTCGGATCCTCCAAATTCGACGAAGGATTATACTCACGGAACTACCGCACCTGAGAAATTCACCGCCTAATCTTGCCGTGCTGAGAGTTCCTTACAACATCTCTGCGGACGTTCAACATCTTCTTTCGTGCTTCCTTGGCATGTCTGCGAACGTTTCTGTTGTGAAAGGCCGCTTTCTATAGGATTCACCACCGTTTTAGTGGGGGGGGGTCGAATTCCTTCATTCCACCGAAACGGACTTTCAAGATTGTGATACTACGTTCGTCATTGATATGATAATGATGCCTTTGATTTGGGCCTTCGCTCTGTTACGGCGCTATAGAAGTCGTCTTGGATAGATAAATAAATCATCATCATCATCATCGTCATCAACAACAACGCGTAGCCGGTTTAGCGAAATAGTGTCCGTGAAACGGAACGGGCGGACATTCCGTTTCGAAATAAAACCTCCGGCTACCCCGGTCGGGCAGAGATATAACTCAGATATTACAAAAACTGACAATCCCAAGCTAGTCCTGACTCCAGATACCACAATAACCCCTGCTCCAACTGCAAAAATCTTGGTTTCAAATTTGATTCATCCCTAAATTTAGAATCACAGATCTCCCACTATCAATCCTGCTTTACCCATATTCACGATCTACGTCGCCTCCGTCCTTGCTTTGACACCTAAACGGCCTCCACAATCGCCACTTCAATAGTCCATTCCAAACTGGATTACTGCAACTTCCTTTACTTTAGGCGCTGGTCGTCCTTCGACCAAGACCAGTTTATCGTACGGCTTAAGAGGTCAGCGCTATGTAATCCTCTGGATTTCAGTGAGCCTGGATCCGCAACTGAACTGGCTGATCGATATTACTCAGTCATAACGGAAATCTTGGACGAGCTTGCGCCGGTGACCGAGTCGTCCGTTTGGATTCGAACTCGTCGCCCCTATTACGACCATGATTGCAGGCAAGCGCGACGCACAACACGTCGTCTTGAAGGGCTCTACCTGAAACGGAAAAATAAGGGTTCGGGAAACGTGGCCGAGGCCCACAACACCTGGCGCTCAGCTCTTCAGGCCAGTAGGCGCCTAGTTCGGACCAAGAGCCGCCAATACTGGAGAAAGGCGCTGGATTCGGCTTCAGCAGACCCAAAACAGACGTGGAGGCACCTAGACAAGCTTCTTGGCAACGCTGATCTGACCTCCAGTGCGCCTACCAGCTTTTCCGCGGATGACTTCCATCGACACCTCGAAGACAAAGTCACCGCTATTCGCGAGAAAATGTCTGACGCCGGGCCTGCGGAGTATACACAGTGCTCACAGGATCCTTCTTCTCTGAGTTCGTCCCTCTATCGACAGTGGACGTTATAGCGATCGTTCGGTAATCTCCGAACAAACAGTGCGAACTAGATCCTCTCCCGGTATGGCTTCTCAAAGAAGTCATTGACATCTTGGCTCCATTCTTGGTGACGCTTATGTCTACTTCGCTGAGAACTGGGGAGTTCCCGACGTCATGGAAACATGCAATCGTTCATCCGCATCTTAAGCGACCAGGAGCTAATCCCGCTGATGTTGCCAACTATCGTCCGGTCTCCAATCTTACATTCCTCTCTAAAGTATTAGAGAGAATTGTGAATATGCAAATGGTCGGATATCTGTCGATGAACGGGTTAATGCCGAAATACCAGTCGGCTTACAGGCGTGGCCACTCCACGGAAACGGCCATCCTGCGTATTTTTAATTACATCGTCGACGCGATAACGAATGGTCAGGTGGCGCTCCTTTGTGAACTCGATCTATCTGCCGCCTTCGACACAGTGGATCACGAAATAATCCTCAGACGCCTTGAGCTGACCTTTGGAATCAATGGCAAAGTCCTCTCCTGGATACATGACTATCTCAAAGACAGGTCGCAGTCAGTCCGTTGGAATCGTTCCGTGTCTGCCGCGCGCCCTGTCCTCAGCGGAGTACCGCAGGGATCTGTTCTAGGCCCACTTCTGTTTGTCCTTTATGTCGCAGACATTGGACAAATCATTGAATCGTGCGGGCTGGCGGCGCATGCCTATGCTGATGATGCGCAGATATACGCCTCATGCCTCCCTGAGGACATGGACCTACTACGCGATCGTGTCATCGCCTGTATCACAAAGATCAGACATTGGACTGAAGTCAATCGTCTAGCATTGAATCCCGACAAAACCGAAGTGCTGTGGATTTCTACTCCCAGGAGGAGGCACTTGCTTAGCCGTCTACCGTTTGTCATTGATGGGATTGAAATTGTACCGTCGGCTGAAGTACGCCTCCCCGGGGTCCTGTTAGATGAATCGCTTTCGCTCGATGGCCACATCAGCAATGTCACTCGGAGTTCCCTCTATCAGCTTCGGAGGATCAGGGCGATACGTCGGCACCTTCCAACGTCGGCAGCGATCCAACTCGTGCGTGCCGTCGTCATCACGAGGATCGACTACTGCAACAGCATCCTCCTTGGCCTACCAGATGCCCAACTGAGCCGTCTGCAGATGATCCTCAATGCTTCTGCCCGCATGATCTACGGTGTCAGATGGGGCGAGCACGTCACCCCTTACTCAAGGACAAGCTGCACTGGCTGCGCATCTCTGAGCGCATCATCTACAAGAGATGCTGCCTGACATTCCGGGCCCTCAATGATCCCGCCTGCCCAGTCTACTTGGCTGAACTTGTGCATAGGCCATCTCTTACTGACTTTCGGCGGCAGCTTCGTTCATGTAATCGGGTCGAATTGGTTGTACCCCTCCATCTAAGACAGTGAAATTTGGGGAGAGGTCTTTCACCCGGGGGAATCCCCTCCTCTGGAATTCGCTGCCCGACATTGTGACTAACGCGACTAGTCTAGAAATGTTTGCTACCAGACTAAAGACGCACTTGTTTAACATCTCATTTAAGTGCAATCTGTAAAGCGCTCTTGATCTTGGCCTGCTGTGACTATAGCGCTATATAAGTTGGCATATTAACTAACTAACTAACTAACTATAACCTCCCAAAAACCTCCATCAACAAATGACAACCAATTAAAAATGCACTAGCCCGAGCAGTAAACAAATCACCAAAGTCCTGCTATATTTCACCCATACTGAAGTCACTACACTGGCTTAAAATATCAGAACGTATCCAGTATTATTATTATTATTATTATTATATTATTATTATTATTATTATTATTATTATTATTATTATTATTATTATTATTATTATTATTATTATTAAACGGCAAGATTAACGAGACATAATGTCTAACGACTGCAAGGGCACGTAACAATAGCAATATGAAACAAATAAAATTGCCTATATAAGTACAGAGAGGTGGTCACATTACATCATAGCATCTAATGAATAGCTCGGTCTTAAGGTGCTTCTTGAATGTCTCCAGCGTCATTGATGACCTCACGTGAGGCGGAAGTTTATTCCAGACGCGAGCAGCAGCGACCGGAAAAGCACGGCCACCGATCGTTGAACGCCGTACTCGAGGCACGAGGACGTCAGTCGTAGACGCCGAGCGCAGGTGGCATCGAGTTTTGACATCAGACACGCGGCCGAAAGCGTTTGCCAGATATGAAGGCGCCAATCCATTGAGACATTTAAATGCCTACGTAGCAAGTTTGAAATCTATCCTCTCCGGGAAACGAAGCCAGTGTAGCTCGCGTAGAAGAGGCGTCACGTGATCGTATTTCCGAGCTGCAAAAATCAAACGGGCAGCTGCGTTTAGGACTGACTGCAGTTTTGCAATCAGGTGACAGGAGACACCAGCAAGCGTTGAGTTGCCGTAGTCTAGAGTCTAGACGACTGAGGACCAATGCAACAACGAGTGATTGCATCACCGATGGTGTGACGGACCTACGTATGCTGCGTAGTTGCCTTAGGACTGCGAAGCAACTCAACACAGCTCTCGTGACGTGCGACCGCATCGACAGGTCGGCGTCAATGTAGATCACGGTCACGGACAAAAGCGGACGGCGTGACGACCTCCCTGCCAACACGTATTCCAGTCACAGGAATCTGGTGCTGGCGCCGGGCAGACGACGCCTCAGTCTTTGCTGAGTTGAGTTTTAGCCTATTGGATTGCATCCATGCACCGACGTCGTCAACACATTCAGATATTTCGCTTTGTAGCTGGACAGTCTCTGACGGCTTACAGGTGCCATAGATTTGCGTATCATCAGCATACAAGTGTGGTTGAAGTTGGCGTCTCTGGATCAGCCCCTGCAATTCTGCAGTATATAACAGAAAAAGTATCGGCCCGAGGACCGATCCCTGTGGAACTCCACATACAGTTAGCGTTGAGGAAGACTTGGAGGAGCTGCATCGTACATATTGAGTGCGGTCCATGAGGTACGATGAAAACCAGCACAAAACAGTGTCATCAATCCCATAGGTCGTCTGCATGCGTCGCAGCAGAATTGCGTGATCAACAGTGTCAAATGCAGCTGACAGGTCAAACATCGTCAGCAGAACGAGATTACCTGTGTCGACAGCAAGCAGAATGTCCTTGAGGACAGCTGTCTCCGTGGAGTGATGTTGACGGTATGCAGATTGCAATGTTGGCAGTAGCCCTGATGATGACAGATATTCAATCAGCTGTTTCGCTACTAGTCGTTCAAGCAGCTTTGACAATACCGACAGGTTGGAGATTGGTCGATATGACTTCGCATCAGCTGAATCAAGATTCGCCTTCTTCAGCAATGGTGTTATAGAGGCAGCTTTGAAAGCGCGCGGAACCAATCCAGAGGTGAGCGACTTGTTGAATAGGTCAACCAAAAACGGCGCTAGAACGTCGACATTTTCCTTCAGTAGCCGCGTTGGTATCGGATCCATTGAGCACTACTTGTCTGGCAGTGCGCGAACTGTTTTAGTGACGTCGTCGATGGTGAGTGTCTTAAACTGCTCAAAACGACAAGTGGATGGCGCTGATGTGAACAACGGGGGCTGGGCCCCAGCAGTTTCTGCTTGGACGGCAGCAACTTTGTTGTTGAAAAACGCATGTAGCTCGTTCGCTCCGATGGCATCAGACGCAGGAGTTATACTGCGACCAAGAAGAGCGTCAATTGAGCGCCACAGCTGTGCCGGTGACGATCGTTCAGAGTCAACCTTCCTGATCCAGAACGATTCACGCTTTCGACTACACAGCTCTCTGTATTCTCGCCGCGCGGCATGCCAAGCTGCTGTTGCCGCCATAACATTCGACGGATCAGCCCTTCTAGCTGCGCGCTCAAGCCTGCGGGTAGAACGTTTCATCGCTCGACAGTCATGGTCAAACCACAAGTCTGAAGGACGACGACGGCAGGTAACGGACCGGATTGGTATGAATCGATCCAGAACTTGCGAGATCCGCTCGACATATAGTTGCGCGAGGTCGTCAAGTACAAGATAATAACGATTACTTACAAAAAGGTAAAGGTACAACCCATAGGCCTCGCGGACCCGTCGGGAACCGAAAGGGTTAGCGCCTTCAGGTATATACGGCAACGGCTGAATGGGCGGATTGCCAGCCTTTCCCTCGCCGCCTTTCCTTCCACCGAGTTAACACCCGATGTACTCATTCACAGCTGAGTCGACTGGATCAGTCATCACTCCAAATCTGCAACCGCGCTTTCTCATACGCCGCACCAGAACTGTGGCTTGGGGCAGAGACAACCGAAAAGTTTCTGCCGCGGCCGGGAGTTGAACCACGGACCTCGGGATTGGCAGACCAGTGCGCTAACCACTGCTCCACCTGCGCACCCTGATTACTTACAGTTCACTTAATTCGTCAAAACCGGTTTACCTTCGTAAACTCATAACGCCTCACCTCCTCGACCTACACACGATCGTCACCTCATATCACACTTTCACGCCCGTTAAATCAGTCATCACTCCAAATCTGCAACCGCGCTTTCTCATACGCCGCACCAGAACTGTGGAGTTTCTTTTAATTGGAATACCCCAACAACTCAAAAAAATTGACAACCCTAAACTAGTTTTGGCTCCTGACACCACAATAATTCCTGTTCCAACTGCTAGAAATCTATGATTCAAATTTGATTCTTTTCTAAACTTCGAATCACAAATCTCCCAACTATCAAAAGCCTGCTATGTTCATATTCGTGACCTTCGCCGCCTACGTCCTTGCCTAGATACCAAAACTGCCTCCACAATTGCCACCTCAATAGTCCACTCCAAATTAGATTATTGTAACTCCCTCTACTATTCTACTATAACCTTCCCAAAGCCTCTATCAACAAATTGCAATCAATACAAAATGCACTTGCTCGTGCTGTTACTCATCATCATCATCTTCTCCTTGTTCCTTCATGAACTGAAGTTAAGGTGACAGCATGAATTTCTTTCCTCCAACCATGTCGATCTTCTGTCTTCTTGACTGCTGCTGACATTTTCATTCCTGTCCACTCTTCCACGTCATCCGCCCAACGTCTCCCTGGTCGCCCTCTTCGTCTAGTTCCCGACATCATTCCTTGTTGTATTGTCCTCTCCAATGTTGACCTAGTGTCGCTGTTCCGCTGTACGTGTCCGAAGTATTGCAGCTTCCTTCTTTTGCACATGTTGAGGAAACGTCTTTCCGTGCCTGACATTTTCAAAACCTCCTCATTGGTTTTCCTATCTCTCCAGCTTATGCTTTGCATGGTACGTAATGAGTACATTTCAAAAGCTTCTATTCTTCTCTGTATTTTTCTTTTCAGAGTCCAACTTTCACATCCATATGATGCTGTACTCCATGCAACACTCTCGATTATCCTCTTCTTTGTTCTCATGCTGATATTATTGTCTTTCCAAATGTTCTTCATTTTTCTGATGGCAACCCTTCCTTTTGTCAATCTGGCCTTTATTTCTTCCTCTAGGGAGCAGTCTTCTGATATAATCGTGCCAAGATATGTAAACTTTCCCACTTGTTCCATTACCTTCTGATCTACTCTGATGGAAACTTTGTCTCCGTTAGTTGTCATTACTTTTGATTTATTTACATTTATTTGAAGCCCATATTTCGCACTCGCTTGTTCCACTCTGCTTACTAGTTCTTGAAGTTCATGTGCGCTCGATGCCAGCAAAACCACATCGTCTGCATACCTTAGATTATTAATGGTTAGTCCACCAACTTTGCATCCCCCTTTGAACCCTTCCAAAGCCACACGCATTATCATTTCTGCTATTATATTAAACAGACGTGGGGATATTATTATTATTAAGGAACCACCTCCTTTAAAGTCAGAAATAGAAAAGGCAATATCAAGAACTGCCAACAGGAAAGCTGCGGGAGCGGATGACATACCAATTGAATTACTCAAACTGGGAAAAGATGAGGCAATCACAATTATGCACAAATTATGTGTTAGAATTTGGGAGACAGGCGAGTGGCCAAGCGATTGGCTGAAATCAATATTTATACCGTTACCAAAGAAAGGAGACAAAAATGAATGCACGAATTATAGAACTATAGCCCTGATATCACACATTAGTAAGATATTGCTACGAGTCATTTTGGAAAGGATAGATAACAAAATGGAGGAGGAGATTGCAATAGAGCAAGCAGGTTTCAGAAAAGGACGTGGCACAAGGGATCACATAACAAATTTAAGAATAATAATGGAAAAGGCAAAAGAATTCCAGCAGCCACTGTACATCTGCTTTATAGACTATACAAAAGCATTTGACTCTGTACCTCATGAAAAATTATGGTATATAATGTTGGAGATGGGCTTTCCGGCACATCTGGTTCAACTACTAAAAAATTTGTACAAAAACCAAAAAGGTGCCATACGAATAATGGGAACAGTCACAGAATGGTTCAAAATAAAAAAGGGCGTGAGACAAGGTTGTATAATATCCCCACGTCTGTGCTGTTACTAAGTCACCTAAATTCTCCCATATTTCACCCATACTAAAATCATTACATTGGCTTAAAATAACTGAACGTATCCAATATAAGATAATAACACTTACACATAGCTCACTTCAGTCATCAAAACCTGTCTACCTTAGATCACTATTAACCCCTCAGCCTCCTCGACCCACACGTTCATCATCTTACCTCACTCGGTCACTCTGTCACGCCCACTGAATCAGTCATCCCTGAAAATTTGCAACCGTGCCTTCTCATACGCTTCACCTGAACTTTAGAACCAGATCCCAGCTTCCCTTCGCAGACTTGGACACTTTTTCAAACAATAAAATCTGATTCCTCATTTCCTATAATTCCCGCATTATCTCCTCCAGTCTTCAGGTCTAAGCTTAAATCATTCCTTTTTCTAAAATCATATCCTCCATAGCTGTAACAACCTAGTCTCACTGCCCTTTGGACGTTGACTATTGCCTGGCTGATAACATATCTTCCCCATAGCTATTTTAAGAGAGGCTGAGCGCCTAAGAATAGAAGAATGCAATTTGTTGATAGAGGCTTTGGGAAGGTTATAGTAGAATAGTAGAGGGAGTTACAATAATCTAATTTGGAGTGGACTATTGAGGTGGCAATTGTGGAGGCAGTTTTGGTATTCTTTGGTATACTGTTGTGCTGTTACCCAGGCGCTATAGAAATCCACTAGATTTTACTTTACTTTACTTTCACTCAATTCCAGCCTCCCTCCGCAGCCTACGACATGGTCAAACAATAAGCCCCGAATCCTCATTTCCTTTAATTCCTTCACTGTCTCCTCAAGCCTTTAGGTCTAAACTTAAAACCTTCCTATTCGAAAAGTAATTTCCTTCATAGCAATACCAACCTGACCCGCTGCGTCATAGATATACTGACCTTTGCCCGGCCGACAAACCACCTTTCTATAGCTATCTCAAGAAAGATTAAGCGCATAAGAATAAGCAGCTACTACTGTACTACTTCCAGGGCGCTGTATAAGTTTACGAGATTTTTATTATATTGTATTAAATGACAATAATAATAATACTAACAATTATTATTATAACAATCCGTCGGGTGTCAGATGCTTGCACCTTCTGCCTTGTTAGCTTCAGCTGCACACACCCGTTCCCTCCAGTCCTCCGTGCTTGAGAAGGCAAGCCTCAACATCGACTCTCATAAGACACAAATTATGGACCAATGGTGTCTCATGAAAGGTCAGAACAACCAGCAGACTGCTTGGGACCGTCCACTCAGACAAAAGGACACTAACGCCCTGTCCCAACCCCACCAAGTCCGGCTTCAGAGCCGTCTCGATATGCCACGCCAGGGATTGGCTTCACGCGCTGCCCATCACTGCGTGCGGTTTGCGCATGGGCGACAAAACTATCAGAGTTATTATTATTATTATCCTGGACGATTTTTATAGCGCCGTAACATAGTTAATACCAAAATCAAAAGCGATTTGACAGCGCTAACGTGTAAATGAAGGTCTAAATGGCGATGTTAAAAATCCATTCGGTTTTCAAAATGAACTCGAGTTGCAGGGGGCTTTGGTTATAATTATAGATGATATCCCCTCCATCAAAGTCTTTGCAGATCCGACGGAAAAAAGACCAGACGGTATGACCCTGATGCCATGGCAAGCCGGACGTACCCTGGTATGAGATGCAACTGTGGCGGACACAGTCGCCGCCACCTATTTGCCATCCGCTTATCAAGCAACAGAGCCGCTGCTGTTGCTGTCAGTAAAACAGCAACATATCAATGCATGACTCCCATTTACGCATTCCTGCCAATCGCGCTCGAGACGCTAGGCCCCATAAATCAGGACGCCCTTTGTTCTATCAGCGAGCTTGGTCGTCGTTTAGTCTAGCAACCACGGACAAGAGGTAAGGAAGCTCCTTGTTTCAACGATTATATCAGTCACTTTGTAGCGATTCAACACCATTGTTTCCCAGGCTCTTTTCCAGACCTCGAAGCGGACGAGAGTTAGCCACACAATTTCTTAATGCATAAGTACAGAGCATATATATATATATATATATATATATATATATATATATATATATATATATATATATATATATATATATAGCTACAGTAGTATGATTGCTACATTCAATTGTCTGTTCATTATCATTCACGATGGGTGCTCATTCAACACTTGAAATAAGCTCAGTCAACATGTCAAGGCTTGCCATCGACTCAGTGAGGCCATCAAAGCGCGCACGAAAGCGAAGGTTTCATTCACAGCGCCGACAAGAATGTCCAGAATTGACACGCGGTGCTCCATCTTGTCACTGTGATGACTGTGATGACTGGAACTTTGTGTGTGCACAATATCGACATAACTTTTGCAACACATATTGTATTGTTAATGTATGACTTTTTGCATAAATGTGTTGCAATAAACTTACAAGTTCCAAATAACAGAACTGTTTATAGTGGGATTTGAGGGAGAGGAGGAGAGATGTAAACGGTAAGCAGGTACGAAAATCTCATTCTATGTTTAAATATGATAATGCAGTTTTGTTCCTTTGGTGTGTTAAAAATTCTAACACAGTGCCTGGAACCACCAAAAATCCGGAATGAACCATCGGCCCACACGAATGGGTGTATATTTTGTTTCTCGTGTTGTGTCCACCTGTATGGAATGGAAGTTAGCTGTTACTGTGAAGTGGAATCCAGCTGTTTTTATGACGTTTTAGGGTATAACTGGACTATCTGGACCAGTAGGAACTGTGGGAGAACGAGGAGGAAGGGTGAGTTTGAACTCTTTTTGGAGATGTTGTCACACAGAAATTGATAATTTTTATGCAATTTCTACTCTCATGTCATCAAATTTAGGGAAATCAGTTGTCTGGAACATTAATGCAATTCAAATTTCAAACTATTTATCGCAAAAGATTACAGCTTATAAAACGTCTTATTAAACACCCAATGGATTGTCATTTCTCTACTCTGCCTCTGCGGCTCACTCGGAAGAACGTCGGTTCTAGCACCCAGGAATCGGGATGATCTATCGCGTATTCAATGCACGGGCGGGTGTATATATTATTTATCGGACAGTCTTGTGGCCAGTGGCGGCTCCAGGATTTGGCAAGTGGAGGGGGCCGTTGGTGTGGCAACTTCTAATCACGGGGGCCAGCCATTTATTGTTAGGTAGAAGAATTCTGCTATCTTGGAAACCTGCTTGATGAAAACGCAGTGTCATAAAGAAATAAGGAGAAGAATTGCCATGGGGAAAGAAGCCTTTACGAACAGAAGAGAACTACTGAGAAGAAATTTTAACCGAAATCTGAAAAACGATTGGTCAAAACACTGATCTGGCCAGTGACACTCTATGGATCAGAAACTTGGACGCTCAAAAGGAAGACATAAAGAGATTAGAGGCATTCGAAACGTGGATCTGGCGAAGAATGGAAAAAATTAGCTGGACGGAAAAAATAACAAACGAAGAAGTCATGGAGAGGGTAGAAGAGAAAAAAAGCCTAATTAACACTATTCGTACAAGACAAAAGAATTGGATAGGTCATGTTCTGAGAGAAGAATCAAACCTACTAAGAGACTTACTACTAGAAGGAAAGATGAATGGGAAAGCACAGAAAGGGCGACCAAGAACATCGATGCTGGAGTGGATGTTCGACACCACGGGGAAAAACAAGTATTCAGCCCTAAAGATAAAAGCTCAAGATAGAGAGGAGTGGCGACGCTGGAGCATAGAACCTGTCTTTGGACAGAGCACCTAAAGAAGAAGAAGATAGACTTTCTGTTTTTTTCTTGACGCTTTTCTTGACGCTTTTTTCTTGAACCTGTCTTTGGACAGAGCACCTGAAGAAGAATGTCGTATTAAGTATAGGGTCCCAACAGGGGGCCACTGGGGAGCCAGGCACTCGATAGGGGAGCACGGCCCCAGGCTCCTCCTGTGGAGCCGCCACTGCTTGTGGTCTCCGGCATGCAGTGGAAGTTGAATGATATGTGTAAAGTGTCAAGTTTCGCTGTTCTTTTACATGTTACCGGCATGTTGCATGTTATATGTTGCGGTGACGCTGACGGTAGCTGTCTATAAAGAAGTGCCGATAAAATAAACACATAATAAAGCAATTTTGCTGGTACAGTGCAAGGGATTGGAATTGACGTAACTCCATCGCTTCGAGATTTGCACTGGTTATCAGCGCCAGAAAGAATCCACTTCAAGCTAGCGTTATTAGCCTACCGATGCCTGAACGGTGTCGGCCCTGCATATCTGGCGACTGAACTTGTACGAGTAGCTAACTTGGAAGGTCGGCAACGCCTGAGATCTGCCCGTTCCACCTCACTGGTCGTCCCAAGGATGCGCCTTCGAACTGTCGGTGACCGTGCGTTCCCTGTGGCTGCGTCGAGAGCGTGGAACTGTCCGCCTCCATTTGTGCAACTCTCTCCTTCTCTCAACACCTTCAAAGAGAAGCTTAAAACCTGGCTATTCCGCAGGAGCTACTTGTGATTTCTTGTGTTTTTGTATGTGTTCACGCAGTTCTTTTAGGACAAGTTACCACATTAATCAGTACGTTGTAATAATAATAATAATAATAATAATAATAATAATAATAATAATAATAATAATAATAATAATAATAATAATAATAATAATAATAATAATAATAATAATAAAAGTGCTTGAGAAAGGCTAGTTGAGCCTAATTCATGTGCATTAAAGCTTTCTCCCACGCTAAAGATACAATGACTTCTACATATTTGCAGGAGAATCAGGACCAATTGGACCACATGGCCCAGCTGGACCACTTGGACCAGCGGTAGGCATTCAGCTCAGTTTCAATATTCAAGGTTCTATTGGTATCTTGCAAACGGAGACAAACGATCTCATCGTGAAGAAACGTTAATCTATACAATATACATTAAAATTATTCACATTGTTGCTATTGATCGTTTAGAAAGTAGTTGGTTTTCTCAGTGAGTTATTTTTAGGGAAATGAGAATTTCCTGTTCATTGCTTGCTGACTTGGCCACAATTTAAAAACGATAGGGAAAGGCAATGGAAGTGGTAATCTTTATGCCCTCTAGTCTGACTCCGTCTTTACTGTCTAGGGAGGTTCGGGTGCACCTGGAATTCATGGCGAAAGAGGTGATGCCGGGGATCAGGTAGGATTTATTCACGTTTTGGATTATAAATTGCAAATAATAAAAATCTAATTAGCTTCACCATCTTTGAGTATCATTTGACCTCATAATGTTTGACATAACAGTAAATGACTCTATGCAGAGCGTCTGCTTAGCTTGGAGTCAACCTGTCCATTGAGGGTCTGATCCTGGTTTTTATGATGAAAAATCGATTCGATACAAAAGGATACATTGTTATTAAATTACAAAAGTGTAGACTCTAAAATACTGTGGGTCGTACTGTCGTTAATTACTACAACTTTCGTTAGGTTATTATTTATTTATTGATTTGAACGTCAGTAGATTAAAACACATTGCATGAGCTATTGAGACTCGTGTGCCGCTTTCTGAAGGACCACAAGTTGCCTACGGCCATGGTTTGAGAACATCTGTGTTGGAGTCTTTTTGTCTGCATAATAAGAAAAACAGTATTGTTCGTTAGGACATTTATTTCAGGGTCATAAAGGTTGGACAGGATCCCCTGGGCTTCCAGGCTTGCCAGGATTGCCAGTAAGTAAATGCTGACGTGGTCTTTCAAATATTTTTTTAGAAGTTTGGGTTTCTTTATAGTTACAATATTGAATATAATAACAATAACGAAACTTTATGGTCTTACGGTTTATGGCAAGTAATACTATTCAATAATATATTTAAATATTTAATTAAAACCTTTGACTTAGGCATTCACTCTGTTACATAACTATATAAGTTGCCTTAGGTAGATAATTATGTTTTTATTGTACGCCTTAAACTTCTATGATTTGATGCTACTAGATGTTTAAAAAAGAACAAAAACGATAATATTGCAACGATACACACATGACCAAGATATTCGCCAGTTGTCAACGTGCAGTTTTCGGAAACTGAAGGATTTGTTCACTGAGCCAGAGAAAACATCCAAATCCTCTGCCGAACAGCTAGACAGTGTCGTATGTGGCTTGTCATTGCCCGCTCATCACACGCAGAAGATATCTATCTACCCATAAAATAACTCGCCGGCTATCTCCTTCCACCATTCAGATCAAGAGGATAAGACGTCGAATCGAAAGAAGGCGGAAGTCTACTGGCACAACGGAAGACTACTTAGCTTACACTTCTTAGAGAAAAGCACGTCGTGCTGCAAACAGAGACATCGTCAAAGCAAAAGGTCAATTCTATTATGACAGAATTTAAGCCGCAAATGACTCCCGACATCGCTGGATATATGTGACATACTTCGCGCCACAAAAGACTGTGAAGTTCTGTTATCAGAGGACTGCACTTAGCTCTCAAATGGCTTTTCACAGTTCTTCATCGACAAGATCAGACGAATAAAACAGGGCACTAGGCGACGACTCGATCGCAGAATGCAGACCCGTTGCAGTCTGACGTGCTCTGACGTGCGACATTCCAGTCCGAGGCTTGATAATTTGCTGGCACCGACACCCTTCGGAGTCCCACGTCCTATGCTAGCCAAATCGTCACCAGCCGACATCATCCCGACTACCGTCATTATGTCGTGTCCGGCGTTGTTCGCGAACCTCATTGACCACCTCGCTTCGCTGTCATTCAGCACAGTAATAATTCCTGAAGGCTACAACAGATCTGTCTTAACGCCACACATCAAGAAACAGGGCCTGGATCGATCAGAGTTCTGCAACTATGGGCCAATATCAAATCTGAACACCATTTTGAAAATAATCGAAAGGTCTGGTCCCACTCATTCGTCATACACAACAATCGCCAAGCTACTGCAAGTTCCAGTCAGCCTACCGGCGCCATCATTCAACGCAAACGGCATTGCTGAAAATGCTGAATGAGGTGTACGGTGCGGCTGATGCCGGTCATCGAACTGCCCTACTGCAACTGGATCTATCAACCGCCTTCGACACAGTTTATATTAATTCACTACACTTCTGGCATCTCCGGTCAGCCTCTCAACTGAATAGCGTCGTACCTCACTTGTCGCACTCAAGACAGTACGTGTTGGCAGCAAACAGTTGTGTGTAAGTTTTGAATTTGTATTTGAAATTTTGAGCTGTGAATTTGGTGTCCGCTACTTGGACCGCTACTATTCACGTTTTACGTGGCGCCGGTGACACAAATTGCAGCCTCATCCGGAGTGAATATAGCACAGTATGGTGATGACGCACAATTGTACATTGCGCTCACTAACTACAAAGCTATGTCGACCCTGGACAACTGTTTTCATGCTGTTGACCTATGGCCTGATGCCAAGGGATTGTCGCTGAATGCAGAGAAGACGGAAGTTGAAACTAGCTCGCGGCAGCAAACTGATGGCAGGATATCATTTGTTGCGATCGGCACCAATTGCATTCAAACGAAAAGCAATATCCGCAATCTGGGTGTAGCCATAGAAGTCACATTGTCATTTGACGACCATGTTGACACAATCTGCAAGTCAGCATACTTTCGTATTCATATAGCATATTTCATGTATGTTACATCTGTAACAGCATTGATTTTGACACACCGCCGCCTCAATAGCCTGTTCCGTGGTTAGCAGTAGACTAGACTACTGCAACTCTGTTCTTTACGGCACCTCAGGAAAACGTTACTGCAACGGGTGCAGGACCAGGACCGTTTGCAAAGTGTACCGAACAGAACACATCACACCGATCCTTGGTCTTCTCCAGTACGGTACCGCATCTAATGCAAGAATGCGCTGATCACTTTTAAGACGATTACAACACAACGGCCTAGCTACCTGGAAGACGTCATCCAATTGCAGGAACAGTCTAGACTACTGAGGTCGAGAAGTGCTAACAAACTGCTTCAGCGGCGCACTTTCACTGACCGTTCGTACCTTCACCAACTCTGCTCCGTCTGTTTCGAGCAACTTACCGAAAGCTGTCACATCGGATTTGACTGCCTCTATAGTTGCTTTTAAACGCCGACAGCAGTTTGGCATACACTGCTTAGGACACGTGACTCACCCCGCACTTATGACTCTTCACCAAGTGAATGTTCAGTGAGTGCGTTAGCAAGCATGTAATAATAATAATAATAATAATAATAATAATAATAATAATAATAATAATAATAATAATAATAATAATAATAATAATAATAATAACAATAATAATAATAAATATTTATAATGAATTAATCACTTGTAATAATATTAATTCATTATTATTATTATTATTATTATTATTATTATTATTATTATTATTATTATTATTATTGTTATTACTTCATTTTGACTGTTTCATTATTTAAGGAAATTAAGGGTAATGTCGTAGCCTTTTTGTTTTAGCGAATAAATAAAATAACGAAACTTCAGATAGACCTAATGTTCACAACATATCACCGATGCTCGTATTAAGGCATACCTAAGTATTTGGCTCCTTCAATCCTGTGTCATTGGATCTGAAATATTGTCTTATTGTCTTATTGTTCAGGGTGACGTAGGAGAGGCTGGACCACCCGGACCACCAGGTCATCGAGGAAACCAAGTAAGACCAAGCGTTCTTTGGTAAATGTTTATTTATAATAGTTAATAAATTAATAATAGTTAGTAGTTGCTAATAGTTGTGCGCCGTTCATCGTTTAGCCGTCGATAATTGGTAGCAGCGTTAAGCTGCAAAAGTAAAACGTGGGTCTAGAGAAAGTAATGGCAGCGTACTCTAGAGTCTAGACTCTAGAGCAGAGGTGGGCAAACTAAGGCCCGCGGGCCGAATGCGGCCCGCGGGCGGGTTCCATGCGGCCCGACAGACCATTTAGAAATATGCAGAAAGTGAGAGATGATTTGAAATTATTTTAGAGAAAGTTTGAAAACATGTCATTTTATATGAAAATCATGGAAATGGTTATTAAAAATTCGATATTTGAGCAGCAAATAGTCAAATAGTTAATATCATAATGCTACTCTGCTAGTAAAGATAAAATAAATTATACTAAAATGCCTATGATGAGCTATTGCGCTAAATCACTTTAAAATTAATTTGGACAAACCAAAAATTTATGCTGTATGTAAGCATCTTAATTATAAAAAATTTTCCTTTTTGTTTGTGCGGCCCGCCTAATGTAGTATTAGGTTTCATGCGGCCCGTTAGTGAAAAAGTTTGCCCAGAAGTTTACTCTAGAACCTGGATTTAAAGGCGAAAGCCACACGCATCGCTCCTTGCCTAGTAACAGGAGAACAGCGCCGGACACTATGCTTGTTGGGATATGAGACTATCGTTACCAAATAGTTGTGCTAGATTATTAACAGTACAACAGAGAGATACATTTTAAAACTCAAAACTAATTAAAATTTAAAATCGCTTCTGCGTGATCCATTACTTTGTATTTAAAAATAATTAGAATTAATGTGTGTGATATTGTACAAACTGGTGAGTAGGCTATAATTATATCACAATCAGGAAGAGCAGCTTCATTCAAAACCCATATAATGTTTACTAGACAATTATATGAAACGAGATATTGATTGTCGAAAATGTCGATGAACAAATTAAAAATTATCTATAAGAATTTCTAGCGTGCTTTTTGTTGGAACGTATGCGCGCTGGTATTTTCAAGTAATACCCAAAGTTCAGTAAACAGTGTTAATTTCTTAAACGGGGATTTATTTCGCATTGAAAAGCGGCTAATTGAAGAGGAATATGAAGGGAAATCACTTCTAAAATTGATTTAACAATTGTTGATTTAACAATTCTTATAATAATAATAATAATAATAATAATAATAATAATAATAATAATAATAATAATAATAATAATAATAATAATAATAATAATAATAATAATAATAATAATAATAATAATAATAATAATAATAATAATAATAATAATAATAATAATAATAATAAGTAAAGTAAAGTAAAATCTCGTAAACTGCTACAGCGCCCTGGAAAGCAGCACAGCAGTAGCTGCTTATTCTTATGCGCTTAATCTTTCTTGAAATAGCTATAGGCAGGGTGGTTTGTCGGCCGGGCAAAGGTATCTATGAGGCGTCGGGTCAGGTTGTTGTGGCTATGGGGGAAATGACTTTTCGAATAGGAAGGTTTTAAGTTTAGACCTAAAGGTTTGAGGAGACAGTGAAGGAATTAAATGAAATGAGGATTCGGAGCTTATTGTTTGACCATGTCGTAGGCTGCGAAGGGAGGCTGGAATTGAGTTACAAGGTTCTGGTGCGGCGTATGAGAAAGCGCGGTTGCAGATTTTGAGTGATGACTGATTTAACGGGCGTGAAAGTGTGAGATGAGATGATGATCGTGTAGGTCGGGGAGGCTGAGGCGTTAAGAGTTTACGAAGGTAAACCGGTTTTGACGAATGAAGTGAACTGTAAGTAATCGTTATTATCTTGTACTGTATACGTTCGATTTATTTTAAGCCAGTGTAGTGACTTCAGTATGGGTGAAATATGGCAGAACTTTGGTGATTTGGTTGTTACTGCTCGGGCTAGTGCATTTTGAAATGATTGTAATTTGTTGATGGAGGTTTTTGGGAGGTTATAGTAAAGGGAGTTGCAGTAATCCAGTTTGGAATGGACTATTGAAGTGGCGATTGTGGATGCAGTTTTGGTGTCAAGGCAAGGACGGAGGCGACGTAGATCACGAATATGGGCATAGCAGGATTTCGATAGTTGGGAGATCTGTGATTCTAAATTTAGGGATGAATCAATTTTGAAACCAAGATTTTTTGCAGTTGGAGCATATTGTGGTATCTGGAGTTAGGACTAGCTTGGGACTGTCATTTTTTTTAACTTGATGGGGTTGACCTATTAAGAGGAATTCTGTCTTGGATGGATTAAAAGCAAGGAGGTTAGATGACATCCATGACGAAATAGACGAGAATGCTGAGCACAGTAATTGATGTGTCAAATGAGGATGGCGAAAAGGACAAGAATAACTGCGTGTCGTAGGCATAGAGTTGGTGATTCAAGTTGAGGGAATTGATTAAGGATGATAGTGGTGTGGTATAGAGACTGAACAATACAGGCCCTAGGACGGATCCTTGGGGCACTCCGAAGTTTACGCTATGAGATGATGATGTTTGTTTGAGACACGAAACTTGGAAGGAACGAGACTTGAGGTAAGATTTGAACCAGTGATGAGCTTTGTCGGATATGCCGAACCAGAGGGAGAGTCGCTCGAGTAGAATGTTGTGATCGATAGTGTCGAATGCGGCAGAAAGGTCGAGGAGGCAAAGACCAGTGACTTGTCGGAGACCGATAGCAGTTAAGAGTCTGTCGTAAATGTAAGCCAGGACAATTTCTGTAGAGTGATGTTTAGTGTAGCAGATTGATATAGTGAGTTATTTGAAAGATGATCGGTGAGTCTAGAAAGGACGATTTTCTCGGTAAGTTTTGATAGAAGAGAAAGATTTGAGATCGGGCGGTAGTTATTAAGATCTTCTCGGCCAAGGCCAGGCTTTTTTAGAAGAGGAATGACGAAAGAGTTTTTAAACGAGGATGGGAAAATACCTGTGGTGAGAGATAGGTTAATAATTCTTGTTATAGTTGGCGTAAGCACAGTGGAGCACTGTTTGAGTAGAGAAGTGGGTATGGGGTCAAGATCGCATTGTTTATTTGGAAAGGAGAGAAGGAGTTTGGATACCTCTTCTTCAGTTGCAGGATTGAAGTTGGAGAATTCGCTCGGAGGTTGTGACAGAGATGGGTGGTGAGGAGAGGCAGTTTGATTAGACAAAGTCGAGGCAAGGTTGTTACGAATCTTGGAGATTTTTCCAGAGAAGAAATTAGCAAACGATTCAGCAAGCTGTGACACGGAAATGGTTTGAGGGAGAGGATTTGTTTCTTTGCGGTGGAATAGGTCATTTCTAGTTTTCCAGAGTTTTCGTGGATTAGAGCTGTTTGTTGAGATGATGTTAGAGTAGTATTTCTTCTTTGCAGATATGAGGAGATTATGGTAGCGGTTTGTGGCGGAACGAAGGTTTTGAAGGTCAAATGGAGAATGTGTTTTATGGTAGGTTCTTTCGAGGCGTCTGAGAAATGATTTGAAGGCATGAATGAAAGAGTTGTACCATGGTTTGCTAATGTGAGACGAAAGCGGTCGTGTAATGATGGGAGCATGTTTGTTGAGTAGGTTAGATAGCACGTAATTGTATTTGTCGATCAGTGATGGTAGGGTAGATGGGGGGTTGGTGAGGAGGTCAGATGCTTTTATGCTTTCAGAGAATGCGGTTATATCAATTTTATTAAGACGACGGAATGAATAGGTGCTGCGAGGAGGAGGAGCTGGCGGGCAGATGCTTAGAATAGTGAAAATGGGGAAATGATCAGAAGGGGAGCATTGACTAGTGGCTGAGCATGGAAATAAAGATGAAGGAGCTGACGTTATAAGAAGGTCTAAGGTGTGTCCGTCTGTCCGAAGGTGTGTGTTGAAAAAGTTATGTGCTGTGTAAGGTTTGTCTGTGTCAGTAGTTGTTTGAATTGAGTAGAGTTAGGGTCATCTGTTCTGTCGACGTGTATGTTGAAGTCACCTGTGATTAGGAATTCATGAGGAGTTGTTGCTGCAGAGCCAAGGAAAGAGGTGAATTCCTGAAAAAATTTTCCGAATGACCACAATCATTAGCAATCACAATGGGCAATCCACTGATCGAGAAAGAATTCTCCAGCTTGTTCTCAAGCCAGACAAGTCATATCGACAGAGCTAGATTGAACGCAGTGACATCACAGCACTCAGGTGACTGGCTCTTTGCACTGCCTATATCAGCAACTGTGGCCTCAGACTTGACAACGAATCAGTGCGTGTAGCAGCTGGTCTACGACTCGGAACGACACTGTGCATGCCGCACAGCTGTCCCTGCGGTACTCTAGTCGAACAACATGGGCACCATGGTCTCTCCTGTCGGCTAGGACCTGGTCGAATCGCCCGCCACGCCGCCCTGAACGATATCTTATGTCATTCGCTGATAAAGGCCGGTTTCCCGTCGTCAAAGGAACCTTCAGGTCTCTCAAGATCCGACGGAAAACGACCGGATGGCTGCACTCTCATCCCATGGAAGACAGGAAAATGCGTTATTTGGGACGTTACGGTCGCAGACACTTTCGCCGCTTCCTACTGTCATCAGACAGCATCAACTGCGGGTGCTGCAGCCGAACGTGCAGCCGAAAGGAAAACGGCCAAATACCTTCAACTGTCTGGGTCGTACCGCTTCATCCCTCTGGCTCTGGAGACGATGGGGCCAATCAACGAAGAAGGTCTCCGCTTCTTAAAGGAAATCGGCGGCCTTCATATGCGGCAATCCGGAGATGAAAGAGAAACATCCTTTTTGCTACAGCGAATATCAGTGACACTCCAGAGATTTAACGCTGTCGCCTTCGCGGAACTTTCAAAACATAATAATAATAATAATAATAATAATAATAATAATAATAATAATAATAATAATAATAATAATAATAATAATAATAATAATAATAATAATACGGTCTCGTGTGATGCGCTACCATTTTATAATAATAATAATAATAATAATAAATAATAATAATAATAATACGGTCTCGTGTGATGCGCTACCATTTTTTTAATAATAATAATAATAATAATAATAATAATAATAATAATAATAATAATAATAATAATAATAATAATAATAATAATAATAATAATAATAATAATAATAATAATAATAATAATAATAATAATAATAATAATAATAATAATAATAATAATAATAATAATAATAATAATAATAATAATAATAATAATAATAATAATAATGAACAAGTATAATAATGATAAGTATAAAATACTTTTCTCTTTTATGCGAAAACATGAAAACGTCTTTTCAAATTAAAAACTGATTAAAATGGCGTGATTAATCGTTTCTGCATGATCCACCCATCACTTTGTATTTTTAAAATAATCTGTATTAATTTATGTGATATAGTACACACCGGTGAATATAATGATATTACAACCCACTAAAGTAAAGTAAAGTAAAATCTCGCGGATTTCTATAGCGCCTTGGTAACAGCACAAAAAACAGCTGCTTATTCTTAGGCGCTCAAGCTTTTCTTAAAATAGCTATGGGGAAGGTATATTATAAATTTATCAGCCAGGCAATAGTCAACATCCAAAGGGCAGTGAGGCTAAAAAACTTAGCATGATTTAAAGTGGCTTAGAGGACATTACTGCCTGCGTGAAAGCCACTAGGGGCACTAACGGGGCTTGAACCCGCTCTGTCAGCCTGACGCTCCAGCACGTAACCCACTCTGCCATCTTCCGCCCCAAGGCAAGGTTGTTACAGCTATGGAGGAAATGATTTTAGAAAAAGGAAGGATTTAAGCTTAGACCTGAAGACTTGAGGAGATAATGCAGAAATGATAAGAAATGAGGATTCAGATTTTATTGTTTGAAAGTGTCCAAGTCTGCGGAGGGAAGCTGGGATCGAGTTCCAAAGTTCAGGTGAGGCGTATGAGAAGGCACGGTTAAAAATTTTCACTAATTGCTTAATAGATAACTAGCTGTTAACCCGCTAAAAATGGTCTCTCACGGGGGATGCGCCCTTCAGTGTTACTTACGGCCCCTTTTGGGCATACGGCTTTTTTTACGGACCCAAAGGGGTTTTGTCTCCCACGGAGGGCTGGGACTTTTTCTCCCTGAGGGGCTCTGCCCCCAGTAGGGGATAAAACCCCCACGTGGGATTGGGATTAGGTATCTCACGGGAGGCTGCGTCCCCAGTAAGATCTATGGCCTCACACGGGGTTGCGCCCCCAGTAGGACCTGCGGCCCCACACGTGAGGCTGAGCCCCTCAGTAGAAGCCTCCCTCGGGTACTTGGGCTTGGTCTCCGACGGGAGGCTGCGTCCCAGTTGGGCCTAGAGCCCACGTCGGTTGGGGCTTGGTTTACGACGGGAGGATGCACCCCCTTCCAGTACGGTCTACAGGCTGAGGCTACGGCTCAACACGGGGGACTGCGTCTTCAGTAGAGCCTACGGCGCCACACGGGGTACTGCGCCCCCAGTGCAGGCAATCAGGACGATTCGTGAAGCTGCAATGAAGACGTTTCGTCGAACGCTCCGTCGATTATACAGTTTGGTTGTCAATGTCCTCCAACATCTGCCGTGTATCGTAACTGACAAACTTTCAAACAAACTGACCTTACAAAGAGAATTATTATTTAAGATTATATTAAACGAGAGATTGACGGATCAAAAACGTCAATGAACAATTTTTAAATTATCAATTAGAATTTCTAGCGCTGGTACATATGTGTGCTGGAATTTTAACGCAATTCCGAACGCTCAGTAAGCAGTGTTAATTTGCCAAACGGAAATTAATTCCGCATTTAAATATATTTAGCGCCTCTTGAATAGGAATCGTCGACGAACATTTTAAGAGCTTTAAATTATGATTTTTCTAGAAACTAGCTAAATGGCCTGAAGTGAAATTCGTCAAAATATATGCTTTATGCAACTGTCGCCAATGTGATGTAATGTAATGTGGTATTTGTATAGCGCATCTTCTATTTCCACTCAGAGGCGCTCCTAGCATTGGAGTCGCAGGGTAAAGTAGTGAGACTTTAGTCCTTCGCATTGAGCAGAGCGAGGGAGTATGAAGTGATTCCCGAATGGATGGGTTAAAGGCATTCCAGAGGGATGGTCCAGTCACTGCAAAAGCCCGATGCTGAGTAAGAGCAGTGTGTAATCTGTGGACATTAACATTCTTCTGATCAGTGCAGCGGAGCAGGCGATGAGTAGTGGAAGAGGGTGATTTGAAAAGCTCAGTAATGCAAGACGGTGACTGACCTCTAAGTGCTGCAAAAACAATAATGACTTGTTTGAATTGAATGTAGTCAGAAATTGGAAGCCAGTTGAGGGTGTTAAACATAAAGTCTGAGATGCTAGAGTAGCGAGGAGTTTTAGCCACAAGACGAGCCGCAGCATTTAGGATAGATTGAGAGTGGAGAGCAGGCTTTTGGGCAGGCCAAGATAAAGATAATTGCAATAGTCTAACCTGCTAGCCACAAAACCATGAACCAGAAATGTAAGTGCAATTGTGCATTCCAATTTCTTTAGATTTGGATTTTATATTGCTATTGTAGGATGCGAAGTTAGCAGAATAGTAACAACTAACAACGTTGGACGATAGAACAGAAGGTCGCGGGTTCGAAGCAGGAACCCTAAGGCCGACTCAGATATCTTTCGCCAGATGGCGATGGCATTTGAGTAGCGGATTAATCTGCGGAGCAAGCAGTCGCGTTGCATGAGAACACTGGCCCCATATCATGCAAATTGCATTAGTCGCCTGAAGAGTTGGGCAAGCTAAAACGCGATTCGATTAAATCGCGATTTAAATAACCACGGTTAATTTGATTTGAGAGCCAAAGATTTTATTTTAAATTTAAGTGATTTGATTCGATTTGATTTTGGTTAGTTTTTATTTGGTTTGATTTTGAACCCAAATCACCATTATAGTACATATAGGGCCTAGCTATTCAGAGTTAACATAAATTCATCTGAGAACCTAGGCTCAACAGTTAAGCCAGTTGAGGGTTAGATGTGATAAGGTAATGATAAGATGATAATAATGATAAGATAAGATAAGATAAGATGAGGTAATGTGGTAAGAGGCAGTAGTTTTTTGTGGCAGTGGTGGCACTATTGTGTCAACACAAACAGGAAGTAGCAGTGTTGTTTCAGTTATTGATTATTTTTCAGTTACAGTTAGAGTTATTGAAATTATTTTAAAGTTATAGTTACAGTTAAAGTTATTGTCATTTTTCAGTTACAGTTTCATATATAGAGTTATTTATCTTAAGAAAAAACCAGAAATAGTACGAAACTATATATACAATTATTTTTCAGTTATTTTAGCTATTTCAGCTATTTTTCATTTACAGTTACAGTTATTGAAATTTTTCAGTAACAGTTTCAGTTAAAGTTAACTGATTTCTTATTTTTCAGTTAACTGATATTTCAGTTACAGTTAAAGTTAACTGAAACAACTCTGGAAAGTAGTAACCATTATGGTTTCTATTTCATCAACAGACACAAGTATGACACCTGAGGTATTCTGGACAACTGAAGGGTCTGCTTACCCAAATGATCAAATCTACGACATATAGCACGTTGACTGCTTAGCATAGGCCTACTTCAAGGCAGCGTCGAGAGGCTGTTTTCCATCACCTGGGCAATTATATCAGCAAGACGCAATCGGTTATCAGCAACAACTTTTGAACTTCTGTTGCTGAGAAACCAACAGTGTGATCTAGAACTACGACAATATGAATTTGCATGCAGTGGCAAACCTAACATTACCACTCTCAGTGCACAAGCCATGTGAGAAAGTGAAACTGTGATTAATTAAGCCTATTACTGAGAGACTAGTAACTACTAACACACTGTCTTGCAGTGAGTTGGAACTAATATAGCGCAAAAATGTGTCAAAAGGTCATGTAGTGTTAATGTTGTATTTTTCAAGATTCAATTTGATTTGTGATTTTACAAAAGTGACACTTTTTATTTGATTTGGAAAAAAGATTTTTATTTGAAAGTCCACTGATTTGATTTAATCCAGAACTGCAAATGATTTTGATTTTGGGTATGTCATTTTATTTGTGATTTGTCAAACACTGGTCGCCTGGCTGATGGCCTTGGGAACGGAGATTCAGCGCCGCCCTATAGAAACTTGAAGTTAGTCTTGAAAGCCCTGGAAGTACTTTACTTTTAATTTACTATACTTTAGAATACTACCTATCCAGTGTTGTTAACATCGCGTATTGTCTTTTTCAGGGTGAAGCTGGTCCGAGAGGCAATGTTGGTTCTTCTGGCTCCGATGGAAGTCCCGGTTTGCCCGGAACTCCGGTATATAAAATGCTCTTTGTACTCCATAATCTTTATTAGTGGTTCTTAATATATATATATATATATATATATATATATATATATATATATATATATATATATATATATATATCATCTTTACGCCATCCGTCGCAAAACGAGATTTTAATAAAATGTTTTTAATCAGCTAATGACCAATTAATTAATTAATTAATTAATTATTAACCTCAATTAATTGACTACGCTTGCCATCTTCGGAATTGCAGCCCACCTCGGAGAGGCAGTTTCGGTTCATCAAGCCCTCCCCTGTCACGTCGACCTATTCATCAGTCGTCCACCTGACCGATCGTGGAAGCGCTATCCTGGTCGTCCTAGGAAAAGATTGATCGGCCACATCCATAGTTTCCATACCCAGACCAGCGAGATTATCAACGTTCTGGAGACGTGCCATCCGGGGGTCATGGTCAAGGGGTGACGCTACGGTCCCCCTGGCCATGCGCTTATGACGATGGTGGGGTGGTGGTGTCGCGCCCAGGTTGTCAAACAGATCGAGAATTGAGTGTAAAATGCAGATAAGTTAGAAGACGACGGCTGATATATGATAGCAGTGGTGATGGCTTCAGCGTTGCTGAGCTGGTTGGAGTTAAGCTTGAGCAACAGTAGCTCAAAGGAGCGGAAGGCTACTGTGTAACTCTGTTGAACCGGTTTAATAAACAACGATTCATTCACTCTCCCGCCCCGATTCGCTACGGTTTTCCATAGGTCGAGGGGAATTAACGACGCGAAATCGGGACGGTAGACAGTCCGGTTTGATGGCGTTTAGGTTGTACGGTACGATTCAAGTTCCCGCAAATGCGAGAAGCTGAATACGCCGGATGCTAAAAGACGATTGATCGACAATCTGTTCCGTGGTTAGCAGTAGACTGGACTACTGCAACTTTGTACTTTACAGCGCCTCGGGAAAAACTTACAGCAGGTGCAACGGGTACAGAACTCACTGGCCAGAACTGTTTGTAAAGTGCGCCCAACAGAACATATTACATCGGTCTTTGCTCGTCTCGATTGGCTACCAATACGATACCGCATTCAGTACAAGATCGCGCTAATTATCGTCAAGACAATAACAACACAACAGCCCAGCTACCGGGCAGATTCAATTGCAGGGACAGTCTCGCCTACTGAAATCACGCGGTGCTAATAAACTGATAAAGCGGCGCACTCGCCTTTCTCACACCGACCGTTCCTTCGCAAACGCTGCTCCGTCTGTTTGGAACAATCTCAAACTTTTTCAGTACAACAACCCCCTTGGAAAGGTATAAGAAATTAGCGGACTCCCTGACAAGGTCATACTTACTAACGTTAAACCAGTGCTGAAAGTCAACCGGAACGCGGCGGAACGGAGCTCCGGCACATTTTTGGACCATGAATTTTTTTTTGCTTGTCAGGGAATTTAAACAATTATAAATAGAAAAATACAAGGGAAATATAAGAATGACGACTTGTTTGCTTGTCTTGTCTTTCAAATTCTCAACTTTTTCAAAGTGGTTATCGTATCAGTTGTTAAAAAATTGAATCTTTGCTTCGCAACGACCTGTTAAGAGCATTTAGATAGTTGAAGAGATTAGCCAGCTAAGATTATTTTGCAAGCCATACACTGTACATTATCGGAAAAACGCATTGCTAGGTCTGAGTTATGTTCCAATAAAAACGATGATAATTCAGTACGAAGCTCAAAGTCACGTTGAAGTACCTACCTTTCCACGTGACAGCCAGGGTACCTCTGTGTGTAACACCAGATGTGTATGACCTGAGCCGCTATCTTCACACAATCTAGCGTCCATTCAGTGGTCTGCCTTTTATCCAATTGCCTATTTTAAATAAGTAAATAAGTAACAATCTCTTTGTGGATAGTTTTTCCGGACACTCTTCGCGGACCCCTACAGGTGCTTCGCGGATTCCCGGGGGTCCGCTGACCACAGTTTGAGAACTCCTGATCGACCTAAATCTGTTACTTCGGACTTAATTGTTTCGCTGATTGTTTTTAAACGCCGACTGAAAACTGCACTCTGCAGTTTGACCTACACTGTTTAGGTCACGTGACACCCTGCACTTATGATTCTTCACTAATCCTAAGTATACGAATGTCGGTAATTATTCTATTACTTCCTCCTTTAGTTTTATTTTAATTTTTTCTTCTTTTCCGGTTTCACCCGTGACCATTGTTTTAGTTTTCTGTGTATTTATTTTTAGTCCAACTTCTCCGGTCCGGCTTATTTCATTACTTCATGTTTGTATGTTATTTCTTTTTGTTTCTATCACGTCTACAGGTATGTCATCTGAAAACCTTAAATTATAACACTGGTGTACATCTGACAAAATCTGCTGAACTAAGCATTTTAGCTGATTTTATCCAAATAAAAGGTGCTGATTTAAGATATGAAGCAAAAATATGCAATACGTCTAATTTTTCGCTAATAAGGAATTATTACATGGTTGTTAACGCACATTAAGTCATTCACTAAGACTGACTAAGTAAAGAATCGTGCTTTATTAAAAGGTATTTAAGTCAGATGTCAAGGATAATAAGAAATTCTGAAGAAGCGATAACACGTAATATATTTTATTCAAACAAGAAACGAGTCTGTCGACAAATAAAGAGACCAATAAGAATTGTTTAAATTTTAATTTTGAGGCAGGAATCTTCTGTTTTCGGAGGCTTTGTTATAGTTATTATCACAGTTGTCAAACTGTAAACACCATCAGTAGTCTGCCATCATGTTCGAGTGCCATCTGCCTTGATAGCTACGTTCCATGATTTGTCTTGATACCTTGATGGAAGCCTGTTCCTTGTTCTTAACTCATAGCTTCGAGATTTGAAGGGAAGTTCAGGTGGCTTTGAAGGAAATGCAACTTGACGCTCATCTTATTATATAATTCTCGATTTCCGTCGCGTCTGTCCGTCCGTCCGCAACACGGCGGGTATTGCAAGACGCTGTTGTCATTGACAACCAAATATTGTTTAATCAAACCGGAGCGTTTAACGAAGCGTCTTAATTGCAGCTCAAACCCCGTCCCTCTTCCCTCACCCCATCCCTCTCCCAATCGCCCAGGCCCAACCCATTCCCGCCCTGGCCCCAAAACCCCTTTTCCCTTCCCTATCCCCATCTCCTTCCCTCTCCCCTCCCCTCCCAATCGCCCCCCAAACCCCTGTTCCCCTTCCGTTTCCCCAACCCTTTCCCTCTCCCCATCCCTCTCCCAATCGCCCCTCAAACCCCGTTCCCCTTCCGTCTCCCCAACCCTTTTCCCTCTCCCCATCCCTCTTCCAATCGCCCCGGCCCCAACCCATTCCGGCCCAGGCTCCAAACCCCGTTCCCTTCCTCTCCCCATCTCTTTTCCCCTCTCCTCATCCCTCTCCCAATCGCCCTGGCCCAACCCATTCCAGCCCCAACCCATTCCCGCCCCGGCCCTAAACCCCGTTCTCCTTCCTCTCCCTCTCCCCCTTCCAACTACCCATTCCTCTCCCAATCGCCCAGGCCCCAACCCATCAGCGCTCCGCCCTACCCCACCGGCCCCAAACCCCGTTTCCAAACCTACACAACGCTGCTCCCAAAACCCGTACAACCCACCTTCCTCCTCCCAAACCTCCCCTCCCTTCCCTCTCCCAAAGCCCTGCCCCCCATTATTATATATATATTTATTCATTCCTAGGCTCAATACCTATTTTTTATATTTAACTCCTCAAGTGGGGATTAAATTTTCAGACGTCGTCACCGTACCGGGGATTTAATTTTTGGAAAAGCGTTCTCAGAAATGATTGCTGTAACGTTTTAAATTTGCTATATCTCAGGCTATATATGAGCTAAAAAGATTAGGTTTGCACCATTGTTAATATTGTTTGTTCCTCTTTCTAACCGTCCGTGCAAAACACAAAAAATTGGGGTAGAGTCCACTTGACGGCCTAAAATATCACCCTCTCCCCTCGAAAAATGTTTAAAGCCCCCTAGCAAAATATTTTAAGCGGCAATCCCACTTTGGTCAGCGGCAAAGTTCTAAAGGGATGTCAGAGGAACAAAATAAACCGAAAAGTTTGAAAATCGGTTGACATTTGGCAAAGATCTATCAATTCTAACCCGATGACCCCAATGTTTGAACATAAGTATTATCGGCGAATTTCGCGAAAGTTTTGAATTCTGAGAAAGTTTCCAAATTTTTTTGAATTTGCTACATCTCGGGCTATGTAAGAGCTAAGAAGATGAGGTTTGCACCATTGTTTAGCTATTTTATCCCTCTTTCTAACCCTCTGTGCAAAACAAAAAAGTCCAGCGTTCACGAGCTTTCCGACAATCAAGTGAGAATGAGTAGCAGGCTGTTGCTCGGCGTGAAAAATCAGCACAGCAAACAAGAGAATCAAGCAATGCATGTCGTGCAGTCATCAGCATGGTTTCGAGGCTCTCGCCGCACTCCAGACTGGAGTTTTTGGGAAATTTTGAACTCCAAAGCTAAGACTTTTTCTCTGACCTTTAGTCCACCGTCTGAGGCTTTTAAACACATGTCCTGCACACCTTATGTGGTGCCCAAGATTTTTTCTGGTCATCCAGTTTAGCTCCGAAATATTCATTATTAGCTTTATGCACAAATTTAGGCACAGTTCTTCTTTATTTAGGTGCTGCAAAACAGCCACAAACATAGCAAAACTTGTCAGAATCAATCCTGCACCGTTCACGAAATGTGGCGCTGGATGAAAACAGAAAACTATTTAACAAAGTTAAATTTGCTGCGACTTGTAAGCCTCACGAACAACTGAATGCTGCCGTTGGTTTCACGCTGCTTATGTAGGCCTATGGCCATAAAATGCTGACGTCTGCATCTGAAAACTGCCTATTAAGCTGAAAAACTTTAAAATAGTTAATTAAACTCGCCGCACATTCAGCGTATCATTTTGCACATTCCTGCTAAATAATTATCATGCATAATGCTACGTTATTACTGTAATAGTTTCTCAGTAAACAGCGTTTTCGCGGGAGAAACTAGACTTGACTGAAGGAAACGGATGTGATTTTTGGATTCAGCAGGGCCAAAATGCATAAGGACCACATGTCATCTTCAAGACCAATATTGTCCAGCATATTCTTCTTTCGTATTTTGTACTGCTTTTTGCACTACCGCCTCTTGAACAGCAGTGGGGATGTAACATACCTGTCTCGCTCGTTCCAACTGCTATCTCAAACCATTCTGTTAGTTCTCCGTTAACTTCCAATCTGTATAAGTATTTTATGACGAGGTCAAGAGATTAGAGGCATTCGAAATGCGGATCTGACGACGAATGGGAGCAAATAAATTGGACTGTAGAGATAACCAGCGAAGAAGTGTGGAAGGGATAAAAGAGAATGAAACACCATTTGTGCTAGACAAAAGAATGTGATGGTCATGCTCTGAGAAGAAACATGCCTGCTAAGAGAAGTACTACAAGGGAAGAGACGTACTAGACTAGAGGGAAGATGGAAGGGAAACACAGCACGGACGACTAAGGACATTGATGCTGTATCCTACGATTCTTCCTTCTATAGCGAATGCCTTTCTTTCTCAGCCATTCAACAGCGTCAGGTTGAGCCTGATGATGCAGGGCTTCGAGTCCTCCTTTGAGTCGGGTGAAGTGACAGTCATTGACTATGTGGTTCATAGTCTGTCTGATGCCGCAAAGGCAATTCGGGTCATCTCTGGCTCCCCCAACGGTGGAGCATAGCGGCGCACCGGCCATGGCCTGTTCGATAGCGATTGAGGTGGACCCAATCATAGCGTACTGGGTCAAAGTCGAGTTGGCGCTTGCAGGGGTCTGTGATTAGGTATTTGTTCTTGACCTCAGCAGACTGCCAACTCTGTTTCCAAGAGTCCGCAACAGTAGGTCCTACGATAAAGAACAAGGATGCAACTCTGAAGTAAAAGGCTCAGAATATAAAAGTGGCGACACTGTAGTATGGAACCTGCCACTGGACAGAGCACCTGAAGAAGAAGAAAGCAATAGCCGATATATTAAACTAGCTCAAGTTTATTGCATGATATAGTGCATCGAGCGCGGTTGACCCACGTTTACTTTTATTCATTATTTGCCTTTTATTCACTACTTGCGTTGTTGGTCGTTTAGAACTGGTGTGTCAAGACATTTTGGGCGGAGGGTCAAATGACATGTCACATTTTCTCGTAAAGTTTCGCCTTTACGAAAATAAGAGAATCACTGAGAAGGAATTTTAACCGAAATCTTAAAAAACGATTGGTCAAAACAATGATCTGGCCAGTGACACTCTATGGATCATAAACTTGGAAAGGAAGATATAAAGACTTCCAATATGTATACTCTGTATTCGAAATGTGGATCTGGCGAAAAATGGAAAAATCCACAGAAAGGACAAATAACAAACGAAGAAGTCTGGAAGATGATAGAAGAGAAGAAAAGCCTAATAAACACTATATGTATAAGGCAGAAAGATAGGTCATGCTCTGTAAGAAGAAGCCAACTTACCAAGAAGAAAGATTAATCGGAAAGCACAGAGAGGGCAACAACGGACATCGATGCTGGAGTGGATGTTTGAGACTATAAAGAAAAAGTATTCAGCCCTAAAAAGAAAAGCTAAAGAGTAGGAGTGTCGACGCTGGAGTATGGAACCTGTCTTTGAACAAGAGCACCCTAAAGAAGACTCGCTGGCCTGATGCCTAAATGATTGTCGATATTATTAAAAAATCTAAGCTTTCTAACGATCTAAAGTCAAATTACGAACACTTGAAAAGTCGTTACATTGATTACAACCTATTGCGGTAACTATGACAAACCAGGTTCTAGTCTAGTCTAAAAGAAATAGTTACATTTCAAAATCTTTTAACGATGAAGTTCAAATTTAAAACAAATAAAGTTAGATAACAATAACAGAAAGGAAGCTGAGAAGTCGCGGCATTGTATATTTTTGATTAGATGACAGTTGATGCAGATGTAGAAACTGGAAACTGGAGAAGGAGACGCGGCTTTGTTTTTCTTTTGACTATTTAGCTACATCTGGTTTTAAATCCACAGCAAAAGCTACACTCAAATTATTTTAGTTTGTCTTTAGTAGGGTACTTTTGGAAAAGCTTTGCTCCCATGGCCTTTTAAAAACATGCAGTGATGCATTAAATGTCAGAGATAAATTGAAAATGTTGAGTGCTAAAATGCCAATTTTCTGTGCTATGTTAAGAGATAAATTTTCAGGACGACCTTTTCGCTTGTTTTCACGCGGATGTCCACAAATTTGAAGAGTCGAGAAGATAAATTTTCTTTTAAAAAAATATAAGTTGGGTCCTTCTTTTTCGAAATTTCCCACAGAAATCTTTAAAGCATTTAGCAAACAAGTTAAGGCGTAAATAATTTCGCGGACCAACTAAAATGAGCTCGCGGGCGAAATTTTTCCCGCGGACCAAGGTTTTAACACCCCTGGTTTCGAATCATTCACACGTTAAAGTATGTTTAATTTTGCTGTTTGTAATTTAGGGATCGCTTGGGCCACCAGGTGATGACGGACGACCGGTAGGTAGCAGCAGATGCATTTCAAGCTTAAATCCTTCCTTTTCCTGAACTCATTTCCTCCATAGCTGTGACAACCTAGCCTCACTGCCCTTCGGATATTGACTATTGCCTGGCCGATCTTTCACTCTTGCCATAGCTATTTTAAGGAAGGCTCAGCGTCTAAGAATAAGCAGCTACTGTTGTGCTGCTTCCAAAGCGCTATATAAATCTACGAGATTTTACTTACTTACATTGCAAAATGTTTATCGAAGTATTTGAGTATTTATTATTGTATTGTTCTCTTAAATCTGAGAACATTATAAGTAATGTGCGGTGTCTGATGCTGAATCACAGCAATGACCCTAAAGCAGATTTTCGGATCATTTTTCAGGAAATTTGTTTTTAATATAGCGTTTTTAATTTTGATGTGTTTACAAATATTTATTTTTTTGCAGTTTTGTCTTATTTTGAAACATGGGTTGACATAAGTATAGAATTTCAAGTACATGAGCGTGAAAGAAATGTCTATAACTAAAGTATTTTTCACTTGAAGGGTCTTTCTGGTCCACCAGGTCCACCAGGTCCTCCTGTAAGTGTCTTGTTAATTATATAATTATATTATGTTACATTATTTAAAATTACTTATAATGTTCATAATTAATCAGTGCTATTTTCAAAGGCTTCTCGTAACTATCGTATCTAACGCTATTGATTCTGTCTTCAATATTGTAAAACTTCCTCCACAATCACCACTTCAATGGTCCATTCCAAACTAGACTACTGCAACTCCCTTTATAATAACCATTCAAAAACCTCCATCAACAAATTAAATTAAAAATGCACTACCCCGAGCAGTAACCAATTCATCAAAGTTCTGCCATGTTCCATCTATACTGAAGTCACTTCACTGGCTTAAAATGGCTGAACGCATACAAGATAATAACGAATACCTACAGTTCACTTAATTCATCAAAACCGGTTGACCTTCGGAAACTCCTAACGCCTCAACCTCCTGGACCTACACGAGCATCACCTCATCTCACCTCACCCTCTCACGCCCGTTAATTCACCTCTCCAAATCTGCAACCTCGCTTTCTCGTACGCCTCACCAGAACTTTGTAACTCAATTCCAGCTTCTCTCTGTTGTCTACAACATGGTCCCTTCACTATCTTCCTCAAGCCTTTAGGGTCTAAACTTAAAACCTTCCTATTCCAAAAGTCATTTCCTCCATAGCTTTAGCAGCCCGACCACCTTTGCCCGGCCGACAACCCACCTTGCCAATAGCTATTTAAATAAATATTAAGTGCATAATAATAAGCAGCCGTGCTACTTTCCAAGCGGTATATAAATTGACGAGATTTTACTTGACTTGTTTTAAAAGCCCTCAAACGAATACCACCCCTTGCTTTGCTTGTTTGATTTGGGGTACTGCCCTCATTCTGAGTTCAATTAAGGCATAAGACGAAACAGCATCACAACATCATCGAGGTTGCAAGTACCGGTAATACCGGTGTTTGGGAGTCCCGTAATTCAAAAATTGACGTTGTTAAAATAAAAACTTTTTAAAATAGCCATATCAGGATCTCTTGGGCAGAAATTGACGAATTTTGTAGAACAGAGTTTCGATATCTTGGGATCGTTCAGTTTTTCCAGACCAACGGGACCAGATTCAATGCATGCCCTAAAGCCTTGGCTAAGGTTTCCGTTTAGTTAGGATTAATTGTAAGTAAGTATAACGAAATTGTAGTGACAGTTTTGTTTGGAATTTGATAGGACAAACGCGCTTTGCAAGCACTCGTACTCCGACTGTTCCTTTTTATTGTAAAACAATTGCGATTGTAAAAATTTGGCACCCCTTCATGCCATTTTTTACTACACTGTGTAATGGACTTACATGTATAAATGTGTCAATTATTTACTAATATATCAGGGCCCAACGATTGGTGGCATTGCGCCTGCCCGCTATCCTTGGAGCGTTCCGAGGTTCTCGAGACCAAAGGGACCAGACCCTATGTATGTAAGTGTTGTTTTGGACCTTTGTGATTTAAATAACGTACCACGATTTCTGTTTTGATAGCGTCTGTTACTTGTTATCGTCAAATGTCGCCTACAGGTTAAAGAATAACAAACTTATAAAGCATATCTTGGCAGGCTCAGAGGAAACATGTGTCGTGTTGTTTTGAATTAAATGGACTGCGAACTTTGCATTCAGGGCGATGATCCTAAACAAACTCAGCAAAAGCAATCATGTCCTGATTTAATGCAAATTGGAGATGCAATCGAACGATTGAAGGTACCGCTCGGCTCTAAGGAGTCACCTGCACGTACCTGCAAAGAATTCAGTCGATCCAGACCATCACTGGAAAATGGTAATACCTATTGCCTAATGTCTCTTGTCTGGATAGCCAGTTTTTCAAGCAGTTTTTAAATATCATTTCCTATTACACACGGTTTCTCACTTATGGAACATATTAACTCACTTTGTCAGTTGCTTCTATCATCTTCGCCAGCATAGAGTGATTCGACGTCCATTAGACATACCATCCGCTTCTACTATGAATCATGCATTTATTTGCGCAAAGTTTGACTACCGTGGTAGTCAAACTGTGCGCAAATAAATGACGATGATAACGATGATAGTAGCAATAATAATAATAATAATAATAATAATAATAATAATAATAATAATAATAATAATAATAATAATAATAATAATAATAATAATAATAATAATAATAATAATAATAATAATAATAATAATAATAATAATAATAATAATAATAATAATAATAATAATAATAATAATAACTAGAACTCGAAGGCTCGCTTCGCTCGCATGAGGCTCGCTGCGCTCGCTGCGAGCTTCGCGTCGCTTCGCTCGAATGAGGCGAGCTTCGCTCGCTGCGAGCTTAGCTTCGCGTCGCTTAGCTTCGCTTCGCTTCGCGTCGCTTCGCTCGAGGCAACGAATATTCCAGAACGACCAATCAGAACGCTCACATAGCCAACCAATCAGAACGCTTGAAGGTAACCAATCAGAACGCTCACAAAGCCAACTAATCAGAACGCTCACACAGCCAACCAATCAGAACGCTCGAAGGTAACAGACATACAGACCAAGGATCTTAATATTATAGATAATCCTAATCCTAATCCTAATCTAACTAATAATAATAATAATAATAATAATAATAATAATAATAATAATAATAATAATAATTATTATTATTATTATTATTATTATATTATATATATTATATTATTATTATTATAATTATTATTATTATTATTATTATTATTATTATTATTATTATTATTATTATTATTATTATTATTATTATTATTATTATTATTCATGTATATAAGTCTCTGTGTTTAGTGTACTAATACTAATAATAATAATAATGTGATTTTAAGTGGTATAGGAGGCTAAGTAAGCCTGTGTGAAAACCACTGATGTAACCATCTGCATTCAATAACCTAGTTTATCTAGATAGCCTTTGAATCTGTTCACTGCTTCAACTGTCACTCCCACCTCGTCCAAACTGTTCCATTTGTCCACAACCCTTGCACTAAAAAAGTTTCTCTTTCTTGGACCAACCCTCTGCTTAAACATTTTGCACTTGTGGCCTCTTGTGCTGCTATAGTGTGCCAATGTAAAGAATCGATCATATGGCACATCTACTTTCCCAGTCATTATTTTGTATGTTTCTATCAAATCCCCTCTTTCTCTTCTCCTTTCTAATGTTGTCAGTCCACAATATTTAAGTCTTTTTTCGTAGCTTAAATTATGGCACCCATTGACCATCTTCGTTGCTCGTCTTTGCACTTTTTCTAAAAGTTCTATATCTTTTTTCAAGAATGGATTCCAAGCCTGAACACAGTATTCCAGATGAGGCCTTACTAATGACTTATAAAGTTTAATGATTATCTCTTCGTCAAGACTCACAATTGTCCTTTTCACCATTCCCAACATTTGGTTTCCCTTTTTTGCTGCCTCCATGCATTGGTGAGATGGATTCATACTTCTATGGGTGATTATCTCCAAGTCTCTTTCTTTTTCTGTTGTGGTTAGAACCTTCCCCCTAAAGAATATTCATTACCATTATTAGACTTCCCATCATGCATTACAGAACATTTATCAATATTGAAAAGCATCTGCCAGTCCACAGACCACTGAAACAATTTCCTTAGATCTTCTTGTAAAATTTTTGCATCATCCTCCGAGTCTATATTTCTGCATAACTTTGTGTCATCGGCAAACTTTGAAATTTTGGACAGTAATCCTTCATCGATATCATTTATATATATTAGAAAAAGCAACTACTCTACTACTACTCTACAACTCAGAAACATGGACGCTCACAGCTGAGTTAGAGCGGAAACTAAAGGTATTTGAAATGGACTGCCTTCGAAAAAAATCCAAGAAAGAACATAAAAGAAACGAAGATATTAGAAAAAGACTAGGATCAGAAAGATCAGTAATCAACACAATCCAAGAAAGAAGACTGAGATTCTTCGGGCATGTCAACAGAATGAATAACAACAGACTAACCTATAAAGGTTTGATAATTGGTTTAACCTATAAAGTTTGGAAGAGTAACAGGAGTAAGATCAAGAGGACAACAGAGGAAAAGATGGTTCGACAACAAAAGAGAACTGCACTGAAATTGGACTAGATGTAACGGCGGCCACGAGACTTTCACAAGACCGCACTAGATGGAGATCCATACTGAGGCTGTCAAGGCGTGCAGAAGCATCGCCACGGCATTGATGATGATGATGATGATGATGATGATGATGATGATGATGATGATGATGATGATGATGATGATGATGATGATGATGATGATGATGATGATGATGATGATGATGATGATGATGATGATGATGATGATGATGATGATGATGATGATGATGATGATAATAATAATGATGATGTGATGATGATGGTGTTTAAGCTCACACAACAATTCTTTATTGGTTATTTTAAGTTTCCTTTCTTCGATTTGGGTTCGCGGAAAACACATTCATCAACCAAGCAATTTCATTCAATACAAACGAATTATACAAATCATTTAGTGGGCGACTTGAGGGATGTCTGAACGAAATCTGCAATTAATATGTGTCTGTGGTTTTGCAAGGCATGTACTGGATTGATCCAAATCAGGGCTCTGTAGATGATGCAATGGAAGTATACTGCGATTTCAAGAAGGAAGAGAGTTGCGTTTTCGCTCAACCAAATCAGGTTAGCATTACTTTCGAACTTTCGAATTATTAAATCGGTTATACCCTGTTAAATTATTATTAAATTGTTATTAAATTGTTATTAAATAAAATTAAGCTAAATAAAAATGTAATTTAATTAAATCGAATCGAACTGAACTGAATTAAATTAAATAACATTATTAAATCGGAGTGTTGCGTGTTCGCACAATTCAGTTAAATAGGATAGAATTGAATTGAAGCTCACACAATTATTAAATCGGTTATAAAGCGGTTCTCAACCTGGGGTACGCGTACACCAGGGTCAGAGGTTTTTAGGGGTAAGCCGCCCCGGGATTGGCGTATGCTAAATTTTTCTAGGGTGCGAAACTTTGTTATATTCTGTAGGCTATAATGTAGGCCTACAATTGTACATGCAAGTGTGCATGGGCGTCCGGAGGGGGTGCAAGAGAGTGCAATTGCACCCCCCCGGGAAAAATGTGGAGTTATAAAAAAGTAAAATTACTTGTTACTTTCGTTACAAAACCTTGTTTTGCACCCCTGGAAAAATTTCTGCGGACGCCCATTCAAGTGTGCGCCATATGTGACAGAATACCAGATTACCGTCCTTTTTGAAGAAAGGCTCCAACTGCTGGCGATGCTTTGAATATCCCACGAAGTCTGAAATATTTAAAAACCTCAAACCTTCTGGCTGGCCTCTAGATTTGACTTTTGACCCCAGTACGGATGAGAGACCTGGACATTGGAAAATTATATGACTGCAGGCAACTTCTGGCTTTCGAAATACGATGCCACCGACGGCTTCAAAGACATGTTGGGGACTATAAATCACTAACGGTGAAGTAAGGAGCAGAATCCGGATTGACTGCGATGTGATTACCACGACTAAGAAAGGAAAGCTTCAGATATTTAGTCACATCAGCCGCTACTGACGTCAGCTTACTTCGTTAGTGATGCATTGCATCAGAAAAAGATGCAATAAAATCTGGATGTGTTATTATGCAATCGTCACCCTCAAAAACCTTCGAGACCAGCAGCTTGTAGAACGATCCTTTTCCTATTTTCCCGATATTGTGCCGCATCAATCGCCTCCCCAAAATTTAATCCCGCCTGTGATGAGCCGACTGTGAGTTTACTGAATGGTTGAAGTCATCAAGGTTTAATACAACAATAAACGTCAGATTGATCGGATAGAGTTTTATAATCGCAGCGCATGAGAACGGTCCCTTGCAGCCATCATGCCGGAAGCGCCGCGCGTATGTTCATAAAACATTATATATAGCGCAACATTTCTGACATCTTCCCCCCTAAATAAACGTAATTAATTAACAATAATTTGTATAATGTAATCCTTTTAAGTCTAGCAAGTCTTGTAAATGTTCTCCCAGATCTGGTTACTGGGACTGCGCAAGGTCCCTGGAATGTTATCAGAACTCTCGGACTGTTTGTTCGACTGAGAAGCAGTGTGGGTCCATGGTAAATATGAACTCTCCATTTCTGGGACAATAGTCTCCGGAGAGATCGGTGGTTACAGGTCTTTATGAGGTCCCGGCGGTTCCTGCGCAGTGTTGATCCCTCATCAGTTTTAACAACGAATGATCTAGGACCACAGCCTTCTACCATGATCCACCACGACGAATTCTAACTGCCTCGCCTTTCGTCAGTGGCGGAAGGCGTCGGTATGTGTCATAGAAATGCTTCTGAGATTGCTGACGGCGTAACAGCTGATTACGATTTTTCACCGCTTGAGGAGACACACAGTCTGGAGCAACCAGACTTCCGGTAACGCCATTTTGGCTATTCGCACGTGTCTGTACGTGCTTCAGAATATCGCCGTTCTTGGCGGTTTTACCGACGTCTTGCGCTTATTTCTTTGCGCTAATCGCGAGAATTGTCGCCCAGCCGTCGTTTTCGAAGCGGTCGGCGATCTTTTTGCGTTTTCTCTGCGCTGAACGAATAGAATTTATGTCGCTGTGTCGGCGTGGTTGGCCCGCCATTTTATCTAAGCCACCAGCCCGTCGACGGAGCCTACCGGCTATAAAGGGCATCACGCGCGAAATTTCGTTTTCAGTCGGTTCCCGTCAAGTTCGGCGATGGCTTACTGTATCGCAGATGATCGCCCTCAAAGATTCGCCGCCTGATTTTCGCCACACAGATAATTTTTCTCTGCATCCATTCAGTCTTTCAACATTCTTTCTGCGTTTTCGCTGACTTCGACGGAACGTCTCCTTGCGGAAGACCGCCTTTTGAAGGGCTCACTGCTCGATTTCGACACGGCAGCGACCTCTTCTGTGCCATCTGAGCGGATTTTCTCTCAAGACGTTAACATTCCGTTCCATGTTGATTTGTCAGCGTTGTTGACAGCGCCTTTGATTTTGGCCTTCGTCATGCTACGGCGCTATAGAGGTTGTCAAGTACCATAACCATAACCATAACCGGAAGCCTTGATCGTAGAGCACGACCCATCAAGCAGCTGGACAAGGCTACGAGTAATGCCTGCCATTGGCGCGTTGCGGAACTGCAGCATCGCGAGAAAAGGGTCTGATCCTACGTGTTCAGCTTTCTTAAGAAGGCGCTTAACCGTCTGGATATTTCGTTCAGCGAGACCGTTTGATTTCGGATATCTAGAACTGGATGTGGTGATAGTGAAATCTCACTTTCTAAATAAATTTATAATGACACCATAACTAAATGGCATGTTGTCACAAATCACATCTAGTGGAATTCCATGTCCAGAAAACATTGATTTTAGAGCAGCTACTACTGATTCCGCAGTCTTGTTCAGCAAAAGAGCTGTCTCCGGGTACTTTGAACAGTAGTCAACTAACAACAGGTAATACCGACCAAATAGTTGGAAAATTTCGCAGCGACCTTTTCCCACGGTTGATGAGGTACAGAGTGAGGCAAAAGAGGCTCTTCGGTTTGTTTTCTTTGAAATGTATTGCAGGTTGCGCATTTCACAATAAAAATCTCTAGTACAAGCATGATCGAGCAAAACCTTTGCATTTTTCAATACTCAAATGTCTCTCATGGAGCTTTAACAACATTTGATGGCGCAGAAAGGAAGGAACGACAATCTTCCCGTGTACGAAAAAGGATGTCGTTAAGCTCATATATGTACTGCAAAATGTTGGCATATTGTTTGATTTCTGGGTGTAAGTCTTTGTATCAAACGGAACACCTATCCGTAGGAGCTTAGCGAGCACCAGATCACTTTGTGTCTCACGGTGAAACTCATCTAGTTTTGCATCACTAGCCGGAAATTCTCGAGGCAAGGCGTGAACTTGAACGACTAAATCTTCAGAAATCTCCCCAGCTGTGTCATCAATGCAGGTGAGGGAATCTCTAGAGAGTGTGTCAGCGACTAGTATGTCTTTTCAGAAGCATACTGAACTACCACTTGATATTTGAATAGTTGAGGGAGCATATGTTGAAGCTGAAGCGACGTGCTTATATATTGCTTCTTTGAAAATGTCTTCTAATGGTTTATAATTAATCAGAGAGGACAAGTGTTCTGGTCAATCTGGTGCCATAAATGTCATGAGAAAACTTCGTGCAAGCAAAAACAAAAACCAGCAGTTCTTTCTCTATTTGTGCGTAATTTTGCTCTGTTGAGGTCAATGACCGAGAAGCGTAAGCGATCGGTTTCCTTGTTGCATCAGACATGACCCCAGACCGTCTGTTTGAATGACACAGGGTTTTGCTCCTGTCGTAGTGCTGCAGTATGGCGTCCTTGCCTCTCTTTGACTTGATTGAATGCGACTCTGTGGGCTTCCTGCCAGTTACATTCAACATCTTTATCCTTAACTGTGTGAGCTGACCAGTGAGAGGATAAAAATTTGGAAAAAATTTCGACAAATATGTCACTATGCCGAGGAAGCGCTGAAGACCAACTCGTCAGTAGGGGTCGGCATGTCCAGGATGGCACATACCTTTTGTGAGTCAGGCCGGACTCCATCTTTAGAGATGACATGCCCTAGGTACTTTACTGCAGATACCTTTAGCTGCACCTTGTTTCATTGAATTTTACATCCGTCTCACGAGCGCGCTGTAAGATTTTTTGAGACTGTTATCATGCTCTTGATCGTCAACGGCCGCTACGATGAGATCATCAAATACTACATGGACGCCCTCAATGTCGCCAAATATTTAAATACTAAGTTTTGGGGGCACTTCTGGTGCCGACGAAATTCCAAATGGTAGACGCCTTATAGAGTACCTTAAAAAGAGAGCGTTAAACGTGCAAAGACGGCTGCTTTCTTCATATATCTTGATTTGCCAGCATCCGTGCCTCATGTCAATGATTGTTAATGTTTTCTTACCGATGAGTTTGGCTAAAATATCTTCACACGTGGGAATCCAATAGTGTTTCCTCTTGATTGCTCGGTTTAAATCGCTAGGATCAAGGCGCAATCGCAATGTGCCGACACGTTTTTCAACTACTACTAGTAGGCTGCTGACTCAGTCAATAGGTTCATCAACTTTCCCGTTTCCATGTCCAGAAGGGTATGTTTGAGCTTCGCCTTAAGAGACACCGGCATTGTCACGGTGCTGGCAGTGTTGTCAACAGTGTTGGCGCGATGCCAAAGTGTTTTCTGTCAGAAGGAGAGGGAGAGAGGTGGGAAGGGACAATTTGCAAGGAGAGAAGTGGAAGCACAATGCTGGTAGTAATAACGACTTCATTGCAGGCTATTAGCTCAGTGAAACATAGCCAGCAGCCCGACTCTGCTTATTATTAAAGACGGTATCTGAAAGTGGTTTATCAGTCCGGATCTGTTTTCCACATGAAGTTCCGCCATCATGATTAAACGGTCATATTTCCACTATGACTATTTTATGTGACCCAAACCTGGTCTGATCTTAATCCCTGTAAAACTTATAAGTCGTAACCAAACCAACTCAGCCATGGTTGAATGCTGACATTGCTGAGGCTAAGCGCTGTTTCAGCCAGCTTAAGCGGCGAAGAAATTTCCCCGTCTGCGAGTGACAAGCAGAAATTTCGAGACCAAAGCAAAATTGCTCATAAATTGAGTTCTGTAGCCAAGTCTAATTACTTAACCTTTATTGTTACGCAAAATGCATCTAATCTACTCTTGTCCATTCAGTTGTTCATCCACTACTTAAAAGCCCCTCTCTCCTGAAGACTTGTCAAATTACTGGTTCTCTATTCAATCTAAATTTCCTATTAATTTGTTTTGAAAAGATAGTTGCTAAGTAGATGCATGATAACTTGTGTTCTAGTTCACATTGCCTACCTTTCCAGTCGGCTCACAGAAACCTATTCAAGCTATTGTTGCAGGAAAGGTAACCTCGTCCTAAATCCGGGCAAGACGGAACTGCTGTGGCTGAGCACCCCGCGGAGAGACCACCTGATCGATCCAACACCATTCGAGATAGACGGCAAAGAAGTGGCCCCGTCCAACGAGCTTCGCCTCCTGGGGTGTTTGTCGACTTCTCGCTGACCATCGCTGGGCATCTTAGTGCCGTGACTCGCTCGTGTTTCTTCCAACTCTGGCGTATAAGAGAAGTCATTCGTCACGGTACAATACCAGCCGCTATTCATCTGTTATCTCGTACTATCAAGACTGGATTATTTTAATAGCGTCCTTCTCGGACTTCCTGTGAACCAGCTGAGTAGACTACAATCGGTCATCAATGCCTCTTTTCGGATTATTTTCGGTCTGAGGTGGTGACACCAGTGTGACACCAGTGCTAAGGGACAGATTACGTTGGTTTCGGGTCCCGGAGCGCATAGTTGATAAGCGGTGCTGGATGACTTTTCGCGCCCTTCAAGACCCTGCTTGCCCTGATTACCTGTCACGTCTAGAACAAGCGACAACCAGATGTTGTCTCCAGCTGAGATCCAGTAGCCGCCACAGGCTATACGTTCCTCCTCCAGCCAGGACTCCGAAGTTCGGCGAGCGTTCAGTAACTCGTGGAAACTCACTTCTGTGGAATGCGTTCCCTGATGCGCTGTCAGGAATTACTTCTCCTGAGACGTATGCCAAAGACCTAAAAACGCATTTGTTCACTAGCTCGTATATTTGACTGCAGACTTTACAGTGCTTTTGGTTTTGGCCGATGGCTATGTTCCTGCGTATCATAAATCGTCTTCAGCATTGATTTGGCATCTCTGACACTACCTTAAATTGAGATTCTTTCCTTTTTTCCATCTTCTCAATCTGCGATCGTGAACGATAGTCTCCCCGCTCCTTTTGACGGTCCCCAGGGTTCGGTGCTTGGACCACTTCATTCATTCATTCATTTGTTCACATGGACGACAGAGGTCCGTTGTGCCAATCTCGTGTTGCGCGAGTTGTGACCGCGACCGATGGCTGAGTGCCATTCATGAAAATTGTGGAAGGAAGACCATCGCCGATCTGCTGGGGCCATGTACGGCGTGGTCTGCCAGGAGGTCTTCTCCAGCTCGGAGGAGGACGCGTCTCGGTGCGTCGAGCAATGGCGCAGGCAAGAGCGCGATGGGCCGGAATGTTCTTGTCCTGGCGAGCCACGTGACCGAAGAGCGACAGACGTCGTCGCGTGATAATTTCTGTCACTGGCAGGAGGGCAGTCTGTTTGGAGACTGCTTCGTTGGTCACGAAGTCGAACCAGCGAATGCAGATAATCTGTCTCTGGCAGCGCATATGGAATGCCTGTAGTCTTTCAGAGTCTCGTGTAAGCAGAGTCCAAGTCTCAGAACCATATAGGAGAATTGGCAGGACGCAGGACTGATAAATTCGGATCTTAGTACCGAGCTGTATCTGTCTTTGGCGCCATAAATTTTGAAGAGATCTCATGGCAGATGCAGCTATGCCGATTCTGCGAGTAATGTCCCGCTGACACCTGCCATCAGAACTCTGGACACTACCCAGGTAAGTGAATTCTGACACATTTTCCACCTGGTGTCCATTAACGTATATGTCTCCTGCGTCTCCTGCAGAACCTAGATTCTGCAGCTTGGTTTTTGTCCAGGACACATGTAGCCCTAGTTTGGAGGCTGTCGACTCAATCTGATTGAGTGATGTTTCTAGGTTCTTAACGGACGTTTCCAGAAGAGCAACGTCGTCAGCGTAGTCTAGGTCGGAGAAGCTATGTTCCGGTAGGGTGATCCCGGTCTGGTCAATAGCATGCTCCAGGATCCAGTCAATAGCCCTGCAAATCTCGCCACTGCTTAATATTTACTCTATATTTACTGTATATATAATTCCTTTTGGCTCACTTCTGGATGAAAACCACGTGGCCACGCCCGCGTGTAGTCATTGGCATTAGCTGCTACTCTATGTGTTGCTCCAGATTCTGGAGTTCACTGCCATCATGACTTCGCAGAATCAGTACATTATCATCTTTAAGATCTAGTCTTAAGGCGTACCTACTAGGCCTATCCCCATTAGATTGCTCCTCCGCCGGTCTGTCAGGCTTCTCCTGGTTATAATTCGGGTTGGATTTATGTTTGCTATCTGCTGATGCCCTGAGCATTATGATAGTGGCGCCATAGAAGTATTTAGACTGATTGATAAGCAATTTAGATTTCTAAGTTTTTTGCGAAAAAATCAGGGTTTTGTGATTTTGGAAAGCTTATGGCATAAGAATGTAGCATTTTTTAAGAGACGAAGGTTAATAAGCAAATTATCCTGAATATCAATTTAAATGGTATTCTAGTGGGATTTTTATTCGTTAATCTTATCGTAGATGTTAGCCAATCTCCTTACTCTCAATCTTTCTAAAACAGAATTTCATTTAATTGGACTGCCACATCAACTGACAAAATTAAAATCCCCACACTAACTTTAACCCTAAACACATTAATAGCCCTTTTTCCAATTGCAAAAAACTTTGATTTACTTTTGACTCTTCTCTAAATTTTGAAACTCACATATCCCAACTATCGAAAACCTGTCATACATTTAAGATCTACGTCGCCTTCGTCCCTACTTTGATATTAAAACTGCCTCCACTATTGCCACTTCAATAGTTCGCTCTAACTTAGACCACTGCAACTCACTGTTTCACAATCTTCCAAAAGCTTCCATATTATTATTATTCCAGGACAATTTATATAGCGCTGTACGCATGGTTTAAGCCCTTAACTGTGTATTTAACTGTAACTCAATGTAAAATGGACGGATATATCTGGGGTTCCCAGTTAAGGGGTTAAAATCCAAAATCAAAAGCGCTTTGACAACGCTGACACGTCAATGAAGGTCAGAAGGTGTAAATAATATCGATGACCTATAACTCACTTCACATAAAAACCAGTCTACCTACGAAATCTGATAATCCCACAACATCCTCGATCTACTCGATTTTCATCTCGTGTAACTCTCCTTCGTCCCTGAATCAATCACCTCTCAAAATTTGCAGTCGTGCTTTTCCATATGCTGCACCAGAACTTTGGAACTAAATTCCGCTGTCTACGCCATGGTAAAATAACGAATTCTGAGTCACAATTTCCTACCATTCTTGCAACATCTCAAGTTTTTCTTTCTAAACTCAAATAATTTATCTTAAAAAATAATTTAATCCATAGCTGTAGCATCCCAACCACTGGCCCTTTAGATTCAATGACCATGCATGAATGACCACACCTTTGGCTATAGCTACTTCATTCTGAGATTAAGCGCCTAGGAATAAGGAGCTACTTCGGTTCTGCTTTTGAAAGCGTTATATAAATTAACGGGATTTCACTTGCTTAATTGCTTGCTTAAAAGATCTGCAACGAAGTGTGTGTTCTAGGCGGAGAAAGCAAACTGGTACGTGGGACCATCGCAGCGCACTTGGTTTAGCGTGGACATTGAAAATGGATTTTCTGTAAGTCACCACTATCTGTAGATGAATAAATGAACTTTTCACCGTCATCATCATCATCACCACCATCCTCCTCCTCTTCCTCCTCCTCCTCCTCCTCCTCCTCATCATCATCATCATCATCATCATCATCATCATCAACAACAACAACATTATCGTCGTCGTCGTCGGCGTCGCCGTCCTTTCTGTCACTCTTTAGTGTCAATAGCTTTCTAAGAAGTCTTGTTTCTTAGTCTCTTATTCTGCTATTGATTGTTTCCTCTTTAACTATAATTCTATTCATTCGACCGCACCACGAAGAGTTTGATTTCGGGGTAATGTCGCCGCGGGCGGGCAGAGTATTCTATTGCCTTTTGATGACAAAAGTAAGTAAGACGAAATTTCTCTTACGCTGTTTGAAAGTTTGGAATAATCGTGTTGGTCAAAGGCAGTAGATCTGCCAATGTGGATATGTCGCAGGAGATTATTTTATTGGAGAATGATAATAAGATTTGCAGTGAATAGAATGTAGAGTGAGGTGCTCGCCCGAAGTTTTCACGAAAGACAGTTTTAATTTATTTTCAGAAGGTTTGTGAAGTAAGATGACTTAGTGATCTTTTGGATCTATGATCAGAGGGGAATGATAATAAGATTTGCAGTGAATAGAATGTAGAGTGAGGTGCTTCGCCCGAAGTTTTCATGAAAGACAGTTTTAATTTATTTTCAGAAGGTTTGTGAAGTAAGATGGCTGTTGGCCGACTGGAAGATGAACGAGTTGACCGTTGTGTTTGAATTTTAAAGAAATTGAGAAGGTATATATGGACTGTGATAACTGAATAGGTCAGACATAGAATTGTTAAATACATCTGCTTCGGGACTTTGAGCTAAGACCCGAGTGATGTGGTGGGCTTTTGCGTTCGCTTTACAAATTTATTACTTGAATGTGTGATATTTGTTTTTTTAACATTAAGGTAGAGAGAGAGTTACAGAGAGACAGAGAGCACAATTAAACAGATGTGTCTTCAAATGTTTACGGAAAGCGACGGGTGATTTTATGTTACGTAACGCTGGTGGAAGGGCGTTCCAGGCATGGGGTCCAGCGTACGAGAAGGCTCGTTGCCCCATGACTGTCCGAAGAAGAAGTTTCTGGTATTGACTGGTAGAGGCTGATCGTAGGCCTGGTTGTTTATGGCGGTTGATGTTGACTAGAGCAGATCGGCCAGATAGGTCGGACAAAGTGCACATCAGCGTGCATAGTTTGTGTTGTATTGGACTGGAAGCCAGTGAAGTTCACGAAGCGCCGGAGTGACGTGGTCTCGAGGTTTTATGTCCAACACCAGACGTGCAGCAGTATTTTGTACGCGCTGCAGGTTGGCCAGTGTAGACTTTGGAAGGACGGCAAGAACGGAATTACAATAGTCTAGTCTGGACAGAACAAACGCAGAAACCAGTTGCGAGGCGACTTCTTTTGCCAGCGATTTGACAAATCTGGCGGACACGTCGTATGTGATAGAATAACTTGGCTAACTGTCCAGCATGTTGCTTCATGGTCAATTCGTTGTCAAACAGTACTTCGAGATCTCTGACGACGGAAGAAGGGCGGACGATGGTGCCCTGAAGTGCCAGACTAAAATCTTGATTTTAAAAGAATGATATTAATGGTATAGTGCCGTCACTATAGTGATCAATTGACGATGAGTTAAAGAGTACTCTTCTTAACTCACCTACGTTAGAGAATTGGCAGGATACAGGATGAAGAGACGATACTCAAGAACTGGGCCCCGAGGAACAACGTTAGGGAGATGGAAGTGGTTGAGACTTTGATGTCTTTACTGAGCATGATCGAGATGGCAGATAGGAGGATATGATTTAAATCAAAGTAAAGCTGTTTACTATGCGAAAAATGAATCCAGCTGTTGGGAATTAAAGACACTATGCTGAAACGCATATAATGACATAATTGACATATCGATGTTAACGACTGATGAACGCTCATTAAAAGAATTTAAATTTTGACTCTGCCCTAGACTCTGATTTGAAAAGAACTTAATGGCCTCTTCTATCATCATTCTGCCTGTTCTATCATCATTTGAATTAAAATTCTGCATATCTCCAGACATAAATTCATCTATTATGGGCGGTTGTGTTGCAGTTCACCTATAAAGCCGATAAAGTGCAATTAAAGTTCCTTCAGATGCTGAGCAACAGAGCTTACCAGAACGTCACCTATCACTGTCGCAACTCCATCGCCTACTTCGACAAATCGTCAAAAACACACGATAAAGCAATCGTTTTTATGGCATCAAATCACCTTGAACTCGTTCCCAAACGACCAATAAAGTTTCGATACTCTGTCTCACTCGACGAATGTCAGGTAGATTGTCAACTTTGATTTATAGTAATAATGCAGTTTTAACCAGCGTCTCGATAATAAGTATAATTTTAGTTTAGAATTTATTAATGCCATCGAACACGGAATAATATATCGAGTATTACCTCATCCATCCTTTACTTCCGGCGTCACGTGCGACCGATTACCGCAAAAACCGAAGTTAACTAGTTAAGTAACGTCGAGCGCGGTCAGTACCTGCGTGAGTTAGGCTCTATGAGAGCTGCCAGACGACATCGCGAGCCGCCCAGACAACTGTGAACTATGGTCGAAACTTCTATAATTGGCGTCTGCATTCTCCCAGTCTCAAAGAGAGGGAAGACAGATTTTGGCGATCCGCATTGAGAAAATTCTGCCCTTTTCATTGAATATTTGTGTTCAAATGGTGCAATTTACAATATCGCAGATATCGCCTTTTCCTATCAGCCTATCAACTTAGAGAGATACATTTGAAACGATTCGATGGAACGAATTGTTCCATTGAGGAATTACCACAACCCGCAAAGCTTAAAGACAGGATTTTCTGGATTTTCAACGAAAGTGTCCTCGAATTTCGTCGAATCTTTGAATGCCCCTCATTTTGCCAAATTCCCATTTCGACTAAATTTTCGCATCGCCGAATCTCCATCTCGTCGAATTTACCGATCGCCGAATTCCCATCTCGCGTCGAATTCCCATCTCGCAGAGTTTCGAAACAATTAAGAAAAATACTGAAAATATCTTGGACCGAATGGGCAAAAAATTAATTATTTATCGAGGTGCCTGTCATGAGTGTCATCCATGCGAAAAACATAACACTACACGCTACACATATTTTGGTCATGCTGAAGAAATAGCGCATTTTTTAAATTGGCGCAGTCAAGAGAAGGGCCTATAGAGGGTTTAACTTTAACCCATTTAATCGTACTGTGATCAGCTGTAGGATTTGTGCCAAATCTATATGAGAATTGGGGTCGGGTGTGGTTAACACCCGATTTGAGTTAAGAGTGGGACGATCTATCATCACACACAAGTTTACAAAAATAGTTCTTTAATCATTTAAACAATAGCTTCAATCTCTACAGTCATCGTAATAGCTGACATTCAATCGACAGTTCAATCGTCTTTTCTACTAATGGCAATCTAACATTACTCTAGGGTGACAACGAATTGCTAAGAACGCTAATCAACGATCCATAAACTACGAGACTCGTACAACACTTTTATCACTTTGAAACAATCAAATAAAGGTCCTGTTTCCACATATACCCTACACTCAGTCCTGACTAAACAATACACTGATCGATCATCGAAAACTATCGAACAATTCGATATTTATTTAAAATATTTTTAATTGAAAAGAAAACGGGATTCGTCTTCGGACGGCCTCTCCGATCCGATCCGCGTCATCAACTCCTCCTCTTCTCTTTCTCATCTCATCTCGCATTTCTAAGTTGGCCTCGATCGAATACACCTCCGCGTCCATTGGTCATCTCCTCTTCATGACTTCCATCTCCAACCTCTGATTCGTTCCAAACGAGCCAATACTTCTACAATTCCAGTCGTCTGAAATCGTATACTAATTCCATACATATAACATTTTAGCGTTTTTATTTATTCTATTCACCGTATCTGTTTAAATTTTCTGATTATCATATTGCTTAAATTTTCTGATTAATTAATTAATATTATTAATTATATTACACAACAGTACTATAGAGTAGAGACTAGGAAAAGTAATAAACAACACCTTTCAATGCTCTGCATCATCTGCATGTAGTGAATCAATATTACAATTAATCTAATTTTATCATATTGCTTAAATTTTCTGATCATACATATCGATGGTACAAACGATGAAGCTAATTTTAACGGCCTCTACGGCGTGTAGACTACTATGGCCAGCGCGGGCCCGTCGGAGAACCGAAGGGTTAGAGCCTTCAGTTATATACATGGCAACGGCTGAATGACGGCGGATTGCCAGCCTTTCACTCGCCGCCTTTCCTTCCATCGAGTTAACTCCCAATATACTACTCATTCACAACTGAGTCGACTGGGACAGAAACAACCGAAATGTTTCTGCCGTGGTCGGGACTTGAACCACGGATTGGCAGACCAGTGCGCACCACCTATTGCGTTCCGGAAAATAATTTGTTACAAAGTCCCTTACTTTAACTGAATGCAGATTTATTGATTCCTATAAGAGTATAAGTGACATTTTCGAGCTCCAATTTTATCAACTGCTCTCGTTCCTCGTTTCGCTTGTTTGTTGTTGCAGTATCGTCAAAATAAATGGACGCGAACGGTATTTGAATTCAAGACGAACAAGCCCCGACGCCTACCAGTGATCGATCTAGCACCGACTGACATTGGTCAAGAAAATCAGGCATTCGGAGTTGAAATAGGTCCAGTCTGCTTCTCCTAACAGAATTACCTAAAATAATTACTGTGAAATTGGGATATACTTGTGATGCAAATAATCAAGTCCAAGTGGACAGTCGGTCTGCTACTACCCGTTATGTGAAAACGTTGGAAAAGTTGTAGTTATTTAGTTATTCTGTTAACATTTATTGAAGAGGAACAGTAGTATTCTAGTTATGTATGCTCTCTCAATGTTAGTTAGCTATGCTTTTCATACGTAGAAATTGCTTACTGTGCAGTGCTCAGGTGCAATTGCTTTCGTTCTCATTCAAAGTAAGGGATTTGAAATTTAGGCGATTTTGCGTACGGAAGCGTACGGGAAGGGGGTCACGACTGAATTTGTACGTACGCACAAATTTAAACTTTATTAAGATAAAAGACTGGTATATTCACCCAAACAATTATTTTCCCACGGTCAAAAGAGTCCCGACTATTGTTCCCACGGTTATTTAAATATTAAAATAATATTTAAAACCTTTAAATTAATAGTAAACAAATGCTTTTTGACTGTGTGGCTAAAAATTAATCTTCACCGTGCGGGGGGTTGCTAATTTGTACGTACGCATATGGGGTAACCAAAATGTACGACGTGCAACAGGGGAGGGGGTAGAAATATGCCTTTTTGCGTACGTATTACATGGATGGCCCTAAAGAGGAGGTTCCATATAAATAAATGCCTTTACATTTAAAATGACACGTAAAAAGTATTACATTTAAGTATTGTTTGGAGATATAAGTTCCCTGTATTTATTCAAGAAATTGTACCCTACATTTGATAATATAATTGAATGACATCTTTGTTTGAACATCTAAATCAGCGGTTCTCAACCTTTATAGCGCCGCGACCCCTTCAATTCAATTCCCCATGATGTGGCGACCCCCCAACCGTCAAATCACTTTCGTTCATAATGTAAACTGCTAAAATAATAATGCTACGACAATTAAATTGTTCGAAATCATTATTAATTATTCGATTGTCTCCAATGTCTATCCTCGAATGACAATTATGATTTTAAAAAACTAGAAACTACCAATGGGAAATTTTGTACAATTACAAGTTTTGCGCATCAAAAAAGTGAAAATCCCATATTTCCGATGGTTTTAGGCGACCCCAGGCAAATCGTCATTCGACCCCCGCCGGGGTCGCAACCCACAGGTTGAGAACCGATGATCTAAATCAAGTCTGTAAGAGTCGTCGACGTCTGTCTATCACGGAATTATAATAAGTCGAGCTTTCAATATGGTAGCGATTCATTGCCTTGAACCGGACAATCTGATTCCATGATTAGGGCACCATATTGCAAAAAGTAATAGCAATAATTAATAATTTATTATTATTATTCCTCTATTTTCGTTCTTCACTATGAACCGATAACACACACGCCAGGGTTCATAATTTAGGTAGATGGAAGCCGATTTTCAAAATTTTCTATAATTTACTCAGAAATAAATGGGAACAATACATTATATGTGTTATTTTCTATAAGTTAAGGAAATTAAGGCCATGGAAGTTAACCATCAGGCTCAACAATCAAGGCCAAGTAGCAGGACTTACCTCAAGGCGAGGACCAAGGACTTGTTGACACTAGTTAAATTGTAATTGAATGCTAAGGTTTATGGGTATAAGCAAAAAGATAAGAAAACCTTGGGCAGAGCAGTCACGAGCCTCTAAAGTGCTTATATTATTAGATTAGATTAGATAAATATACTTCTAGGCCCTTTGTGGCACCAAAGCGCCGCTGCAGTCAATTAAAACTCTCAAACATATATGTCTTTAGCTGAGATAGAAAGACAACACGGGATGGAGACGCATCATTATTATATAATTTAATTGGTGATAACCTTTTACTTGTTAGTATTTTCAGGGTGTCAAAGCCTTGGAAGGCTCCCCTAATTGCCTTCAGCGTCTTCGTGATAATATATCTATAATATTAAGATCCTTATTCTGTATCTATGTTACCTTCAAGCGTTCTGATTGGTTGACTATTGGTAGACGGTTTAGTCCTTACGTCGCGATGCGTTAGTGGGCGATGTTCGAAGACGACGTTGCTATTGGTAACCAAACGGTTTAGTCGAAGAAGCGTTTGACGAAGCGTACGTTCAATTGTTCATTGCAGAGTCATAATGTGTACAACGTCGAGATGCATTGGTGGGCGTAGCTTGAGGAAGTTGCGCAATTTTAACGTACACAAAAAATACGTGTACAGCGTCACAAATGGTCACAGTTGCGTGATTTTACCGTACATAGGCCTAATTATTACGTGGCGCAGAGCTTGGCTAGGTGGCGTATGTACATCATTGAAACGTTGTTCAGCATGAATTCAATGATTGGGTTTTAGTATTATCCTGCACCGCGAGCGAAGCGAGCATCTTTCTTTCTATATATATATATATATATATATATATATATATATATATATATATATATAATCATCTTTGCTTTCTGCCAGCTCATCAGCGGCAATAGCTAGACACAAAATGCTTCCAAGAAGTTCTATCTTCTGTCAATCGTCGTCCTTCTACTATTGTAATTCCTTTCATGTTCATGTCTTCTCTGATGTTGTCCATCCACTTTTTCCTGGGTCTTCCTCTTCCTTTGTTTCCTTCTATTTGAGTGTAGAGTGCCTTGTATGGTAGTCTCCTTTCATCCATTCTGTTGACATGCCCATACCATTTTAGTCTTTTTCTTCTAATTTTGTCGTTTATTGTATCCTTCATGTTGAGACGTTGTCTGATGTCTTCGTTTCTTATTTTTTGTAGTCGGGTTACTCCCAGGATTCTCCGCAAGCACGTCATTTCGGCCACCAGTAGCCTCCTTTCGTCTGTTTCTTTCATGCTCCATGTTTCTGCTCCATATATAATTTGTGGGACTACTATGGTGTTGTATATTGTCACTTTTGTTTTTATGTTTATGGCCTTGCTGCTCCAGATTTTTCGCAATCTCCCCATCGTTTGTAGTCCTTTGGCGATTTTTTGTTTTATGTCTTCTTGGTGACTTCCATTACTGACAATTTCTCCTCCAACATAGGTGAAACTTTCGACTTGTTCTATTGTTGTGTTATCTAGTGCTATTTTGATTTGAGCTTTTCCCTTTCTGCTGACTGCCATGGTTTTCGTTTTCTTTGGGTTGATAGTTAGTCCAAATCTTTTGCTTGTTAGATTGACTTCATTGGTCAGTGTTTGAAGATCTGATTTGTTGTCTGTTATCAGGCTGACATCGTCTGCAAATTTTAGATTGTTTAATTTTTCTCCACTACATTTTATGCCTATGTCCAGATCACCAATTGCTATTCTAAAAATTACATCCAGAATGATAATGAAAAGTGTTGGAGACAACATGCATCCTTGTCTCAGTCCTACATTTGTCTTAAACCATTGTGACATTTCAGTATCTAATTTCACTGCACTTTCTGACTTCTGATATATTGCCTGTATTAAACGGATGAGTTTTTCTTCAATGCCTGTATGCCATTGCTTGCCACAACCCTTCCTGCCACACTGAGTCAAAGGCCTGTTTGTAATCGATGTAGTTAATATAACAGCTCTTGTTTGCCTCGATTGTTTTTTCCAGTAACTGCCTTATGACAAAGAGTTGATCAATTGTACTTCGCCCAGGACGGAAGCCTGCCTGCTCTTCACCCATAATTTCTTCTACATATTTGCTTATTCTTTTTTGAAATACCTTGGAGAAGACTTTGCTTGGTGTACTCAACAGCGTTATTCCTCGGTAGTTACTGCAGTCTTCTTTATCACCCTTCCTTTTGTAGATGGGTACAATCATTCCTTTTCCCCAATCATCTGGGACTGTTTCATCTTTGTATATTTTATTGAAAAGGTCATGTAGCAGGTCTGTCATTGTTTCTCCACCTGCTTTCAATAGTTCTGCAGGTATGCCATCTATTCCTGGTGCTTTGTTCCTTTTCAGTTCTTTTATGGCCTGCTCTACCTCTTCTTTTAGTATGTTTTCTGTGGTTTTATGAAGATTCGTACTTGGCACTTGAAGTAGTATGTCTTTATCCGCTGCAGTATTTAGGTTATACAGTTCTTCAAAATGTTCTTTCCATCTCTTTTGTATTTCATGATCTTGTGTTAGTGTAATGCCTTCTTTATTTTTGATGGTTGTAATTTTCATTTGGAATTCATCACTTATTCGTTTTATTCCTTTATAAGCATCCCTGGTCCTGTGGGCATTAAAATTGTTCTGTATTTCTTCACAATTCTTGTATATCCATATTTCTCTATCTTCTTTCAGTTTCCTTTTAATTTATCTTGTCAGCCAGTTCACCTGATGTTTGTCTGTCCCATCGATACGCAATTTTTTTCTTTGTTGGCTTAAATTTTTTACTTCTTGACTCACCCATTCTTTTTCAGAGTTTCCTTTCCTTTTTCCAATAACTTCCATGGCTGCTTCTTTAATAGCTTCTTTTATTCCTTGCCACTGCTCTTCAACCTGGTGCTGTGCTATTTACTTTTGCTTTAAGTTGAGATTCATACTTTGTCTTAGTTTCTTCATTGTCTAGTTTTGCTACATCAAAGATTACCCTATTATTTGTTTTCTGTTCTCTCCTTAGTCTCATTTTTATTTTTGCCATTACAAGCTTGTGGTCTGATCCTATTTGGGCTGAGCATGATCTTACATCCTGTATGCTTGACTTCCATCTTCTGTTTATTATGATGTAATCTATCAGATTCTTAGTTGTTCCGTCTGGTGATATCCAGGTCCAACGTTTGTCTTCTCGTTTTTCAAAGAAAGTGTTCATGATTGATAGTTTATTGGTTGCACAGAGGTCTAAAAGACGCTCTCCTCTTTCATTTGATTCTCCTGTTCCGTATTTTTCAATTGTACCACCCCAAGTTTCATTATCTCTGCCAACTTTTGCATTCCAGTCTCCGATTATGACTAACATGTCATACCGTGGTACTGCACTTACTGTACTCTGTAAGTCATTGTAGTATTGATCTATTGCTTCTTCTAAGCTGCTGCTTGTAGGTGCATATACTTGTATTACTGTCATTCTTCCAAATTTTGTCCTAAATCTTGCCGTATATATATATATATATATATATATATATATATATATATATATATATATGTGTGTGTGTGTGTGTGTGTGTGTGTGTGTGTTCCACGTGTTAGACATTTTATGGTCACGCCCATGGTCCTCCTGCCTCTATCGACGGGCATGGGTTAGGCTAAGAATCTCAAATTTCTCCGGGGGCCGCATGAGGACTTGTACAGTTTCCCGAGGGCCGCAACGCCCGAATTTTTTGACAATGATAAAGTGTACAAAAACACAATGAAATAAGAACATAGTCAAATTGTTTTACAAGAGTTATAATATATTATATTTAATTAATTTAGAGCCATATTATTTAATTTTAAGATAATTACCTTATTAGGTTGCATGTTTCAGACAGTTTTTCATATTTTTCTGGCTACTTAGCTGGCATCGTTTTGCATCAACAAGAACCTCTATATTAGGTTCGAATTTACGAGAAGAAGCCAATCTTAGTGTTGCTTGCAAATGTTCATAATCGAGTATTGACCTGAGGACAGAGTTGTTAACCTTCATGGAAGAGAAGAATTGTTCACATACTGCCAAACGTACAAATCCTTGCAGCAAGTGCAGAGTATACTCTGCACTTGCTGCAAGGATCAGCAAGAAATATTGTAAACTGCCTGTGATTCAGCCCCGAGAACGAATGAAGTTGATTGTTTTAACTTTTAACGTCCATCACTTCTTTCATTTGTAGACTTTGACTACAAAGGACTTCTTGATGCAAAATGCAATGCATGCTGATGAAGATGATTCCAGGTGTTTTTGTTTCAAGGCTGTTTAATTTCTTTCTTACCAACCCAACTATACCTACGTTTTTAGAACACATTGATGGTGTACCGTATGTGTCCAACGACACAAGTTTATTCCATGGCAATCCATATTTCTCAATGCATTTTTCGAGGGCTTGATATAAATCACGTCCAATGGTCTTCAATGGTATAAATCTAGGAATTCTTCTCTCAGATCGAAACTGGAGTCAACACCTCTGATAAATACAGCACACTGTGCAGTATCTGACACATCGGTGCTTTCGTCGAGAGCAATTAAAAATGCTTCAAAGTCCTTGGCAGATTCACTTCATTGTTTTTCCATAAGTTGCTAAATCTGTAGTTCTGGTTGCTACTGTATTGGGGTGACAACTGACAAGCCTATGCCTTCAAACAATTTCTTGCTATCAGGGCATAAAATGTCACTGACCTTTAAAAGGCATTCTTTTACGAAGAAACCCTCTGTAAAGGGCAATCATTTTACTCTGGACGGGAAGTTAGAAGAGTGGTAACAGCGCTGGACGATGGAGCAGAAGGTCGCGGGTTCAATTCCCACAGGAGCCCTAAGGTCGACTCAGCCTTTCTCGCTAGAGGGCGGTGGTAAACTGAGGAGCAGCGTTAAGGTCTGTGGAAAGTAATGGCAAGCTACCCCAGATTGATGGCTTATACCACCTACGCCGCCGATTGCCCAGGCAGGAGATTAGCGCCGGAACAACACGCTCGGACTCGAGTACGGGACCTACCTTTACCATTACCGTTCAGGCTTTCACTTATCGCAAAACTTGCTCTTACTGAATCTTCACTGGACTGACTTGCATTGGTAAAGAAATTTCTTTGTTTCCTTAATGCTGACTTTCAAATGCTCAACTTTGTCATCTCTTATTTTGCCCTCATACGCGTCATATTTCTCACGGTGCATTCTTTCGTAGTGTCGACGCACGTTACATTCCTTCGGAACTGCTATTCTTTGTTGGCAGACGATACATTGAATTTTATTGCTGGCCTCGGACACACACATAACTCGTCCAACTTCACTTAAAGAACTCTCTTTTCTTCTCCGTCTTTTCTTTTTTCGAAATAGAAGACATTTATTCGGGTTTTTTATTTTTAGTTAAAATATGTCACTAAATCTAAATACTCTACATTAAACAATGCGATCGCTCGCCTCCACTAGAGAACCGGAAGTATTTGTATAATCACTAGAGTCGAAAGACCACGAATAATTAAGTACTGTAAGTAGGAATTTATTATAGCTAAGATGGCATGAACGTTAAAAGGCGTCGAGAGAAATATATACAAGCTAGCTGTTAACCTGTCAAAAATGACGGGGGAGAGCGGCTGTCTCCTTATCCGATTTATCGCAAACGTTCATGTTATCACATATAACAAAATTTAAAATCCTAAAATGTAATGTGAGTGCGTAGATCATTTTAAATTTTCCCTATGTCAGCACAGGGTGATCTTGCCCTCCCCACCACAGGGGGCTGCACACCATAGCGGAACCTACGACTACGGTTTGAGCCTACGATTCCATTGGGATTTGGTCTCCCACAGGGCTATTTAGGAATAGTAATAGCAAATCACACAAAGCGTCTGAGACGATGATCTTTTTGGCTCGTCGAAACATTAGGGTCGAAAAATGTGTGCCCTATTCTGCACTCTTGGCTACGCCACTGCCATCTTGTGGTACAACTGAATTCAGAAGTTTGTGTGCATACGCGACGGTGCCTCCGTGCCTCCTAATTCTCAGATCCTGGCTACTTCCCTGGGTTCAATATTGGCTGATAACTGGGTGAATAAAACGAGGAACGGTTCCAAGCAACCATTTGACTACATTGGCGTATCATTGGCGTAGCCACGGGGGGACCGGCCTCCTATTCTGGCAGGGACCCCGGCCGTTGAAATCGAGCAAGACCGCAGAGAAATTTCGGGGAGGGTAGCCTATTAGGTAACATGATCGAAGAGAATACATGAATTTGCGAATAACTTCTTGACGAGCCATGTTTACCCGATATTCTACATATCTCCCCTACTTCAGAAGCCTGGCTACGCCACTGAACTATAATCATGGTAATGATGTTGCTATTCTACTCAATGCATGTAAAGCTGAATTCTTGCCTCCTAGATTCCGATGCTAATTACTATATATATATATATATATATATATATATATATATATATATATATATATATATATATATATATATATATATATATCATCATCATCAGTGTTTCTGTCTCTCGACAGGTCCAGGTATCCAGTGTTATTCCACTCCGATCGATTGCTTGCTTCTTCTTTGAGTTCCTGATATCCTTTATTCATCATCCACTCCAACATCATCTTTCTCGGTCTACCTCTCACTCTCTTTCCCTCCATTTTTCCTTCGATTATTGTTCTTAGTAGAGAGTCATGCCGGAGGACATGTCCCATCCAATTTCTCTGCCTTTTCCGGATTGTATCTATCAGGCTTCTTTCTTCTTCTATCTCCTTCATGACTTCCTCGTTTGTCTTATGCTCTGTGTATTTTACTTTTAGCATTTTCCTCCAAATCCACATTTCAAAAGCCTCTAATCGTTTTATATCTTCCTTTCTCATTGTCCACGTCTCCGCCCCATACAACGCCACACTCCATATCAATGTTTTACCAATCTCTTTTTAGGTTTAGTTTTAGTTTACTTTGCATCAGCTCCTTTCTCTTGTAAAAGCTTCTTTTGCTATTGCTATACGTCTTCTTATCTCTTTATTGCATCTGGCATCGGTTGTTATCAGACTTCCTAGATAGCTAAATTCCTTCACTTGCTCTATGATCTGTCCGTAAACCTTTATGTCTGCTCTCATTCCTTCTTTTTTACTTATTACCATAACTTTAGTCTTTTTTGTATTGATTCTCATTCCATACTTTTCTGACACTTGTATCAGTTTATCCATTACTTCCTGAAGCCCTTTTTGATTGCTTGCTAGCATGGCCTGATCATCATATATATGTATATATATGTATATATATATATATTCGGCCTAGATCAGCAGCATCCTATGCCTATGCCTATGCGAAATGCATTGATTTTAACATGCTTTATATATCGTTTTAAAATCAACGTATTCTGCAGTGTAATTATGTCATCAAATTCTGGTTACTTGTGGTGCGTAGAGAGTTAATTTATGAGTGTGACTACAAAATTTCTTAGCTCTATTACTGTACAAACTCCAGTTGCAGTAGTTAACAGACGCTATGGTGTTAAAAACTCAAAGGACCAAAGTTCGCGGACCCGAGCATGGCAGACGTCAGTCCTTACTTTAAGAGGTCTATGAGGTCTATTATATATATATATATATATATATATATATATATATATATATATATATATATATATAGGGGAGGAGCTTAGGGAGGAGCTGTTTGATGCGATAGATGTCCCTAATATGATAATGAGAAATTCTGCAGACTCAATTTACGTGACTTGTAACAGAGAGGGAAGAGTCAAATATCACACCAAGGTTGCGAGCAGAAGTACTTCTAGGGACAACAGTGGAATCTCCTAGTACTACAGATTTCAGAGATTCAAATTTGGTCAATTGAGCTGGATTATGCATTATCTTTTTGAGAATACCATAATGTCTCATTAACTCCCATAAGAATTCTCTATATACACTATCAAAGGCCTTTTCAAAGTCAGCAAAGTTGATGTACGCACGTTCCATTCTATAGGCTGTTACACTATGCATCGTAAAAGGTAACTATTTGATCCAAGCATTATCTGTATTTTCTTAATCCTTCTTGACTGCTCTTAAGATTTACGTCAACTGCATCTCTAAATCTTTAAAAAAATCACTCTGTCAGGTACCATTTTAAAATAAAAAAGTAAAGGTTTCACCCGTAGGCTCAATGCCCGTAGGGTCCGGTGCTGATCCCCGTATTTTGTAGCCAACAGCCCATAGGTGGCTAAGCCATACATCGGCGGACGGTGGCCAGTCTCTTCCGCCGAACCTACTCATTTTGATGTTACTATCGCCCTCTAGCGATTAAGGCTGAGTCGACCTTAGGGGCTCCTACGGGATTGAACCCGTTCCGTCGGCGTGCCTGCCCAGTGATATTACCACTCATCTATCTTCCCATTTTAAAATAGGAGTCTGGCATTTTAGCATAGGTTCGGCGGCACGTTACAATAAATCCTTCTTTCAATTCATTCGGGATCTCGTCTTGCTGCCAAATTTATCCCAATAAATGATATAAGCATTTCAGCCGAGTTTGTGATGTCTGCATTCAAAAAGCTTCTGCTGCCGTGTTATTTATGGTCTGTCGCTTTGCCATTTTTTAAATTTGGCATTCCCCTTGTTTATTTCCCCAACCGATAAGGGTCTTTCAATCTGTGCTTTGGCTCTCTTTTCATTCTTGGTTTGTCTCTGTTGAGGAGCTCACTGAAAATATTCTGCCCATATCTCGAGTTGTTCGTTGGTGTATGTACACTGTCGGAGCAGCTAAAGCGTTTGTTTACGCTCGTGGCAGAGATGGTGAATTCATAGAGTTGAAACAACGTTTACTTCAAATCGCGACAGATCTCACTGATGCAGGTTGGGCAGACCAGCTCAACAGACAATTATCAACATTGGACAGGGGTACGTTGGTGCGAGAAATATGTCAGTTTATGAAAATGAAGTCCATCGTCACATTCTTCGCATAGCACCAATAGCGTCATAAGCATTAGCCATTACAAAAACTCGTAAACATGATTACATTAGACCTGTCCTTCAAACGTTACACCCGGCTGCCGGTAGAACAGATACTTGCATTTAAGACTGGTGTCCTTGTTTTGAAAATACTGCAGTCTGGCCAACCTCAATATTTAAAATCTATGTTAAACCATCCGAAACATTATCATTGAACAAGATTTGCTGATTTATTGTTAAATGTACCTAGAACAAATACTGAAAGAGCTTTTTCTATGTCTGGGCCAAAAATCTGGAACACTATCCCTCTGGTTGTCAGATCTTCCAATAAACTGAGCATTTTCAGATCTAGGCTTAAAACGCATCTCTTCCAATTAGCATTTCCTCCATAGTCTGTCTTGCTGTATAGCACCATTTCTAATACTCAAGGGTATCAATCGATCCATCCGCAAATCCATCCGCAAAACACCAGGTCATTCCAGAGATCAGTCAGAGGGAAACAGCAAGACAGACTAATAATAAAATGTACTATCTACATTTAACAACGAATCAGCAAATCTTGTTGAATGATAATGTTTCGGATGGTTTAACGTAGATTTTAAATATTGAGGTTGGCCAGACTGCAGTATTTAAAAAAACAAGGACACCAATCTCATATTAATATTATTATTATTGTTATTATTATTATTATTATTATTATTATTATTATTATTATTATTATTATTATTATTATTATTATTATTATTATTATTATTATTATTATTATTATTATTATTATTATTATTATTATCATCATCATCATCATTATCATTATCATTATCATTATCATTATTATTATTATTATTATTATTATTACTATTATTATTATTATTATTATTATTATTATTATTATTATTATTATTAATGTATTTATAATTACATGACTTCAATAATAATAATAATAATAATAATAATAATAATAATAATAATAATTATTATTATTATATATCGGTGACATTAATATTATATATATACACCCAATTTCAGTGTTTGTTCTAGGTACATTTAACAATGAATCAGCAAACCTTGTTAAATAATAATATATATGTTTCGGATGGTTTGACATAGATTTTATATATGTCACACAAAGCTGACATCAGACAAACAAGTTGCAAACTCTTTTTGTGATGCTGTTGGAATCTTTCACGCATTTTTAAACAAATAGTTGTCAATAATAATAATAATAATAATAATAATAATAATAATAATAATAATAATAATAATAATAATAATAATAATAATAATAATAATAATAATAATAATAATAATACTTAATATTATTATTATATTAAATTTATAATATTTATTTATTTATAATAAAAAATATAATATTATATTATATTATAGTATAATAATAATTATTATTATTATTACTAGAAAGATGCTCGCTTCGCTCGCAGTGCAGGATAATACTAAAACCCAATCATTGAATTCATGTTGAACAACATTTCAGTGATGTACTGTACATACGCCACCTAGCCAAGCTCTGCGCCACGTAATAATTAGGCCTATGTACGTTAAAATCACGCAACTGTGACCATTTGTGACGCTGTACACGCATTTTTTGTGTACGTTAAAATGTACGTTGCAACGTCGTCGCACGCCCACCCCTCTGACGCTGCAATGACTCGACTAAACCGTGCTAAACTACGAACAATTGTTACCAATAGCAACGTCGTCTTCGAACATCGCCCACCAACGCATCGCGACGTAAGGACTAAACGGTCTACCAATAGTCAACCAATCAGAACGCTTGAAGGTAACAGACATACAGAATAACGATTTTAATATGATAGATTGTTGTTGTTGTTATTATTATTATTATTATTATTATTATTATTACACTGGTCAACAAATTTTATGCAAGTTTTTGTTTCCTCTACAAATTTTGGTGAAACTAATAGATTTTGACTTGCTGAACACAAATATGTATTTAGAATTTCTGTATCACGTCAGGTTTTTAAGAAATCGACAATTTAGCATTTAGTATTGTAACGTCTTCTGCAACATAATCCTACAGAAGGATCTAGGCAATAATGACAAGACATGAGAAAATTAGAAATGTTTTGCTGTAGATTTTCATTTGTAGTCACTGTCCTGTGCTTCGCGTATCAGTGACCAACAGTAGTCTCCGAGCATAGACGGACTCCACTTTCCCTGGTAGCGTTTCTCGATGCTGGCAATGTCTTTGTGAAATCTTTCACCATGTTCATCACTGACGGCGCCGAGATTGTCCGGGAAGAAGTCCAAGTGAGAATGAAGGAAGTGTATCTTCAGTGACATGTTGCATTTCATTGCCTTGTAAGCTTGTAGCAGATTTCCAACTTGTTCAACATAGTTTGGCGCCTTGTAGTTGCCCAGAAAGTTAGCAACAACATCCCTGAAGGCTGTCCAGGCAACATGCTGGATGTCGATGGCTCAAACTCCGTAGCTGAATCATCAACTATCTGCAGCATTTCATCTGTCTCTGCATGCTCGTCCTCGTCCTCCAGTGTCCAAAACTCGGGAGGGGGGTTTGGAACAGGAAGACTCTCGTCGTGTGGAACTGGTCTCATTGCCGAGGCAAGGTTAGGATACTCAATAGACTTCCTATTCTTTGAAGAAAATCCTGTAACATTCGTCATGCAGAAATAGCAATCCGTTACATGATTATTCCGTTCCCTCCATATCATTGGTATGGCGAATGGCATGGATGGACGCTACCTGCAAGCCAAGTTCGCAGACTGGTAGCACAAGATGAACAACATATATGAGGTGCCCATACTTTGTCCTGGTCGCCAATTTTGCATCCAAAGTATAACTCATATCCTTTCTTTATGATTGCTGTCATACTCCGCTTCTGTGATTTCAACGTAAAATTTCCACGGATGTAGCTGAACGTGTCACTGCTATTGCGATATCGACGTGACATTTCAGAAACTTTAATTAAATTAGTTAATAAATTCAATTCACATCCTTTAACTAAACAGTTATATCTCATCAAATAGAAAGACTGCAGCTGCTTCCTAGTGCTGCTTGGTATTTATATAGGACTGCGTAACCATAGCAACAATACATGCTAGGCATGTAGTCTTGAAGACAGGTTGGGCGCGTCTGGGCATGTTTGGACATGCCTAATTATGCTAATTTTCAAAATCCATGTAGTTAAGTGATCCAGCAGTGCATATTACATCTGTTATGGTGGTCACCTAAGATTCTTGCCTAACCTGAATACCCATAACTCAGATAACTCTCGAAAACCACGTTGTTAAAATTCTTATAATTTTAAAATTTATAATCAGTTTTTCTCAAAAAACTTACGTGATAGGAAAATTTCAAAATTATTCCTGTAATCAGCATGATAAAATCTACCTGGAACACCAGAAATTGCACAGGAAACAAAAACCTTGTTGACCAGTGTTATTATTAGTCATGGCTTGAATCTGGCCTTGGTGAAATCGTGTTATTGTGCGTGAAATACAACCATGCAAAAAGTATTAAAAAGGTTGTTTTTTAAAATTGAATCGAAGAAAAGATGCCAACTTTCAAGTTTCAAGTGAACTAACAACTCACTTCCCAGGAGCAGCTCATCAGCGCTCGAAGCGAAACTGCAACACACAGTGAGTTGAAGACCAACTTTCTGTCGCAGTGTCTGACGAATTACCCAGCAGTAATTTAACTAAATTTTGGTATTGACTTTTTCTGAATCTGAAGAAAAATCATCAGGGGATGTACGCAACGATGCTGCTGAAATCCGTGTCAAACCTGAATGACTTGTTGCTCTGCGAGTCCTTCGAGTAGTACTATCTGTAACGCGGCCTTTATCACAGTCACTGTAAAAGAAACTATGGATCTAATATCAGCAGATGATTCTGTGATGATTGCGTTGCAGTTATGCAGACATACCGTAACGGGGACATTGCAACCTTCTTCGCAGAATTCGCGCTGAAGAACTGTATGGTGTGATGATTCCAATGCCAAGACTTGCAGGCAAACGAACTTGTCGAATAACGTTCAAACGGCCAGTGCTTTGGAATACTATTACCGCGCAGTCTTCTTGCCATTCATTGACAACTATTTGTTTAAAATGCGTGAAAGATTCCAACAGCATCACAAAAAGAGTTTGCAACTTGTTTGTCTGATGTCAGCTTTGTGTGTGAAACGATCGTTCGGTTACATTAAAGGCAGTGTCATATTTAACATCAGAGGTGTCAAACACACGACCCGCGGCCGCATGCGGCCATTTTATACGACCCGCGATACATTTTTAGATTTAAAAATTTGCCGTCTATAATCTTATTATATAATTATCTATGTAAGGTCATTTTTTACAGTTTGTCAGTCACGATACACGGCAGATGTTGGAGGACGCTGTTGCCATCGACAACCAAACTGACAGCGACGGAGCGTCCGACGAAGCGTATTCATTGCAGCTTCACGAATCGTCCTGATTTAATGCACGTTGTACGGCAGCACTGGCGGCGCAGTACCCCGTGTGGCGTAGTAGGCCCAACTGGGGACGCAGCATAGCCTCCTCTACCCCAGGCCACCGCGCTCGCCCACTAGGCGGGGGGGATCCCGTCTATTAATTTCAATGTAAATAGCAGTGATTTTAAGGTTATTTTAGCAAAAATAATGATAAAACACATATATACAGGAACTGACATGCAAGCAAACTCAAGGACAGTTAACTTATTTGTTGTTTTTCCGTTAACTGATATTTCAGTTACAGTGACCTGAAAAAACACTGCTACTGAGGGCGCAGCCTCCCGTAGGGCGCTTCCTCCCGTTGGAGAACTATCTCCAGCTTCCGTGGGGGCTTTATCCTACGTTGGGCACAGCCCCTCGGAGAGAGAAAAAATCCCAGCCCTCCGTGTGAGACAAAAGCCCCTTTGGGTCCGAAAGCCCAAAAAAGAGCCGTATGCCCAAAAGGGACCGTAGGTAGCACTAGAGGGAGCATCCCCCATATGGGCGACAAAATCCCAATGGAATCGTAGACCGTTATAGTGTGCAGCCCACATGGTGGGGAGGGGACAAGAAAACCCAGATTTGGAAATGTTCCTCGGAATGCGATGGCGTTGAAACGGTGAATCGTGACGGATATTCTTTGGAACAGAAAGCATCCTTCTCTATTGTCCCCGGATTGTAGGGCAATGAGTCGACCCAGATCGTTGATAAAGGAGAGGGCGTCGTTGTTGATGGGGCCAAATGTTTCAAATGCCAGCGGCAAGAAGATGTAGGTGGATGAGAGGGCCTGATATTTCGATGTCTTTCTAGCCGCAGCTGCTTCTGCGGCGGCCCCTGCTGCGAGCGCTGTGGTTGGCAAATACGTGGGGGCAACTGTGTCTGCCACAGTTGCATCCCAGATCAGGCTTCGGCCTGTCCGCCACGGGATCAGGGTCATGCCGTCTGGTGCCGTCTGCCCATTGGTTCGGCAGAGATCAAGCGGCTCTTTGATAGCAGGGATCCCATAACCAAGGCCCTCTGAACTATGTCGTTCAGCAAGCAGTGTCGGGGGACACGACCTGGACCTAGATGGCATGAGAGCCCATGAGCGCCGTCCTCAGAGACCATAGCACCGCAAGAGCAAAGGTGCTTCTCGCAGATTGTGGCCCCTAGCCGTAGACCGACGACGACTCTGATCGTCTCATCGTCCATGCGAAGGCCACAACTGGTGATTGGAAGTGCATGGAGCCAGTCGCTAGCGTGTCGTGTTGAGACAGCTCGCAGACGGGCTTGGTATAGAGGTGGGTCGATTAATCGAAATCGTAATCGAAATCGCGATTTTTGAAATAATCGTAATCGAAATCGAGACGATTATTAAATAAATCGAAATAATCGATAATCGTCGAAAAAATAATCGAAATCGCGATTATTTTTCGATTATTCCCGTAAGTTATATTATACAATATTTCCGATTCAAAGAAAGATCAATTTACCGTTGATTATCAGATTTTCATTGAAAATGGATTCAACTGCGTCTAAAAACAGGCACCATCTTTCTGGATTTGACAGCAGCTTTCGATGCGGTGTGGCATGCGGGTTTAATGTACAAACTCGCTCAATTTGCCACCCTGGTTCTGTCAACTTGTGAAATTACTCATCTCTGACAGACGGTTCTTAGTTCACTTGGGAGATGTCAGCTCCTGGAGACGTCAGCGAAACGGTCTAACACAGTGTTCAGTTCTAGCACCTATGTTATTCAATTTGTAGGCTTATAGGCCTACACACGACTTACCGGATACCATAGGTAGGAAGTTTGGATACGCTGACGATATCGGTCTTACCACCCAGGCTCGATCCTTTAAGGAGATTGAAGACCAGGGTTATTTCTAGGATTGTGAATTGGGGTGGGGTGTCGGGAAAATCTGGAGTGTGTTTATTTCTAGGAATGTAGGATTGTGAATTTGGGGATGTCGGGAAAATCTGGGGGTGTCGAAATTTGGAAGTCTCTACCGAAAAAGGCTGACAAGCAAAAAACCTTATAGAGACTCATAAAAAGTCTGACAAGCAAAAAAAGTCATCCGAGGATAAAAGTTGTGGGGTGTATTTCTCCATTTGGGGCAGGCCCCTTCAGAGGCTGAAGGAGGCCCAGACCAGTTGGAATTTCGAGGCCTCTCCTAGCCTTCCAAACAATTAAAATTTTGACAATCGAAAAAAGGTAATCACCAATTTTGAGGACCGCAGAATAGCTTCCTAGCTTTCCCAAAATCCCAAAATTGTCGACAAGCAAAAAAGGCCATCACCAATTTTGAGGACCACAGAATACCTTCCTAGCTTTCCCAAAATCTCAAAATTGTCGACAAGCAAAAAAGGTCATTACCAAATTGTGAGGCCCCTTCTAGTAGTAGCTATCTAGCTTTCTAGCTCTCCCAGAATTCTAGACAAGAAAACAAGGAGAGGCCCCCAAATGATGGAGGCCCGGGCCGAATGGCCCTCCTGGCCCCCTTCTGAATGGGCCTGTTTGAGGGTGTTCAGGGCTAATCAATATGCATTCTGTATGCATACCATTGTCACATTACCAAATTTTAGGGGGTGTCGACCTCAAATTGGGGTGTTGGGGGGTGTTAGGGGTGTAGAAATATCCCTGTTGAAGGCCAACTGAACATCGATACACAGAAAATTGCCGAATACTGTAAAATATGGCGGGAAAGCCAGTTTCTAAAGGTACTGTGAAATAATCGAAATCGAAATCGCGATTATATAAAAAACCGTAATCGTAATCGAAATCGTAATCGTGAAAAATAATCGAAAATAATCGTAATCGTAATCGGAAAAAATAATCGTAATCGACCCAGCTCTAGCTTGGTAGTATTGCCCTTGATGGGTCTGGAGTAGATGTGCTACTTCCCTTTGAATTAGAGTATATATAGTATATATAGTATATATAATATATATAGTATATATAGTATATATAGTATATACAGTATATATAGTATATATAGTATATATAGTATATATAGTATATATAGTATAAGTATATATCTCTAAGCGGACTTTCACCAAGATGGGAAATCGGTCGTTTAGAATGGCCGGACCGAACTTGTGGAACTCTCTTCCGTCATTTCTTCGTGACTCACAAGTATCCAGAACTGTTTTTCTATCAAAGCTAGACATTTATGTTTGACTGAATCTGCAGCGGCGCTTTGGTGTCACAAAGCGCCACAGAAAATTTAACTTATGTATGTATGTATGTATATAATATATATAGTATATATACTTGGCCATGGGAGTGATGAGGACTAGTCCTGATCTTTAGGATCAGGGAAAGATACTAACTCTCTCATCTCCTTTGTCCCCCTAATCTGAAAAGTGCCAATCTGAAATCCACCATGATCAATCAAACTACCTCTCCACATCACCCATCTCCACCAGAAGATCCTTCTAATTGTCCCTGCCTCACTCCTGCGACAAAGGAAGAGGTATCTAAACTCCTTTAGTCTCTCTCAAACAAGCAATGCTGTCTTTATCCAATACAAACCTCTTTTCTCAAACAGTTTTAATAACAAAGTTAATAATTTTGTAATAGTTAAAAAATTACAAACATCATTAACTTATCTAAGGAAATTGTTTCAGTGGTCTGTGGACTGGCAGATGCTTTTCAATATTGATAAATGTTCTGTAATGCATGTTGGGAAGTCTAATAATGGTAATTAATATTCTTTAGGGGGAAAGGTTCTAACCACAACATAAAAAGAAAGAGACTTGGGGATAATCATCCATAGAAGTATGAATCCATCTCACCAATAATTGTGAGTCGTGACAAAGAGATAATCATTAAACTTTAGAAGTCATTAGTAAGGCCTCATCTAGAATACTGTGTTCAGGCTTGGAATCCATTCTTTAAAAAAGATATAGAACTTTTAGAAAAAAGTGCAAAGACGAGCAACGAAGATGGTCAATGGGTGCCATAATTTAAGCTACGAAAAAAGACTTCAATATTGTGGACTGAGAACATTAGAAAGGAGAAGAGAGAGATAGCGGATTTGATAGAAACATACAAAATAATGACTGGGAAAGTAGATGTGCCATATGATCGATTCTTTACATTGGCACACTATAGCAGCACAAGAGGCCACAAGTGCAAATTATTTAAGCAGAGGGTTGGTCCAAGAAGTAACGTTGACCGTTTTTGCTTGTCAACACTAACGAAGAAAAAATGGAAAACAAGGTGTCAGTGTGAGCGGACGAACATTTTTTTGCTTGTCAAGATTTGTCACAGCTTTTAACAGTTGAGTATGACCAAAACCAAAAAAAACCTTCCGTAAATCCTGGCTACGCCACTGCTCTATAGTACTGTTGTGTAGTTGTGTGTGTGCTCTTGCCATAATAATTCACAATGAACTGGACCGTATAGTGGGCGCATTGATCGCGGTAACAATCTTCCGTATTTGACTTTGGAAATCTGGCAACCCTAGCTGGCGGCGCACGTGATGACGTGCAGACGGCAAGGACAAGGACTCAAGGACAAGCTACACTGGCTACGAATCCCCGCGCGCATCATCTACAAGAGATGCTGTCTAACATTCCGGGCCCTCATACCTCCCGAGGATATGGACCTACTACGTAATCGTGTCATCGCCTGTATTCAAAGATCAGACATTGGACTGAAGTCAATCGTCTAGCATTAAATCCGGGCAAAACCGAAGTGCTATGGATTGCTAAGCCCAGGAGGAGGCACTTGCTCAACCGTGTACCGTTTGTTATCGATGGGACTCAGCTTGAACCTTCGGCTGAAGTACACCTCCTCGGGGTCCTGTTAGACGAATCGCTTTCGCTCAGTGGCCACATCAGCAATGTCACTCGGAGTTCATTCTATCAGGGCGATGTACCGGCACCTTCCAACGTCGGCAGCGATTCAACTCGTGCGCGGCGAGGATCGACTACTGTTACAGCATCATCCTCCTCGGCCTACCGGATAGCCAACTGAGCCGTTTGCAGATGGTTCTAAATGCTTCTGCCCGCATGATCTTTGATGCCAGACGGGGCGAGCACGTCACCCCCTTACTCAAGGACAAGCTACACTGGCTACGAATCCCCGCGCGCATCATCTACAAGAGATGCTGTCTGACATTCCGGGCCCTCAATGGTCCTGCCTGCTCAGTCTACTTAGCGGAACTTGTGCACAGGCCCCCGCTTACAGATTGTCGGCGGCAGCTTCGTTCCTGTAATCGGGTCCAATTGGTTGTATCCCCTCCGTCTAAGACAGTGAAATTTGGGGAGAGGTCTTTCACCTGGGGGAATCCCCTCCTCTGGAATTCGCTGCCCGACATTGTGACCAACGCGAATAGTCTTTAAATGTTCGCTACCAGACTAACGACCTACTTGTTCAATATCTCATTTAAGTGCAATGTGTAAAGGGCTCTTGATCTTGGCCTGCTATGCTATAGACGCTATATAAATTGGCATTGGCTCATTAACTAACTAACTTAACTAATCTAAGGTTGACAAGTGCCTACGAGCCGAGTCACCTCAATACCTCACAAGACATTGTCAGATCATCAGATGCTAAGGAACCAGAGTCGTACAAAGGATTTAAGATAAAATACCACTCCCATCCTCCAGACACCAAGAACCAAGGCCATAATCGGTTATTGCACTTTCCGAGTACGCGCCCCAAAACTGTGTAATGATCTTCCTGCTCACTTGCGGGATGAAACGATGTCACGAAAATTTTGTCTGAATAGAATAAAAAAAAATACTTCTTTAGGAAAATGGCCGAGGCTCACTAGACGGCATACAAATTGACTGCATGCATTAATTAATTACTATATGTTAAAAAATTCGATGAGCTTAGGTGTAGTATGAGTCTGAAGCTACACATTTTCATTCTCGTCTGAGATTTTCCAGCAAATCTTGGACCAGCAACATTGCAAGGTGAGCGGTTTCGCCAAGATATTCAAGAAATGGGAAAACGATGGGCTGGTGGATGTTATAAACATGGTGAGAGATTACTACTGGCTTCTCCATCGGAGAATTAAGGATACAACGTATAAGAGAAATTTCTGAGCTTCTATCGACAACAGATTGAGAAACTTTTAATACTAATGCAAACCATCTAAGCAAACAGTTTTAATAAGTAAGCATACATAATTAAAATGTTATTTTATATATGTTATATAATGTTATTTAAATATAATTATAGGCCTACTGTTATTTCTGGGCCAAAACTCTGGAACTCTCTCCCTCTGGCTGCAAGATCTTCTAATCCATTGAGTATTTTCAGAATCAGACTTAAAACACATCTCTTTCAATTAGTATTTTCCCCGTAGTCGGACTAATAGTACCTCTGACTGATCTCTAGAATGACCTGGTCTTTTGCGGATCGATTTGAAGAACCGTCGAGTGATACCCTTTGGTATTGGAGCTGGTGCTATAGAAATGCATAATTATTAATTAATATTATTACTTTATAAGATTCACAATTTTACACAGTAGTCTTATAGAAACTAAACCTATCTATGTTCAAAAATTCGCGCCCTGAAATGTCCAGTTTAAGAAGGTCTATTGATGCAGACTGGTAAAAATAGTATTTTGTGGACTTAAGGCAATCCGAGCGAAACGCATAACAATATCACATTATTATCTTCATTCAGTCAATAATCTTTAAATTGCAGCCCTCAATTGCATGATAGAAAAAATTAGCCTGAGGTTGTAACAACTTGTTCTATTCTAAATGCTATAACATAGATTCAATGCAGAGTCTTAAAAAATTTAAAGCTTTCTCGATTCATTCCCAAAAGAGTTTGGCGACTGCACTTGTGAGTAATGCCATCAGCAGCATCTGAATGACAGGCGAAGCTACTTTATAACCTCCGTTGCATTTGTCCTGGAGACACGTGCAAACATCACCGGTTAGTGTCGCATAGCACTTGGTTTTAGTTGCCATAGTGCAATAACGATTGACCATTTGTACACCTAAAGTAACATGCAATACACTTATTTTATTGTTGCCAGCACGTCAAAAGCTGGCGACAACAATAATAACAACAATATTTTTTACAAAATTTAAAATTAAATTATGGAACTGGAGCAAGTGTAAATAAACTGCCGAAACAAAAATGTCTAACTGTGTTGCTAAGGCAAGACAGGAAATGTCAGGAAAAGTTAGGAGAATTGCAATAAATGACGCCTCGTGAATTTATAAAAATATTTCCAAAGGTCAAAATGGGTTTGATTTTTGCTCAAGATGAAGAAGGAAAATAATCGAATTTTCGAATCGAAAAACCAATTGACCAAATTTGAATCTCTAAACTCTGTAGTACTAGGAGATTCCACGGTTGTCCTTAGAAGTACTTCTGCTCGCAACCTTGGTGTGATATTTGACTCTTTCCTCTCTTTCACTAGTGACATAAATTCAGTCTGCAAAATTTCTCAATATCGTAACAGATCATATCGTAACAGACATCTCCTCCCTAAGCCTGTTCTAATTGTTCAGTTTGCCAATGCATATGCCAATCATATAGGCATATATGCATATAGTCGCCTAGAGTATTGCAATTCCCCGCTTTTCGGCATCGCAAATTAACAATATGCAGAAACTCCAGAGAGTACAACATTCCTTCGTTAGAGTCATATCCAAAACTTCAAGATTTGAACATATAACTCCTGCTAGACAGTCCCTACATTGGCTTCCGATCAAATACCGAATTGATCATAAAATTTGTCTTTTAGTTTTTAAACCATATTATATAATGGACCTTGTTACCTTGAGATGCGACTTATCCCTCAATCTAGAAGCCGTACAAAGTGGTTATTAGTGGTGCTAGTTAGTTACTAGTAATTACTAGCCAACAATACTACTGACTTCAAACCATGTCTACTACGATGTCGATATTTCGGACATACCCTTCGGAACACACAAAACACGATAGAAAGTCTAGCGATGAAAGAAAGGTGGGTCAAAAAACATGGATGACAACATTACAAACCGGACCTACAGAAGAGGGATACCACTGATGACAATAGTGAAAGACAGAACGCAATGGCAGCATTCAGTTCATCGTTGCCGCCAACCATTGCTAAGAAGCGACGGTTCTATGACACGACATGACATGACGTAACGACCATTTTATTTTGACATAGCATGCAGTAAATAACTTGCACTTTAGAGGCATCCATATATAACGACGCAAAAATGTACCTTCATCTGTTGCATCCCGTACATTTCGTGGACCCACTTTGCCTATGTACAAGGGGTTATCCTCATACCAATCCATCCAATCGTTCCATCGTTTTCTGTGATGAATGCGCCGCCAGTAACAAGCTTCTTGGCATATTTGGCAAATAACGTCATCGCTACTTTCACTATAAGTAAAGATGTCGTCCAGTTTTCACAACTGTTTTCTAGACTTCGAAGTCGGCAATTCATCTCTACTATTCTGGTCTAAAAGTCAAGCTGCAACGTAACAGCGTATATAACAGCTCGTAACAGCGTATCATCGCTGGCTTTACGTTCCCACATCAGCTCTTTACAGCAAAATTTGAGCAAACACGCAAATAAACGAAAAATATAAACCGACTAAACAGCAATAGTAAAAAGATATGACCTTAGGTAAAAGCAAGGTTATTTCGACAGCAGAAACAAAAACAAGACTCAAACAAGCCTCACAGTGAATGGTCTGATATTGAAAAAATTGGAATCCTGCCAGTATAGGAGCGTCGGAAACATTTGACACCGATGACCTGTATCAGCATCGATGGGCTTGAGGTGCAACAAGTGTTGCCCGTCCGGAATCTCGGGATCCACATCGATAGCACATTAAGCACATTATCGATGAGGACCCATGTCTCGAAGACAATTGCCAGCTACTTCAACGAACTCGGGCTGATCAGAAATGTATGAAGATCAGAGTTAGTCACCACTCTCAAAGTCACTGGTTTCATCACTGGTATTGACCAAACTAGACTACGGGAACGCGACACTCGCCGGATCACCGAAACACCTGCTGGACCGTCTCCAGGTCGTATTGAACACAGCGGCGCGGTTGACCTTCCAGGTGAACATGTAACACCACTTCTACGAGACTTACACTGGCTGAGCGGATTGAGTTTAAGTTGGCAAACGCTGGCTTATCGCTGCCTGAACGGTATCTCTTTCCAATGCACATGCTTCACTCCTCAGCCATAGACATAGTTGCACTAACCGAAACCTTAGTATCTCCATCTACAACTTCATGTAAATTGATCGAGGCAACCCCACCTGGCTTTTCCCTCTTGAGCTTTCCCCGTTTAAAAAAAAGTTTACCAAATGCTCTTCTAATCTATGTGGAGGCATTGCTTTTCTCATTCGTGATCATATACAAATTAGCAACTCCTCTTCAATGAATTTCTCTTAATTTGAATGCTCATTAGTCACCCTCAATCTTCCTCTCTCAAAACTAACTATTTTTAACATTTACCGTCCCCCATTATCATCGAAATACTCAGCCTCATTTGTGACATTCTTGATGAATTTACCTCTTTTTGGGCTCTGCAGCTACAACTCCACATAAATTCTTAATTACTGGCGACTTTAATTTACACGTGAACAAGAGTGATGATCCTAACTCTACCCAATTCATGCAGCTGCTCACACAGACAAACCTCGACACAAACAAACTCTCTTCCACCTTCACACTTTTGGACACACTTTTTCACGTAATCTTTTTCATCATTATCTCCAATCTCAGTAATTAGTAAAATCTCTCCATCTGATCATTTTCCCATCTTCGCCATTCTAAGTATCTGCCCACCAACTCCTCCACCTCGTGGCACCTACTCATTCCGCCGTCTCAACAAAATTGACATCGCCTTGTTCTGTGATAACATTAAATCATCTGACCTAATTACTAACACCCCTACTACCCTGTCATCACTGATCGATAAATACAATTCTGTGCTTTCTGGTCTTCTCAATAAACATGCTCCTATCATCACTAGACCTTTTTCATCTCATAGCAGCAAACCCTGGTATAACTCTTTCATTCATGCTTTCAAGACATTTCGCAGACGTCTTGAGCGAACCTACTATAGAACACATTCTCCATCTGACCTTTTAAATCTTCGTTCCACCACCAACCGCTATCATAATCTCCTTACATCTGCCAAAATGAAGTACTATTCTAACATAATTTCAACAAATAGCTCAAATCCACGTAAGCTCTGGAAAACTGTAAATGATCTTTTCCATAGCAAAGACTAAAAACCGCTCCCTCAATCCATTTTCCTTGCTGAATATTTTGCTAAGTTCTTCTCTGTAAAAATCTCCAAGATTCGCAGTGTCCTTAAAAGCCTTACACTATTACCCAAACCACCTCTCCTCATTATCCTCCTCCCCCACAACTTTCATTCAATTTATCCAGCTTCACTCCTACAACTGAAGAAGAGGTATCCAAACTTCTACTATCCTTTCCAAACAAACAATGCGACCTAGATCCCATACCTACCTCTTTACTCAAACAGTGTGCCACCGTGCTTACGCCTATCATAACTAGAATCATCAACCTCTCTCAGGCACTTTCCCATCCTCATTCAAAAACTCTTTTGTCACTCCTCTCCTAAAAAACCCTGGTATTGACAGAGAATATCTCAACAACTATCGCCCCATCTCAAATCTTTTTCTTCTATCGAAACTGTCTGAGAAAATTGTGATTTCCAGACTGAATGAACACCTTTCAAATAACTCGCTATATGATGCTCATCAACCTGCCTACATTGTCACTCAACTGAAACTGTCCTCGCCTACATTTATGACAGACTCTTAACTGCAATTGATCTCCGACAAGTTACTGGCCTTTGTCTTCTTGATCTGTCTGCAACGTTTGATACCATAGATCGCAAAATTCTGCTCGAAAGACTTTCTCTCTGGCATGGAACCGCCTGCCTTCTTCAGTTCAACCATCTCTAACGCCAGACACTTTCAAGAAGAAACTCGAAACTTGGCTATTTCGCACGAGTGTATAATTTGTAATGTGTCCACGCAGTCACTGTATTAATTGCCACAAAAATCTATACGTTGTATAATATATAATAATAATCTATATAAATTGGGGCTCAAACATTTATGCAAATGCAAAATACACAATGGAAATAAGAGAAAAACGGATAAGAGCAAGAGGAATAAATGCAGCACTACTAAAGTTGTGGAAAAGCCATAATATACAAATTAACACATATATAAGATTATGCAAAGTACTAGTTGGGCCAGTTGCAACCTGAGAGTTGTACAATAAACCTGCTCGAGTTGAGTTTCGTTTGTTGAAAGCGATTGTACTCTCTCTTTATGGTGCCACTTCACCTTACCTTTCAGAGCTACTCCATCCTCTTAGCTCTATCCCTGGTCGGTCATTGTCTTCGGTCCACAACCAATGGTCTTTTCAGTGTGCCCCAAGCACGAACCTCCTTGTTCCTGTTTTAGCTGCCATAGTTTTCTCACGTGCCAAAGATTTAAAAACAACGCTTTTGATATTCGCTTTCTCTTGATGTCCAGCAGATTCCTCGTGAATACAATTTTTTTCGGAGTATTTTTCTGCAGTATTGTTTTTCATACGAGGTTTTGAATCAGTTGGCCCTATTCTTTGGAATGCTCATGACGCCAGTATGCGTGGCTTAGCAACTCCTAATTCTATGGCCCTCTTTTTTAAACCACTTAAAACTTATCTCTTTGTCAATATACACTATACAGTAATTTGCTGTGGGAGCGCTTCTGAGTGATTCTTCAGAAGAGGCGCTATACAAATATTTTGTTACATTACATTACAAGATGAGCGTAGAATTGACGCGTTTGAAATGATGGGATCTCACCAAATGTTTGAAAGTTATCTTTGTGATTGTCACTGTACTTAGTTTGTTGGCATTTGCAAAGAACTCACTTTGCTATCTCCTCCTTCGTAATCATCTTCCATCTCATTTGCCATCTTATCCAAAATGCTATTCTTATCTCTGGTTAATATTTTCTTTAGCTGTTTTCTTAATTCATTTTGCTGAACAGCCTGTTCAATTCTATTCTTAATCAGGATTCATGGCTATATGTCTCCGTTCCACTGTGGCATATCATGTATCGCCATTCCACCACAGCCTACCAGTGTGTATCACTTATTCCACTATCTTGATATTTTAGTCTCTTGAGTTCTTTCTTCAGACAGAAGGCCTTCCCGGTGCTGTACTCTTTCTTTATTTCTTGTTGGCTGAGATTACGTTGCTTCTCGCCACTTTCTCTTAATCTGGGGTTCGATATTTGATTTGTATCCTCTCTCACTTCAGTCACTAGGGTGATCGACGATCAGCACGTACTATTTTTTTAATCCTGGGCGAAGTGCAGGTCTTGAAGTGTCGTGCTGATTTGATTTGTTGTCGTGTGGATTGCTCGGCGGTAACAATTTCTTTCCTGATGTTTCTTTCCTGGTGTTTCAGGTTGCCCTGTGTCCTCTCTGGTTCACACCCGCCCTCTAAGCATTCCTGCATGATCTGCCTTGTCTTCTTTAAGATGCCATAATCGCCGTTGATGGCTTCACTTCACTGCCATACCCCTTCTGGGCTGGTGGGTTGGGTTGAGTATGGAGTTTTACTTCTCAGATTAGTTTTACTTCTCAGATTAGTCTGAAGAGGCTTGGTGAGCTTCATCTTCATCGGTTTGGTATAAGTTTTTCTTCTCTTATAGCTCATCTCTAAAGAGGGTAACTCCTGAACAGTGGACTAGACTCGCTATGTCACAGACTCTGTCGTTGGGTTGCTGTCATATTTCATTTTTAATTACTTTAACTTTTTATCCTGTCGACCATAGAGATATGTGGTATTTAATCTGCTTAGTGGTTTCACTCTTGACTCTACCAGTCATGCACTGGTAGAGTCTGTCGCTGTTGGTCCGCGGCTGCTTATTTGTCAGGCTTTCTCCCGCTTATTTATCAGCTGCCCTTCATATCCACTATCCGCCATCTGTTGGGCGCTGGGTTGCAGTTACAGCATCTGCGCCAAACTTCACTATATTGTTTCCATAGGAGCGCATTCAGTTTATATCCTCTTCCCCGTAGGCATCCGTACGCAGAATCTAAATCCAATACCCGCCAAGGTCAACCGCTAATGGCTGCCGCGTGGTACAGCGCGACCGAGAAGGGATGTTTTCCGGACTTCGTTGAATCAATCTTCGTCGGATTCACTGATATCGGAGACGAAACATTTTTCTCGGAAGACCGCTCTTGGATTTCGCCGACGAAATCAGTCAGTTCCCTTCTGACTGGCTGGGGCGTCCCTCTTCGGGTCCGCCCATCGCCGTCAGTTCCTTGCGGGAATTTCTTCTACCTGTCTCTTCCGTTCTGCGCTGACAGTGTCGTGGGGGTTGCAGTTCTCCAGTGAAAGACCGCTTCTTACGACTGCACACAGCGCTATAGATATTGTCTTAGTAATAATAATACCCACCATGCGTTCGTGGTATACAGCTGTATGGATGGCCCCTTAGCAGGTGTGCAAATTGCAAGAGTGACAAATTTTTTGTTCCTTTCTACGATATAAAATTGTTCCTAGAACAGTTTAATTATACCTGAGCTTTGTGTTGTAAGTTTCCCACACGCGTTGTTCGGTGAGATGCAGGTCACAGACAGTATGCCTACAGAGTTGGGATTGAACGGATCTGCGCATGGTGAATTGTAGCTGCATTGATAACAAACCAAGCCTTCGGAAGACTCGATCATCAGCATGGCAACAGTGGCCCAAAAAAGGAGCAGTCTTATAATAATATTCATCATTGACCTTAAAAACAAACCATTAAATATTTTAACTTTATTCATTGAAGACTTTCAATCTGGTTGTTGTAGAAATTAGCTGCTTCGAACAATGTAGTACAAGCCTAACGCCGTATTTTAATTTCGAAACTACAAGCGATTCTTCCAAATACGTTTAGTGGTTCTAAAAACCACTCTCATCGACTTCCCCAAACTCTGGAAATTATCATTGCTAATTTAGCCCTACCAAAATTGGCACTTTAGGAAAAGCACGTTGCATCTGCCAAAAATGTTTTTAGGGCAAGGAGCTCGCGGGCCAACGAAACGACCTTCACGGGATAAAATATCTTTCGCGAGTAGAGTTTGCAGGTCGTTGATTTAGGCCAACACATAAACTGAAGTAGTTATGACATAATGATTATTTAAATATTGTACAATTTGCACATTTATCCACAAGTTTAATGCTGCATTCTAAGGTCTTTGACTCGGTCAACGTAATTCGTAAAACGTAAATCAAAGAATATGACAGAACTACACAGAATATCATAGGTTAGTGGTAATTGAGAATTAATTAGGAAGTGTAGGTTTTAAAACTGATGTCTTACGGACAATATTGTATCTGTCAAAATGTAGCCACTCGGGCAGTCCCCCTATAATCCCATATGGTCGAAAATGCAAGATTTTTGAGAAATTTATTAGCTTTGGAGTAGGGAGTAGAGAGATTGACAAGAACTTGCCACATAGTAGCAGATTTCATCCAAATCATGCGAAAAACAGATATATTATGTCTGTTTTTTCGGCTTGAGCCTCACAGAACCGTTTGAGAGGAACTCGCGAGACTTCCCAAAAGTCGGACCTGAAAATGCCGGTCTCAACAAATTTTGGGTATATTGTTGAACTTGGCCAAGAAAGCAAATTATATAAGCAAATTATATATAACAAATGACGTATGAATTGTTACAATTCAAACAAACTATAAAATATATTATAGTATTTGTGAGAGCTACTTCATTCTCTTATCCACTGGAGAGAAGGGACATTGCCAAAAAGCTGCCATATAGTAGCAAGTCGTCGGTCTCACCTCGGTCCAAGGTCTTCTATTTGGACCCCAAGCAGTGAAATAATGAATCAGCATCTTCAATGCTCATGAACCCAGCATACGTATTATACGACATCACATTCATGAAGAAAAGAAGGTATACAAAATATAATTACATTACCTATCTTGCTATAAATGATTTAGAGTAGATTTCAAGAAGAGTAGTAATACTTCAACGTTGTAAAATACCAATTCCATTAGCTCAAAAACGAAGACCTAGTGAATCTCGCATATTGCCTTAAGTAAACTGCTTTTGGGCCTAAGGTTGGCATTAGATACGCAAATATAGAGCCCTGCCCTGATAGCAGTCTTACATAAACAACAAACTATTTACACAGCCAACGGATTGAGCCTATACGGCGATCAGAACTCGCGACGACTACATTAAGACAATACTTGAAGACCTCTGTCTCTGCTGGCCATTATAATTCATTTACTAGCTTTATTAAAAAGTTTCGTCCATGCTCGAATTTGAGCGTTAAGCACGACACAGAAGGCAAGTAGCTACGCAGTTGCTTTGCGCTATGAATGTCGAGTCGTTTGTCAATGCTTCTTTTACTGGATCGGCTTTACTTCTGTCTTTTGGCACCGCTTTAACCTTCTTCGCTCCGAGGGCTGTTCACACAATTTCTGCCCTCATGGCTTGGTTTGTTGTAAGTCCTGTCCAAGTTTGGATGTTGTCGAGCCTTATTTGAGCTCTTCCTTGAATTGTACCTTGTACGATTTCTTTCTCGAGACAATCTTGCTTCCTTACCATGTGCCCAAAAATGTCAATTTCTTATTTTGACGTTATCCAATAGGGCCTAGGATTTGTTGATATTTGATTGTTTCGTTACCCATTCTTTTGTCCTCTTCGCTAATCCAAGTATTATTCTTAATCTTTTCATCTCGAAAGCCTCTATGCGAGTTTCGTCTGTTTTCTCAATGTCCAGCTCTCGCAGCCATATTATGTTGCTGTTGGCTATGCGAAGGCTTTAAACGGTCGAATTTTTACTGATAAATTATATTCCATGATTTGTCCACATGTTGGTAAAAGAGACATTTGCTGCACGGACGTTTGCCAAGTGTGATTTTAATTCCTTCTCGCACTTAGGGTTGCCAGCAGGGCTATTTATAGGATTGTGAATTTGGAGGTTTTCGGGAAAATCTGGGGTGTGTGATTATTTGCTAGGATTGTGTGGTTAGGAATTGAGAGGGGTGTCTGGAAAATCTGGGGTATCAGAGTTTGGAAGTCTCTACCGCAAAATCAGACAAACAAAAAAACGTTAAGTCTCCAAAAAGTCTGACGAGCGAGAAAATAAGGTCACCAGGGGAAACAGTTGGGATGTCCTCCATTTCGGGGTGTCCAGGGCTAATTAATATGCATTTAGTATGCATACCATTCTCACATTTCCAAATTTTGGGAAGTGTCGACCTCAAAGAGGGAGTGTTGGGGTGTTAGGAGGTGTAAAAATATCCCTGGTTGCAGGTCCCTGTCTCCAAAATACCGGACACCAGTGTAGATGGCAAAATAACCCTGACTCTAATCCAACGATACAAAATTTGAATAGTTCTAGTCTGCGTCACTGGTTCACTGCTTCCTCAAGCCATTGTACGTAAGTAAGTTAAATATCTTGAATTTCTATATTACATACTCTAAGTAAGTAAAGTAAAATCTGGTATATTTATATAGCGCTTTGGTGAGCAGCACAACAGTCGCTGCTTATTCTTAGGCGCTCAGACTCTCTTAAAATAGCTATAGGAAAGGTGAAAGATCAGCCAGGTCAATATCCGAAGAGCAGTGAGGGTTGTTACAGCTATGGAGAAAATGATTTAAGAAAAAGGATTTAAGTTTAGACCTGAAGACTTGAGGAGTTAATGTTAATGCAGGAATTATAGGAAATGAGGATTCAGAATGTATTGTTTTAACGTGTCTAAATTCTACAGAGTACAGATTACAGTTAAAATATCTACAAAGTCAAATCCAGAAATTAGATTGTACTAGGCTGAGAGTGTTGCTGTAGTTTTGTAGTTTGCAAGAAAATACTGGAAACATTCATGTTCGTTTTTGCCTCAATTTTTTCACCAAACAAATGACCTAAATACCGGACAGTCCGGTCAAATACCGGACACCTGGCACTCGCACTTAGTCTCACTTGTAATAATGGCGCTCAGGTACGTGAAGGCATCGACTTGCCTTAGCAAATTTCCTTTCAGGGAAATGTTGCATTTTCCTCATCTTGGCGTGAGTTTTGTTGGAGTTGATGAATAACCCTTGCATTCTTGCAGACGTGTCTAGTCGGTTCGGCTTCAGTTGCAGTTTTGCTTCAGTCAAAGCCAAAAGTACAATGTCGTCAGCACCAAGACTCAGAAAACGCATTCTTGATTCCTCTCTTGATTCTGAAGCTTTAAGAGACGTGTTGACTTTTTACTTCGGCTTTTTGATTCTTATATAGATTAGATAGAATTCGATGGATTGGATACCCCAAGTCCAATATTGGCTTTTCGTGATGTATGGAGTCAAAAGCTTTACGGAAACCTACAAAACATGTAAATTGGTTGCTGATTTTCTTGTGCTTTCTGCGTTAAAATGCGAAGGTTAGTAGTTCAATCTCTTGTACCTGTCCTGTCCTGAGTCCTGCCTGTTGTTTTGCTAATTTTTACTCGGTTTGTTCTTATTCTTTCTGGTATTCTTTCTAGTATTCGCAGAATAATTTTGCTAGCTTGCAATATCAGGGCTATTGTGCAGTAATTTATGCACTGCTTCAGATTACCTTTTTTATTATTTGTATGAATATAGAGCCAGTCCATTCGTCAGGCCATTCTCCCGTTTCCCAGAGTGCTACACAAATTTTGTGCATTCTGTTTAGTGCTGTTTCTCTGCCTATTTTTTAACAGTTCGGCTGGTACTTCGGTAGTTCGGCTGGTAGTTCGGCTGGTAGTTCGGCTGGTACTTCGTCAAGACCTAGGCTTTTTCCATTGGCTTATTTCACATCGCCCATTCTACTTCTGATTGTCCATATTCAGTCTCTCTTTAGCTTATGTATTTCTGTCTGTGCTATCATACAATCCTTCGCAATACTCTTTCCACCGCTCAGCAATCTTTTATTTTTCTATGATATGTTCTCCAGAAGTTGATTTAATGCAGTGTACATGTGGCTTAAATTTCAGAGACAATCGTTTGCCTAGTCTGATAGAAGTCTCATGTTTCCATATAATTCTGTACATAGTTGGTCTAGTTTGTCTTTACGGACAGCCTTTCTACGTGCTTATTAACACCTTTTGAATTGGCTTCTCTTTTGGTCTGAATCAAGCCAGACATTTCATTTGTTATTCGGTTTTCTCTCTTCGCATAATATTCTGGAAACCCACTGTTTTTTTGCTTCTTCGAACAGCACTACCTTTGTTCATCCTGTATGGCCAAAGTTCATTCGCGTATCTTGCTTCTTCTACATATTATAAGATTGCAAATCGGTTCTGAATTGCAGGTTGCCTTCTCCTCCTTCAGGTCTTCCAGGTTCAGCCTTCTTACATGTTCACATAGTCTGTGCTTATCCAGAATTATAAAATTACAGACTAACAGTTGACGATCGGGTATCATAGTTCGCGCCTGGGTATGTTTTACAACTGAATATGCTTCTTTTGTACTGCGATGTAATCAATCTGGTTGCCTGTTGAAATCCATGTCTACAATCAATCAATCAATCAATCAATCAATCAATCAATCAATCAATCAATCAATCAATCAATCAATCAATCAATCAATCAATCAATCAATCAATCAATCAATCAGTCAATCAATCAATCAATCAATCAATCAATCAATCAATCAATCGATCGATCGATCGATCGATCGATCGATCGATCGATCGATCGATCAATCAATCGATCACACAATCAATCAATCAATCAATCGATCAATCAATCGATCAATCAATCGATCGATTAATTGATCTATCGATTGATTGATTGATTGATTGATCAATCGAACAACTAATTAAACAATCAATCAGTCAGTCAATAAAGCAATCAATCAATATCATTTATTTATTTATTTATTTATTTCAAGACAGTTTCTATAGCGCCGTGCACTAGGTTAAGGCCTACGACAAGGGCGCTGCACACACATAGTCAACCATAACCTAAACTAAAAAGGTGCGTCTTTAGTTCTCTCAGGAACAGTCCAGCAGAGTTGGCCTCAGTCACTGCGGTCGGCAAGGCATTCCAAAGCAATGGGTTCCCGCGAGAGAAGGACCTGTCTCCGAACTTCGAAGTCTGTGACGGAGGCGGAACGAGCAGTAGGACACGATGGCCGGAGCGAAGTGCCGACCTCCGTGCGTTCGACGTTGATCTTAGGACCAGCTCAGCCAGGTAAGCAGCGCTTATGGATAATGCGCTCCCGGGCTCGAAGCCAGTGTAGCTGATCACGCAGTAGGGGGGTCACGTGGGCTCCCCAGGGGCTGCTAAAGACGACCCGAGCAGCTGTATTGAGCACGGTTTGCAGACGATTCAACTTTCCATCGGGGAGGCCCAGCAACACGCTGTTGCAATAGTCCAGCCTGGGCAGAACAAAGGCGCGCACAAGGTGCACTGCCCCGCTGATCGGAAGATGCCGGCGCACTGACCTAACCCTCCGTAGGTGGTAGTAACATCCGCGGACAACATTACCGATATGTTCCTCGAACGACAACGTCTCATCGAGTAGTACTACCAGGAGTCGTAGGCACTTTGAGGGGACGACGGTCACATCACCCAGCATGAACGGTAAATGGCTCAGGAGATGCTTCCTCCTGGGGGTGCACATCCACAGGAACTCGGTCTTGGCCGGGTTAAGGGCCAAGCGGTTCTCCTCCGTCCACATGATGATCGCCGTGATGCAATCGAGGAAGCGAAGTTTAAGTCTTTCCATGTCGGCAGGCAGACAGAAAGAATACAGTTGCACGTCATCCGCGTAGCCGTGCATGGTCAGTCCGAACGCGATAGCGATTTTCATCAAACCCGCTATGAAGAGAATGAACAGCAGAGGGCCGAGAACCGACCCCTGCGGAACACCATGCTGAACAATTCGCTTTTCATATTATATCGCACGAAATCCAAATAGAATTAGAGCGAGGCCGATCCAATAGACACACATTTATTTAAATTTGACAACATTTCAGTTAATCAAAGTCAGTCTGTCCGCAACATAGTTGTCATATATGGCAAAAACTGTATTTTAGTGATCATGTAAATAAGGTTAGCAGAGCTGAACAGTTGCGAATCAGAGATATTCGACGAATTCTTCATCTTGCGTCAAAACTTGCTCTGATTCCTCTTGCCAATGCCCTTGACAACAGTAGACTTTATTATTACAACTTCCTTTACTATGGAATTCTTAGGGTGCTGGAAAAAAGAAGCATAAAAAGAGGCCTTGAAATCTACATCTGCTTTGTGAACTATGAAAAAGCATTTTATCGAATGGATTGGACAAAACGGAGGAAGAATGGAAATAGACTACAGATACAGAAAACTCGTCGGAAACCTGTACATGAATCAATCAATATCTATCTGTGTGAATAGAAAAGACTCTGAACCAGGAACTCTGGGAAGGGGTCAATATCTACACAGAAGAACTCATAAGAGAAGCCTTTGCAACATAGAAGATGTAGTAGTAGTAGTGGGTGCATTATGCGTGGTCGGTGAGCCGAATGAATTCTGGTCTATAGATTTAACAGATCCGCCGATTCGGATCTGGTCTATAGATTTAACAGATCCAACCGATTCGGTTTCCGATATATTTTTACTGATAAGATTTGCTGATGACCAAGCAATTATGCCAAACACCAACCATGGATTTGCAGACGTTGATGGACTCTCTTAACACAACATCAAAGGTTTACGGAATGAAAATCTATTTAAATAAGACAAAGGCAATGAAAATCACCACCCACGGCAGAGAAATTAAAATAATCATTGGTGGAGTGGAAATAGAACAGGTAAAAGAAAAATTCGGCTATCTTATAAGCCTGTTTGATGCAAACGCCCAATTGTCATGAAGAAATAAGGAGAAGAATTGCTATGGGAAAAGAAGCCTTTACGAACAGGAGACTGACTGAAAGACTGACAAGAAATTTTAACCGAAATCTGAAAAATACGATTGGTCAAAATACCGATCTTGCCAGTGACACTCTATGGATCAGACAAATTAGGCGCTCAGAAAGAAAGACATAAAGAGACTAGAGCGCAGTGGTTCTTAACCGGGGGTACTTGTACCCCTATGACTTGAGGGACGTGGTGGGGGTACCCAGAATGAACCAGAAATAAAGGCAGTTTTCAGTGTTGTAAAGTGTTTAAATACTTTAGTGTTTAAATATTATTTAAATACTTTGTCCAGTATTTAAGAAAGTATTGAAATACCCATTCAAAATTAAGTATTTAAATACCATAGACCGTTAGGGGAAGGACATTAAAATCTGGCACTTTCAACGAGAACAGATTGAACTCCAAGACGGCCATATCTCTCGTGGGCATCCGACCGGTTTACTCATCTCGTCCTCCCGGCTTCGTTGAAAACCGAGTTTCTAAAATTAATCCATTCTGGCTTGAACGGCAGCCATCTTGGGGTCAGAGGGACTCGGTTTCTGGTCCGTCGTTGTGCGTATTGGGTCGGGTGGTAACGTGACACGAAGTTGTTTGTCGAATGCTGCGATAGATGCCAGCGCTACATAAGACGCCCGCCCGGTCGGTGAGCCGAATGAATTCTAGTCTATAGATTTATCAGATCCAGCCAATTCGGTTTCCGATATATTTTTACTGCTATCGATTATTTTACCCGCTATGTTGTCGCCGTCCCGTTAGAAAACAAGAGGCGTTGACTGTGGCGCGCGCTTTTTTGATCACGTGGTCCTCCATTTCGGCTGTCCCTTACAGGTCTTATCGGTTAACCCCTTAACTGGGGATCCCGGATATATCCGTCCATTTTACATTGAGTTACAGTTAAATACACGGTTAAGGGGTTAATGGACGATATGTAGCCGCAATTTGTTTGTCGAATTGTCAACATGTTAGAAATAGATAAATTACGCACAACAGCATCCCGAGTGCAGTCGAACCCGTTTATTGAAAGTTGGCATAAGTCGCTTAACAGCATGATGGCGAAATGCCTACACGACTCACATCGTGACTGGCCCGACCAGCTGACGCTCATAACGTCTGCAAACAAGGAGTCCACGCATGACGTCACATTATACACGTTCTAATTATTGTACATCATTATACACGTCTCGACCCACACGTTCATCATCTTACCTCACTCTGTCAAGCCAACCGAATCAGTCATCCCTGAAAATTTGCAACCGTGCCTTCTCATACGCCTCACCTGAACTTTGGAACTCGATCCCAGCTTCCCTCCGCAGACTTGGACACTTTATAACAATAAAATCTGAATCCTCGTTTCCTATAATTCCTGCATTATCTCCTCAAGTCTTCAGGTCTAAGATTAAATCCTTCCTTTTTCTCAAATCATATCCTCCATAGCTGTAGCAACCTAGCCTCACTGCTCTTTGGATGTTGACTATCGTCTGGCTGACAGTATACCTTCCCCATAGCTATTTTAAGAGAGGATGAGTGCCTAAGAATAAGCAGCTATTGTTTGCTGTTACCAAGGCGCTATAGAAATCCATGAGATTTTACTTTACTTACTTACTGAATTAATTATCTAAAATATGGACGTGAGTTGAACATGCCAGTCGACATCGTATACGGGACGCCGGCCTCCGAAGAATTTGACAACCCGAGCGACTACGTAACCGACCTACATGACCGACTAGAAAGCGCGTATGCGGCTGTGCGCAGACATTGCGGTTTGGCGACCGAGCGTCGTAGAAATAAGTATTTTCGTTCGGCCCGATACCCGAATTTTGAAATTGTGGACCGAGTCTGGTTGTACATCCCACGCCGGCGACAGTCACGTTATTTTAAGTGGGAAAGTCTCTACACTGGGTCGTTCGTTATTATAAGCCGCACGGTGGTAGTCATTTTCCGCATTCGTCCTATTTCCGGGAGGGGACTCGAACAAGTAGTCCATGCTGACAAACTAAAAAATGTCGCGTCTGGGAAAAAAGAACACGTGACCGAGGACACTAACATTACTGATAACCGGACGGCGGAAGATATCGTCGTTCCCCAAACTGACGCGGACTGCGCTAGACCCCGATGACAGACTCGGAGACCGTCTAGAATTGTGTAAAAATTCAAGACGTGCGCGCGTTTATTAATGTGACTTGTAGATAAATATTGTGTCGTAATTGTTACGTTTACTCGTGTGCTTGTGATCGCCCCTCATTCTCTCACCTAAAGGTGAATCGGAAGCCGAAGGTATCCGGATCGCATCATGTCGTCCACGGATCGGTGAAGCGCCTCCCGGTGGAAAAACTTGATGAGCTACTCCAAGCGCACCAAGTAGTTATCGTCCACCCGCTAACCGCTTGGAAAATGGGCGGGAAAAGAAGTAGCCGCTGCTGGGAATTTACTTGAAAGCTACAGGCAGTGATTGACAACCGCCCCAGGGGACGCCATAGGTCAGAGCTTTTCACTGCCTCTTCGAACTTAGGGGACAGGGAGAGACGGACACGCCGCATGCCCAACCATCTAACTATTCGCGGTCACTCATTCGCAGACCGACATCCGAGAAATTTACACTCACTAATTTCGTACGTCAAGTATCAGATAAGGGCACCAAGGCGTTTCCAGGAAAAAATCGTCGGGAAAGCGGTTGATCCCATGCCTCCACTGTGATCAACTATTTACAAGTGTGACTAACTTTCAGTCAAACGTCAAGGTCGAACACTTGGCCAAACCGACTGGGCCGGCGGCCTGTGCACCGAAACCAATGATGATCGTTGGTGCTGCTCCCGGTGGAAAAACTTGATGAGCTACTCCAAGCGCTCCAAGTAGTTATCGTCCACCCGGACGGTATACGGCATCGTCGGCACGGCGCCGCCATACGGGTGGGGTGGTCCGCCCGGAATATCGTCGGTCGGTTCTCCCGTTGACGTCTCAGTAATTTGCGGAGGTGTGACGTCAGGCGTCCCTGTGCCCACGGCCCAAACCTTCTTCCGTGACCAGCTCCAGCGGAACTCCTCGCCTTCATACCTGGCGGACGAAGACTCCGGAATCTACGTATTGCCGCCCTAACCCCCCGTCGGCTGGTCGATCCAGGAAATGGCCGAGGGCCTTACGGACTTGTTTCTGGTCTGGGCGCAATATGCTTCACTCGGTCACATGGTGGGGCGAGAATTAAGTCATTCCCCCACATTCCGGTGGAAATCGGTGGAAATCATCAGAAGAATGACGACGTCTTTAAAGACGAGAAGCGTTCCGAGCAGCGAAGCCGCCGTGGGCCCAGGGACACCTGACGTCACACCTCCGCAAATTACTGAGACGTCAACGGGAGAACCGACCGACGATATTCCGGGCGGACCACCCCACCCGTATGGCGGCGCCGTGCCGACGATGCCGTATACCGTCCCGGTAGACGATAACTACTTGGAGCGCTTGGAGTAGATCATCAAGTTTTTTCACCGGGAGGCGCTTCACCGATCCGTGGACGACATGATGCGATCCGGATACCTTCGGCTTCCGATGCTCCCGGAGCCGATCGTCGGACAGATCGCTTGGAGCATGGGAACGGTCGACTCTGCCTCACAGTTGGAGGAAGCAATGGATGCCGCCGCTCCAGCGCCGGCGATCTTCCGGGACCACCAATGGAGCCTGCCGACTCCAACGCCGGCGATCGTTCGGGACCACCATTGGAGGCCGCCGACTCCAGCGCCGGTGATCTTCCGGGGCCATAAGCGGAGACGGTCACCCACTCGAGCTTCCATACTGATTCTGAGCCGGGTGATCTCTATGAGATCCTTATGAGATAAAGCCTTTACGACGGTCTCCCGGAAACGGACCCGCACTCGATATACGACATTGACGAGCAAATGCTGATACAGCTGTCACAGCTGCTTCAGGAGGAAGCCAGGATCCTGGCAGACTTCCTGTAGGATCCGGACAGCGGGCGATGTACGAACGTCCACGTCTTTGCATACATCGCCATTTGTTTGTTTTCTTTCTCTTTCTCTTCTTTTTCGTTCCTCGTCCGTTGCGACGGACCGTTTTTTGTTTGTTCGGCTTCGTTTTAAAAACTCTATTGCAACGGGCGCGGATAGACTTCAGAGAAACTTTATTTGGTTCTAGCTACGTCCTGGTACATGGCGATTTTAATGTGTCACTCACATCATATTCATTTATTTGATTCTATTTTAGTGAATTATTTTCGTCGCTGGGACGCGACTTGGCCAGAAAGGGAAGTTGTGAACCGAACTCCGTTTCGCCCCTAGCCGCTAGAGGGCAGGGTCCCGACGAACCTCATTTCGCCCATGGTCGCTAGACGGTCACCCCGGGATATAAAATGGATGCGCGGCCATATTTCGGGTCTTCAGCTTGGGTTTGCTGCTACAGGATACAAGCGGCTTTTTCTCTGCCGGGCTGGGATGGCGAGGCCCAGAAGTTCCTCAAGACGGCTGTTTGTATTGATTAAGTTAGGTTTGAATGCTATGTGTAAAACTGACGCCTAGAGTCCTAGACTGAACACTGTTATAATAATAAGCACTATTTTTATAATGTACGATGGTGTTCGAGTTTCCTTTTCGGAGTGCGGCATCGACGTACTTCGAAATATAAGCCTCCGGCCAGACCGGCGGAGCCTCACTCAAGCGGGCGGATTTCCTGACGGGGCAGAAGACCTGTAAATCCTTTCAGTAATATTAAAAAGCTGTTTTAATATCGATGCTTGGGTAAACTGAGATAACTGATTAAAACGTATGAAATTCGTCAATACCGCGAGAACGAAAATTTATAGCATACAAAATCTCAAAAGTAGGACATTTTACAATTGTAGCTTCGCTTGGACGACGGAGGACACGGACCTAAAAAGGAGGACATGTCCTTCTTTTGGGGGACGTCTTGCATCCCTAGGTAGGCTAGACGTATTTAGGCGCTGGGGATCGCCGCCGTTGAGCGTTGAGGTTGCAGGTATCCGGTATTTGATCGCGGACTGTCCGGTGTTTAGGTAATTTGTACGGTGAAAAAATGGAGGCAAGACCGAACATGCATGTGTCCGGTATTTTTTTGCAAACTACAAAACTGCAGCAAATAAGTTACTCTGAGTCTAGTACAATCTGATTTCTGGATTTGACTTTGCCCGGCTGACCATTAAACGTCGGATATAACTATCTGTAGAGCTTGGACATGTTCAAACAATAAATTCTGAATCCTCATTTCCTATAAATCCTTCCTTTTTCTTAAATCATTTTCTCCATAGCTGTAATAACCTAGCCTCACTGCCCTGCGGATATTGACTATTGCCTGGCTGATCTTTCACTTTTCCTATAGCTAATTTATATATATATATATATATATATATATATATATATATATATAATATATAACAAGGTTTAAAGTGGTTCAGTAAGGACTGCCCTGTGTGAGAACCACCGTTGTTCCCGGCCAATCTTATATCATAAACTACTGAGATTTATGTTGAACTCGTTTACAGTTGTAGCCGTTACTATCCTCTCATCCAGTTCATTCCATCTGTCTCACTCTTCACAAAAATGCTGTTTATTTGGATATATAATCCCAACCCGTTTCTTGAACAGTTTCATGCTGTGTCCTCTGGTTCGATCATACTGCTTCATTGTTTCAAAAAACCTTTCTCTTGGCATTTCCACCTTGTTTGTTAGCATTTTGTATGTCTCAACCAAATCCTCTCCATCTCTCTCTCTCTCCCCCTCTCTCTCCAGGGTTGTCAGTCCACAGTGTTTTAGCCTTTCCTCATAGGTTAGTTTATGATATCCTTTGATCAACTTTGTTGATCTGTGTTGTACTCTTTCTAAGGTCTCTGTCTTTCTTCAGGAATTGACACCATGCTTGAACACAACCATGTTGTGTTCAAGCATGTTGTCAATGGTGGGCGTACCAATGTCTTTTAAAGTCTTATTATTACATCCTTCTCTTTGCTCACTATCGTTCTTTTGATCATACCTAGAATTCTATTGACCTTCTTAGCTGCCTCTGCACAGTGGCGTATTTAGAATTTTGGTAAGGGGGCAGCCCATGGCGAGCGCGAAGCGCGAGCCTATAATGGGGGTCTGCGGGCGTAGCCCCTAGTGGGGTCCAGGGGCAAAGCGACATTTAAAGATTTTCCAGATTAATTTTTTTCTGAAAATATGCATGATTATGTTCTTTTCATCAACATGTGCAAGCCACCTTTATTGGAGAAAAATTGAATTCTGTGGGTTGTGACTAAGCCCTGTATGCATATTAGGCTCAAAATGTTAGCGTTTTAGACTCAAAATCTAATGTTATCTGGCGAAATCGCTTTGAATGCCGACCAGACGACATTTTAAAAATATTATGAACACTAAGCTGGTAAGTTCTTGGAGTAATGAGTAAGTTAAGTTTCCAAGAGTAAGTTACGCAAGATCATAGATGTGACGTCACACTGCTTAATAAATAAGTAAATCTAAGAGTGTTCTGTTTTCGTGTTGTAACTGTTGTTTAACCCCTTGAATTTCCGTTGAATTTATTGGAGATTCAATTCATTGAATAATTCTTATAAGTCCCAACGCTGGAGTGACAAGATTATAAAATAAAGATTATGGTTTAATTAGAAGACCAGAGGCATATACTTGAATTAACTTTCTGTACGTACGTGGGACAACTACAGCACTTGATTGGCCATAATGGATGGGTCAGGACAGGCTAGGCCAAGACCAAACGAGAGGGGGGCATAGCCCAAATGGCAAATACGCCACGGCCTCTGCACATTGCCTAGATGGCTTTAAGCTGTTATGCATGACGACCCCTAGATCTTTCTCCTCGTTTGTAACTTTTAGTCCCTTCCCACATAACTTAAAATCATGATCTGTTCCCTTGTTTCCAAATGTGCATCACCGAGCACTTATCTGTATTAAAAAGCATTTGCCAATCCACTGACCACTGAGATAGCCTATTTAGGTCTTGTAAAATTTTTGCTTCTGCTTCGCTATCACTCTGTCCACACAGTTTTGTGTCATCAGCAAATTTTTAAATTTTTGACATTATATCATCATCGATATCGTTGATGTATATTAAAAACAATAGAGGTCCCAACACTGAACCTTGGGCACCCCACTTATGACCTCAGCCCAATCTGAATACTTGCCTCTTATACCTACCTTCTGTCTTCTGCTCTGAAGCCAATTTTTATCCATCCAAGAACTTTACCTCTAATTCCGCTGACCTGAAGCTTGGCTGCCAGTCTTGAATGAGGTACTTTATCGAATGCTTTTGCAAAGTCCAGGTATATTGCATCAACTGCTTTTCCCTCATCTAGCTTGTCATGAATCTCCTCTAAAACGTCCAGTATGTTTGTTAAGCAAGATCTGCCTTTAATAAACCCATGCTGGCTATCCTTTAAAATCGTGTGTCTCATAAGATGGTCCAATATATTTGCTTTTACTATGTTTTCCAAACTTTACATATTATACAGGTCAGACTCACTGGCCTATAATTTTCTGGTTACCCACGGTTACCATTTTTGAATATAGGAGTGACTGCTGCATTCCCCAGTCCCAAGGGACTATTCCCGATTTAAGTGACACATTGAATATTGCGGCTATAACCTCACTAACTTCATGTCTTACCTCATACAGAAACTTTGGATGTATATTGTCTATTCCAGGCCTTTTGTCAGTTTTCATTTCACTCAGAATTTCCAGAACACACTCTTTATTGCAATTTATGTCTGATAATGCTTCCTCCTCTTTTCCACAAAATAAATTAATGGGCGTTGGTATGTTGGTTGTATTTTCCTTTGTGAACACTGATCCAAAGTAATCATTCAGAACTGTTGCTGTTTCCAAGTCATCCGTCACTGTTTCTCCAGAATCAGCTACTAATGGTCCAACTTTTTCTTTTAGCTTAATCTTACTTCTTGCATATCCATAAAAACTCTTACTGTTCCGTTTTATGTCTTTTGCTAATTTGTACTCATACTCTGCAATAGCCGCTTTATTTCTAGCCAGTGGCGTAGCGTGACTTTTGGGGGCCCGGGGGCATCTTTGCCATGGGGCCCCAGAGCTTCGAGCTGACGAGCAAAAAAAGGTCGTCAGCACATCATTTCTAGGGTTAGGGTTAAGAAGTTAGGGTTAACTCTAACCTAGCCCTAGCTTAGACCCCTCTTCGGCCCCCCCGCCCGGGGCCCGGAGGGCTGCCAACAAAGTGCCCCCGCCCCCACGTTACGCCACTGTTTGTAGCTGTTGATTAAATTTTGTTCTTTTGCTCGTAACTGGACTGTAACTGTTTTAATCTCACTTGTTCTAAACCTTCATTGATATTTGCTTTGCATCCTTAGTCGGTGCTTTCTCAATTTCTTCCATGCTTTGTTTTTGGCCCTTCTCTTCTTCTGTACCCCTCTACTAAGTTACTAACCCATGAAAGTTTTTTGTTAAGTGTTCGCTGTTTTGGTATTGTTGAATTCATAACTCTTGACATGCAATTATGAAATATTTCCCAGATTTCTTCTGCATTTTTGTCCTTTATCATGCTTCCTATGTCCTTCCTTGCCAGATCGTAGTTTCTCCTGAAATAGATTTTTTGGTTGCGTGTTTTATGCTAACATTACATCAAATGTCACTGTCTGGTGGTCACTTGTGCCTAGTTTTGTCCAACCATCACATTCTTCACTAACTGATCATCTGAAGTAATTATTAAGTCCAGTGTGTTACTTCCTCTCGTTAATTCAGTTACATGTTATGTGAGGAAATTGTCACCCATGCACTTAAGAAATTTCTTGTCCTGGTTCCTGTCTGCCTCCATGCTTTCCCAGTTAATATTATATAGTTGAAGTCACCCATTATTAGTACATTTTCCTTGGCTACTACATTTTCCTTGGCTACACCACTGGATCACTCGTACTGTCTGTTGATTGTTACGCCGAATCTTTCTACCTCTCCAGCAGCAGCCGCCTCGACGTTTAAAACAAATTGACTAATGTGGTAATGAGTATCTCCGGCAGGTCTAGATATGACCAGAAAGGCTTCAAGCACGTCGTCCTTTCGGAAACAACGGAGTCCCATTAAGTTCTGGGTAGCAGGCTAGCAGCTGGCAGAGGGATTGCAGCATGCAGCATTTCGGAACGAAATGAAACGACTGAAACTCGGCTAAGGCACGACCACCCAGGCACCCAGCCTAATTAGTGATGCTAATCTATGCCGCTGAGGAGATGTCCTCCTTTTGACGGACGTCTGGCAACCCTAACCAAATCCAAATCGAATAAGGCTTATCGGAAGTTATCGCGTAAGCCATTCCGTGACGTCATGCATATAATTAAAATAAATAGGTCAAGCTGTTTATGCAAAGGTGGACAGCGAAGAGCTAGTGAACATGGCGTCAGGCACTGCAAGCAGCGCGTTTTTCGAAATAAAGCTGTTAGAATCAGACGTTCCAGGAGCAAAACTTCGCCATAGTGATATTACATGCAATTCAGTATTTTAATTAAAACGTAGGCTCGAGTGCAGTGCTAACGACCGGAAAAAGGATGAACTTGTGCAGAGGTAATGTCTAATATAGCGATAAGTAAAATGTGGTCATGCGGATTTTTTTCATCATCTTAATTTATATATATATATATATATATTATATAAAATTAAATACAATATATATATATATATTGTAATAAGTCTCTCGGGAACTAAGTACTGAGGGCACAAAAGAAGGTATATATATATATATATATATATATATATATATATATATATATATATATATATATATATATATATATATATATATATATATATATACAGGGTGTAAAAGTGAAAAGGGCACCCATTTATGATATTTAATATCTCGGTTGCGTGTATAGCGATTTCAATGAAATTTATAAGCCATATACCTGGGAATGTCTTTGATGCAATTGCCAAATTTCATGCTGATAGCTTTAGAGTTTGCTAAAATATGGCCAAAAAACTAAAGAGACCCAAATTTTAAAATTGGCAAACAGAATATAACGTCATAGTAAAATGTGTCGTTTTAAGTCTAAAATTGCGTCGTTGTCATTGCGCCAAACAAGGTCAAGGGTTACTTACGGCCAACAGATAAACACAGCAGCATTATGATTGGCTGCAGGACTGTCATGATTTGCTTGGAGAAGATTTCATATTCCAGCAAGACGGAGCACCTGCCCACACTGCTCTCAGGACCCAGGATTTTCTGTAGCAAAATTGTCCAGAATTCATCAAGAAAGATGACTGGCCACCCAACTCCTCAGATATCAATCCACTTGACTTCCACGTCTGGGGAATCATGCTCTACAGATATCAAAAGTATCAGCCAAAGACACAAAACATCACGGAGTTGAAGACGGTGCAGACTGCTGAAGAATATCTGGGAGAGTTTGCCTGAGAACCATGCAGATCAAGTAGTCGATACTGTCAGTGAAGAAGCGCTTGTCGGTATGTGTGAAGGCAGAGGGGGCATTTTGAGCACCTGCTCCCGTAGCAAATCATCTGAAATACCCTTTAAAACGGCCCTTTTCAGGGCCAAATAAATAAAAGAATTAATTTTTTATCACTTTACTATGACGTTATATTCTGTTTGTCAATTTCAAAATGTGGGTCTCTTTAGTTTTTTGGCCATATTTCAGCAAACACTAAAGATATCAGCCTGAAATTTGGCAATTGCATCAGAAACATTCCCAGGTATATGGCCTATAAATTTCATTGAAATCGCTACACACGCAGCCGAGATATTAAATATCATAAAGGGTGCCCTTTTAACTTTTACACTGTGTATATATATATATATATATATATATATATATATATATATATATATATATATATTATAATAAATCAAAATTTATTACATACATGTTAGGTTAAGCAATGCTAATAAAGAATAAACAATGATCTTGAAAACTGGAATATTAAAATATAAGTCTTGAGTTATAATTTAAAATAATAAACTTCTTGTTAGCTCTTCACCTAGCCAGAATAAATTAACTAGTTATAGAGATTTACAGTAGGCGACGACCCACGAGTAAGGTTGAGACTGCAGTGATATCATGTAGGATGGTTTAACCCCTTAACTGTGTATTTAACTGTAACTCAATGTAAAATGGACAGATATGTCCGGGATCCCCAGTTAAAAAAAGTAAGTAAGGGTTAAGCGTTCCAAAAGATGCACCGAAGTATATACTTAATCTCAAATGAAGTGCTTTAACAGGTCATTATGCCGGGTCATTTAATCAAAAGGGCGACTGGGCAGGACGCTCAGCTATGGAGGAAATGATTTTATAAAGAGAAATGATTTTAGTTTAGAAAGAAAAACATGAGGAGATGTAAGAAGGAGAAAATTGTGACTCAGAGTTTGTTATTTGGCTCTGATGTAGACAGCGAAGGGATATTAATTGAGTTCCAAAGCTCAGGTCCGTGAAAAACACTGATTGCAAATTTTGAGAGATGATTGATTCAGAAAGGAGAGTTATGGAAGAAGATCTAGTAGATGGTTGTTGTGGTTATGGTTAGGTAGAGGTTTTGATGTATGGAGTGAGTTATCGTCATCGATATTATTTTATATTCAATGCGTTCTGTTATTTTGAGCCAGTCTGGAGATTTGAGTAATGGTGTAATCTTTTGCGGGTTGATTTTGTATATACCATAACAGACGATTGATGAACTGTGCTCCGTTCATAGAAAAAAACGGTGGTGCTATTGAAAGTAGTCCATAATTATTCCGTTGAAAGGGTTAGGGTTATCAGGGTTTGGTTATTCTTTAACTCTAACTCTAACCCTAAACACTTAACCTAAACCCTACCGAAACCCTAACCCATACTGATACACGTAGTGATAGCTTACGCCGCTCGTCTTTACCCCTACCAAAAATGCAATTTGACGGTAGGATTGTATGATGTGTACATTTTTTAACGGAACAAAATAAACTTTAAGATATCTATTTAGCACTTCAAACAATACCGCTTGCATGCATTCAACAGTATTTCAACAATTACATTTGCATACGTATGCGCACTGCGCGTGATCTCATTTAGGGCCGATTCTAAATTTAGATTCGCCATAAGCCTTATTAGAGCCAGATCAGACCGGAAAGATCAGTCAGAAACGCTTAATCTTAGTACAGTATGAAGTAGCTACAGCCATAAACGTGGGGTCATTCATGCAGGGTCATTCAAAAGTCATTCCCTCAGTTGACTGACAAAAACTCGATGTATTATTGTCGATGTAGTATTGTGCATCATTACACATGGTTTGTTTTTGTTTTATCTAAAGTTAAATCCTATGAGTCGTAACTAGCACGGAATTAAATATTGCAGACATGATGCTGAGAAATTCCGTACACTATTTAGCGTTTTGCTCTATTAATAGGTGCGACCTACGTGATCACTTGAACCAATTAGAAGCGTAGAATTTGCCTCGGTGGTCTATTCAACTAGCATTTCCAAATACTCCGGCAATGAAAATAATCTCTGTGAAATCTAGCGAAGAATTCAAGCTCCTCTGTATTTATATAGAGAGTCAGTAACAAGAATAAATGCCGAGAGTCGTGTTTAAAAATAAATGGATTTTAAATTATATTTTTGTTTACATTTAATTTTATAATTTACGGGTTTATTAGATTTTCGATTCATAATCAGATCTTCGTTTGCAGTTTATACGAACTAAGCGTTTACGGTAGGCTAAATGTAATCGTTTACGTTAAATTTGATTTGGGTAGCCTATTTACTAACTCAGGCTCAGCTGTTCGAAACAGGACCACCAGGCAGATGGTCCGCGGACCACCAGGCTTAATTTGAAGTCGAAGATGAACTTAGGTTGAGTAAAACATTACATCTCTCTATCTCTCGGATATTATTGACCATTGCCTGGCTGATCCCACACCTTTCCTATAGCTATTTTAAGAGAGGCTGAGCGCCTAAGAATAAGCAGCTACTGTTGTGCTGCCTACCAAGGCGCTATAGAAATCCACGAGATTTTACTTTACTTTACTTTACTCGTTTGGACAAATTGCGCTCACGTATACACACTCAAGGCTCACATTAAAATTAATTAAATATTGTTTCTAATAATAATGTAACAAATGTAATGTAACAAAATATTTGTATAGCGCCTCTTCTGCAGTGATGGGCAACTAACTAAAAAACATTAATAGTCAAACTACAACTAAATTTAAACTAAAAATAAGTAGTTAAACTTTTAGTTGCAAACTAACTTTCTAAAATAGTTAACTAAACTAAAAATATAGTTACACTTTTTGCAACTAATTTTACAACTATTTCCTAGGTATCAGGTATGTGTTCATGAAAACATAGATGATGCTCACAACATGAACATATCAGTCAATGAACCATTGAAATCATTAATTATTGTCTATTTAATATTTAAGTCCTAGTCTAGACTTCAGGAACACAAGTTTTTCAAGTGTGTTTGGAAAAAACGACCCAGAAAGGAATAGATTGAAAAGTAGTAGTAGTGTAGTAAACTTCTTTAGCGCCATTGTAGTAGTACATCTGCACATTGGTCGATGGTCGCCCAGTGAATAAAGGAATAGAATCATTGTTCGAGGTTGTAATCCAAAGGTCAGTCCATTACTTCCAGGGACTGTTATTGAAAAGGGACTGTTATTGAGAATTCGGGACACCAACTAAAAAGTTTTAGTTAAACTATTGATTTATTAACTAAACTTTTTCAGTTAAACTACCATTTTAACTAAACTATTTATATTTAATTAAACTATGAAAATAAAAAAAGTTAAACTTTTAGTTAGCAACTATTACCAACTAATTAGTTAACTAGTTGCCCATCACTGCTCTTCCAAAGAAGCGCTCCCAGCTTCCCACAACAAATTACTGTATATTGACAAAGAGATAAGTTTTAAGTTGTTTCATGAAAAGGGCCTTAGAATTAGGAGTTGCTAAGCCACGCATCATGCATAATAATAGTTATTTATTTTAAACATGAAGGAATGCGTATGGAAATCTATGCATTATTTTAGAAATAAGTTGCGGCACTAACAATAGGCCAACAACAGGATTGATTTAGACGCTTTCTAGTGGCAAATACAACCACATGCGTTGGTGACTGGGGCTCCCACAGACCCGATGATGCTGATGCAGAGACTCCTAATGGCATGAACGAACGTCTTCATCAGTGCCAGTGGAGGTGGTCCGCCATGTAAGTTCAACATCTCCAAGTGGTCCTTCACCATAAAAAGGTTTAGAACCGGTCGCTGTACTAACTAACCAACTCAACTGAACTGGCTTTCTTCTACAGGCAGCGTTATAAATGCAATGGTCATCTGTATCTTGGTTGCACTCCGAAATTAAGACAGTTTTCAGATTATTAAATTTAGAGTTAAATCACGTGTCTGTTTCATTTTTCATAGAGATTCACCCTGTTTTACTTACCTACTTACTAATTTATACAATCCAATTATTAATGTCTACAGTCACACTTCCTTATGTGCAGAATCATCAGGTGATGGTGTGGCAAATCCTAGTCGCACAATTCAAAATCCATGATATCAGACCAAATCAGCTTATGCTGCCGAGAGAGGCAAGATATGAAATGTTTCCATTGTTTTCCTTGTTATACTTGTCTTTCAGCTTCTGCAATGTTGATTTTTCTGGGGTTGAGGTTTTTCTTGATGTTGTCAATCCTCAGTTTGTTTGGCCTTTTCTTCTTTTACCCTGTATCTTTGTGTGTCAGAAATTTGTATGGCTGTCAGTTTTTTTCCATTCTGCACACTTGTCCAAACCAAGTTAATCATCTGATCATTTCTGCTGTTTTCTTTTAGTCCAACTCGTTATTTGATATTCCCATTGCTTTTTTTGCAATCTTTTCACCCCGGTATTTGTCTTAAAAGGCACTTTACAGCACATTTTGTCAACAGCATTTTTAGCATCCATGTCTCTGAGCTGTACTATTATATTTCTTTTATATGTATTCTAATTTGTTGCTTGTATTATTAATATGCTAAAAGCATTTGAGGTATTACTATTGTGTTGAATGCTGTATTTTCATTTTGCTTTCAATTGTTAACTTGTTTTTTCTCTCCAACGTCTTTAAATTCTTCCCATTGTTTGGAGGTCTTTTGCAGTGTTGTGCAGTTACTTTTCAAAAGTAGTTAATTACTGATTACTGATTACTTAGCATCAAAAGTAATCTATTACAGTAATTAATTAATCATTTCACAAAAGTAATCTACTATAGCTAACTATTACTTAGTCAAAGTAATTAACTACTTTTAATGATTACTTCAAATAAACTCAGCACAGTTATGGCTGATGGCTTCATTGCATCTATAATGGATGGAAGAAACAGTGCACCAACAGAATCTTACATGAAAATGGATTTTTTAAAAATACCAAAGTGCATTCATAACAGAAAAATATTTAGATTTATGAAATATTCAGTCACTGTTCTGTTATTGATATAAACTGATCGTTTCACAAGAGTCTTGTCACCCTATTGGACCTGTTCAGTCAACTGAAATAAACTGCAAAAGAAAACCATTTACCCAGTACTGGTAATTCTTGTGTTACTTATGTGCAATAAATCACTCAATTTACGAATTCATTAATAATTGCTTGAAAAGCCAAATATAGGTCCATGGAGATAACACGGCAACGTTTTACTGGTCAATTCCCAAAATTGACATAGTGCAACTTTATTAGTTCAATATATAATAAAATATAATAATAATACAGTGCCCTCTGCCATATTGTGGATTTTTCACGGTGTTTAGAACAGCGTCCCCAGTTTGAGTCTGAAAAATTTAATATTTATTGTTGATTTTTGAGCACATGTGGTAGATATTGTGCTACAAAAGATATTGCGCTACAAAAACTGTATCTATGTGTGTATGAGCGTGTAATGCAGTGGTATCTATCTCTGGTGTAACCAAGCGTGGACTGATACCGTGGTACTTCGGCTAGTTTGCAGACGGACACATAGGGGCACCCATCCAAACATCTACCATACAAAGACTTCCCGGCTCTGTTATAATTATTATTATGCAAGACAATTTCTTAAGCGCAGTAAACTTGATAATCGAGGCAAAGTCAAGAGCGCTTTACAAAAACTAGCTGTTAAACAAATGAGTCTTCAACTGTTTCCAGAACCGATCAGGGTGTGTCTCATTTGTCACACTGTCTTTGGGAGTGAATTCCACAAAGCAGGATTCCCGTGCCGGAAGGATTGTCTCCAAGACCCACAGTCCTGAGAGGAGGAGGTTGATTGCTGTTGATTGCTGTTTCCGGATTGAAATAGAGAACTACAGGGTGTAAAAGTGAAAAGGGCACCCCTTTATGATATTTAATATCTCAGTTGCGTGTGTAGCAATTTCAATGAAATTTATAGGCCATATACCTGGGAATGGTTTTGATGCAATTGCCAAATTACATGTTGATAGCTTTAGAGTTTACTAAAATATGGCCAAAAAACTAAAGAGACCCAAATTTTAAAATTGACAAACAGAATATAACGTCATAGACTCATAGTAAAGTGATAAAAAAATTAATTCTTTTATTTATTTGACCCTGAACAGGGCCGTTTTAAAGGGTATTTCAGATGATTTGCTACGGGAGCAGGTGCTCAAAATGCCTCTCTCAGCCTTCACATATGCCGACAAGCGCTTCTTCACTGACAGTATCGACTTCTTGATCTGCATGGTTCTCAGGCAAACTCTCCCAGATATTCTTCAGCACCGTCTTCAACTACGTGATGTTTTGTGTCTTTGGCTGATACTTTTGATATCTGTCGAGCATGATTCCCCAGACGTGGAAGTCAAGTGGATTGATATCTGGGGAGTTGGGTGGCCAGTCATCTTTCTTGATGAAATCTGGACAATTTTGCTACAGAAAATCCTGGGTCCTGAGAGCAGTGTGGGCAGGTGCTCCGTCTTGCTGGAATATGAAATCTTCTCCAAGCAAATCATGACAGTCCTGCAGCCAATCATAATGCTGCTGTGTTTATCTGTTGGTCGTAAGTAACCCTTGACCTTGTTTGGCGCAATAACAACGACGCAATTTTAGACTTAAAACGATACATTTTACTATGACGTTATATTCTGTTTGTCAATTTTAAAATGTGGGTCTCTTTAGTTTTTTGGCCATATTTTAGCAAACTCTAAAGCTATCAGTATGAAATTTGGCAATTGCATCAAAGACATTCCCAGATATACGGCTTATAAATTTCATTGAAATCGCTATACACGCAACCGAGATATTAAATATCATAAAGGGGTGCCCTTTTCACTTTTACACCCTGTATGTTCGATCGCCGTTGTTCTCACAATCAGCTCGGAGAGGTATGTCAGACAATGAGGGTCGTTTATGTGATGAGGGCATGATCGGAGAGGATGGAAGGCGGATCAACTTTAACAGACACGGAAGCTCGATCTTCTTTGAAAGTTAAAATGAGATCGAGAGTCGAGTGCGCGCTATGAGTCTCTCCAACAACGTGTTGTTCCATGGAGCAAGTATCGAGAAGATCCAAGAACCTTCTTGTATCAACATCATCTCAGGACCGATCCCTGAGGAATGCTGCATTGCACCCGGTTGGGGGTCAACATGCGACCCATCCTGCTGACCGACTGCGATCTTCCCACAAGATAGTTGCGGATCCACTCTAAGGCTGCCCCCCTAAGTCCGTAGGACCGCTCAAGTCATTCATGAAGGATCCTGTGGTCAACCATGTCAAAGAAGGCCAAGAGGCTGAGGAGACAGATAAGTGCCAATCGACCACTGACCGCCGATTCAGTCATGTCATTAACGATCTGCAGAACTGCCGTTTCTGTTGAATGCCCCTGCGATAGGCGGATTGGTTCTTTGTCAACAGGCCATTCTCATTTCTCGGTATCGGACCAACCGATTATTAACAAGTCTCTCTGTTACTGCCTGTCTTAGTATTTAGTCTCTAGATTCTATATCTACTTGTGTGTATGCATTTATGTGTAGAACTGAAGCACTATACGGTAATACAAGTCTATATCTGCTAACTAATATTGCACAAATCGCCAATCAAATCATTACGTACTATGCTGTATTTCACAAACCTCCAAGTGTTTCTTCAAATTAGATGTACTGTTGCACGATGTACTCAACACTTTATTTAAAGGTTGGCACATTTTACACCTCACACTCATATTCTTTTCATTGTTATTCAACTTTTCAAAAATATCTTTCACATACAATGAATCTGCACATTGCCCACTGACCACCATTGTTATTCTGTGGGAATCTATGACTCTGAGCATGACTATCATAGACATGGTATGGAGTCTCAGGAGACCAGACCAACCCGAGACCAGCGGGCCGGATCTGGCCTGCCAAAGGTTTTTATCCGGCCCGCGGGACAACTTTGAACAACACAAGAAACAGGCCCTTCACTAAAATTTTCTGTAGAAACTATAGATCATGATCATTATGTTGATACACTACAATTCATGGACTATTAATATCCATTGGACTACTAAAAATTGTGCAATATCTAACAGCCGGACACGTTGGTAGCGGTAGGTGGGCGATAATAAATGCCTTTAAACGTTCTTTGAACATGTGCTTCTCTTGAAATTATAATATCTATTTCTACGATTACTGAAGATATCTCAACCTGAAGCGAAAATGCAAAGTAGATTCAATAAACGACAGTTTAATTATGAATGTAAACATCAGTACTTTATGGACTTGCTTAACAGTAAATTAATGTGTTTGATCTGTCGCGAATCAGCCAGCGACAATGAAGAATACAGCTGTAGGTGCCATTATGAAACAAAATGTTCCGATACTTATGCTTCCGATGCTTCCGATGCTTGCTTGCTTTTTCTATTTCTGGGCCAAAAATCTGGAACTCTCTCCCTCTGGTTGTCAGATCTTCCAAAAAACAGCATTTTCAGATCTAGGCTTAAAACACATCTTCCAACTAGCATTTCCTCCATAGTCTGTCTTGCTGTTTCCCTCTGACTGATCTCTGGAATGACCTGGTCTTTTGCTGATGGATTTGAAGTACCATAGATTGATACCCTTGAGTATTAGAAATGGTGCTATAGAAGTGCATAATTATTATTATTTATTATTATTGCAAGGTGAATTGAGAATACAAAAAAATTGAGCAGTCAAAAAAGACTGTCAGTCGAGCAAAGTATTTCCACCTAGAAGGCTGAAACGAATCCAAGTGTTTCGCATAGGCCAACTAAAAAAAGTGGTCCAGGTAATTGCCAAGTCTTCACAGCTTTTCTCAGACGGCGAATTTGTTTTGTGAATATCTCTTAAACATCTGCACAAAAATGCACTGTATGTCCAGGAAAAGAACATGTTCAGCAAAATTCCAATACCGTGGTTGGGGAGTACATATTTTGTGTGAGCAGACTCTCTCTATCATGAGCCTGAATGAGACTAATTTGCGACCAAGCTTAACTTCCACTTTAAATGTTGCAACAACAGTGGCGGCTCTAGGATTTGACAAGTGGGGGGGGTCGTTGGGATGGCAACTTCTAATCATGGGGTGGCCAACCATTTGTTGTTTAATGTATGTAGCATTAAGTATAGGGTCCCAACAGGAGGGGCTACTGGGGGTCCAGGCACTCAATAGGGGGGGGGGGCACATGGCCCCCTGACCTCCCGGTGGAGCCGCCACTGTGCAACAACTGAACTAGAGCCAAACATTGAAAAATTAATTAAAGGCATTCAGTCGCATCCATCGCATTAGATTGGAATTATTAGTACCTTGATTGATTCGTACCTTTGCAGACTGCACAATGATACGTTGATAGGAAAATAAGTAAAATACCGGTGTTCATTTTATATTGACTCACTTTGATACAGTTGTATGAGTAGTTCAATTACACATATGTTAATGTATTTTTAGGTTACTATTATACAACATGCATTTTGTTTGTTCGGCCCGCGAGCTATGTGAGAACATTGAATTTGGCCCTTGACCTCAAAAGGTCGTACACCCCTGGTATAGCTTATAAAAAGAGCTAGACTGGCCAACCTTGGCCATGTGCCAAAATGGTGGTAATTAATATCAAATCTAGCTATAATTTGTAAAATGACTGTAAAATTTGTTATTATTATTAATATTATTATACGAACATTTCTATAGCGCAAATATTCGCAAAGCAGCAAATGCGCTAATGTCAGTTGCGAACCGGATCAAACAAACAAGAATGTCTTCAGTTGTTTTCTAAAAGAGAACAGTGAATCAGAGGAACACAATGTTGCTGGCAGACTGTTCCAAACAACCGGGCCGGCAACGGCCAGGTTGTGGTCACCATAATGTGTCCGAGTTCGAGGCACTGTGAGTGTGCTGGTCAGGGCAGAGCGTAGATGCGACCGACCCGGTAACTTAGCCGTCAGGCAGAATGTATCAGTCAGATATGGCAGAGTAAGGCTGTGTTGCGTCTTGTACAGGTTAGTCCCGAGTTTAAAAGTCATGCATTGACTGACTGGGAGCCAGTGGAGCTCCCGTAGGACTTGCATGATATGATCGAACTTTCCTCTCTGGAACACCAAGCGTGCAGCTGCATTCTGAACGAGTTGAAGTCTCTGTAGCAGGTGGTCGCTGATGCCATAAAGCAGGGTTGTCCAGCCTTTTCAAGCGGAGGGACAAATTCCAATTTTTAACTTGGTCCGGAGGCCACTATAGAAGAAATCGTAATGCATTACATTACATCACATCACAAGAATGACAATTTTCAATTCACTTTCTTAAAGTTTATTCGGCTGGTTCTAGTCAAACTGTTACACTGTTGCAGTCATTGTTGCAGTTGCAGTACAATATTAGGCAGCTAGTCAAATACTTAGTCTTACAGACTTGCAAATAAGAGTTTAATGTTAAGTCTGACATTGTTTTTGTCAATACAAATGCTCTATATTGGCACCTTCTGTTGACACAGCAATTCTTATAACTCCACACAAGTGCTCATCCAGAAGAAGTGACCTCTGTTTAGTCTTAATGTTCTCCATTCTAGAAACATCTGTTTGCAAGAGTAAGTGCTACCAAATAGACACAATGTCTTTAAAGCTAGATTCACTATGTTCTTTGGGAATGTTTCCCCAGGAACATATTGGCCGTAAAAGTTAGCAAGTCCTTATGAATAAATGCAGCTTTCAAGTCACTATTGTTGTGAAAGTCAGAGCATCATTTGCAATGAATCTGGAACGCCAGTATGATCATCTTCAAATGGGAAATTAACACACACGAGAGTTCATGAATGTTATAGCGCAACCAGTTACTTTTGTATGAGATTATTAATTTGTACACTCAAAATTCTGAAGCAACGAAAGATGGATTGCTTTATTACAATTTTGGAAGGCCTCGGCGGGCCGGATTGAAGTTGTCCGCGGACTGGATTGTGGCCCGCGGGCCGCGAGTTGGACAACCCTGCCATAATGGATGCTGTTGCAGTAGTCGAGTCTGCTGCTGATGAATGCTTGAGCCAGCATCCTAGTTGCATCAAGGGTCAGCGAGTTCCTCACTGCCAGCAGCTGACCCGAAGCTGGAGGAACGACTTCCTGCAGACTGATGCAACGTTGTATATGGTATATACGTTGTATATGGTGTCTGCGTGTGTTGTCCATCAGTAATGGAGTAACACTTTTATTAGCTGTTACCTCTTGAAAGTAATCCATTACTGTAACGCATTACTTTTCCCAAAGAGTAATTAATTACAGTAATTAACTACTTCTAAGAAGTAATTAATTACAGTAATGAGTTACAAGTAACGCTGTAATGCACAACACTGGTCTTTTGATATTCTTGATTTTATATCTTGCTGATTGCTATCACTCTCAGTCACTCCTCCTCCATATCAGAATAACTTAACTTGTTCTAATTTATGCCAATTCACTTTAATTTTCATAGGTTTTCATATTTTTATATCCATTTTCATATTTCCTTTGTTATTTCCATCACCTTTACTTTTGTTTCTTTTATATGTAGTCCAAATTTTTGCTAGTAATGTAACAATGTAATGTAACAAAATATTTGTATAGCGCCTCTTCTGAAAGATCACTCAGAAGCGCTCCCACAGCAAATTACTGTATATTGACAAAGAGATAAGTTTTAAGTCGTTTCAAAAAGAGGGCCATAGAATTAGGAGTTGCTAAGCCACGCATACTGGCGTCAAGAGCATTCCAAAGGATAGGGCCAACTGATTCAAAACCTCGCTTCAGGAACATGGAAGTTCGTGCTTGGGGCACACTGAGAAGACCATTAGTATTACTAATAGACTAACAGCATCTGCCAGTAAATAGTAAATGTCAATTCTTTTTCTGTAATGAGGTTAATGTCATCTGCAAATTTGAGATTATTCAGTTTTCTCTGGTACACAGAGTGCCTGCTTCAATTTTTATAGTGCTATTTTAAAGATGCACTGTAGCACATGTATGAACACTGGTGGTGACCGGATGCATCCTTGTCTTTATCCATTCTGTTACTTCATAATCAGTTCTCACTATGCTTGCTGCTTTCTCATGTATTCTCATGTATGTCTTTATTGGTCTTATGATTTTATTCTTCATTGTCTGAGTTTCTCGTGCCAAACTGTGTCAAAGACCTGTTTATACTCTATGAAATTCATGCTTGCATCAGTATACTTATCTGCCAGTTGCCTTAAGGCAGGGGTGAACAAAATTTTTGGCTTGAGGGCCACAATTATGCTTCAAAAATAACTGGTGGGCCCCTCTGTACCCAGTAAAAACTCCTTGCTGATGTGTTAATTTTGTAATCATGGCATTGGTTTTCTGCTCCAACTCAAGTGCTGATAAATTTATACTGAGTCCAGACTGTCTGTGTTTGGTTTTAAAATGTCACTTCAAATTATACTCCTTGAAAACGGCAACATAAGCCTAACAAATAAGGCACTCTGCTTTTTTCTGATCTCAGCTGAAAAAATATTTCTTTGTCCACTCATTGTTGAATATGCGACATTCATTGTCAACTTTTCCCTTTTTACACAGAATTCCATTTTGCCTACCGTATTTTCGCGTATATAAGACGCACCCGCGTATAAGATGCTGGTTTTGATGATTTGTGTTCAAATAATTATGGATAAGACACACCCATATATAAGATGCACCAAAAGGCGCCCCGTCGGCACTCCCTGCGACCCGTCGGCGCTCCCGGCGACCCGTCGGCGCTCTAGGCGACCCGCCAGCACTCTTGGCGCCCCACCAGCACTCTCGGCGACCCGTCAGCGCTCTAGGCGAGCCGCCGGCGCCCTAGGCGACCTGTCGGTGCAGTTATTCATGTTCCAAAAAACTTAGATAAGACGCACCCAAGTATAAGACTCACCAAGGGGGCTAATTGTGTAAAAATTTGTATAAGCCACGTCTTATATGCGCGAAAATACGGTACTCATTTTTATAATATTAATTTATAAACTTACTATATTGATATTTCACGTTCAATTAAATTTTCAAAACTGATAGTCTCGTATAACTCTTGTAACAGTTCTCACAACGGTCTTGTGATCGGTAGTTCGCGTTAGGTAATATGTAATATGTAGTCAGGCCCGTACGAAGTGGGGGTGCAGGGGATGCAGCTGTACCCCTGGAGAAATTTAGGGGGTGCAATGCATCCCCTGGAAAGAAGATGGTCTGCACCCCTTCCAGCTAAAATTGGCCCAAAAATCGCCAAAATTTGATAAAACTGGCCCAAAAATTGCCAAAATTTGCAAAAAATCACCAAAATTTGCTAAAATTGGCCAAAAAATGCAAAAATTGCTAACATTTGCCAAAAATTGCAAAAATTTGCTAAAATTGTTCCAAAAATTGCAAAACTTTGCAAAAAATTTGCAAAAAAATATCTCGCCCTTAAGAAATGTGTGAAATGACACTACTGCTTTTACCTGGAGAAAATCTGCATCCCCTGCTGAAAATTTGTTCCGATGAACCTGTATGTAGTAATAGCCTTATATGTATATAATGCCAGTAATAGTTTGTTGGAAACTGTTCAAATTGTGGAAAAATCAGTCATTTTGCTAAAAAAATTTTGGAAATTTAGAATCTGCTTGGCGGATCGGATAAAACTCTGTGGAGGGCCGCATCCGCCCCGCGGGCCATATTTTGCCCACACCTGCCTTAAGGTACAGCTCCATTAGGGAATATGTTACTGTGATAAACAACTTATGAGTTCAATACGTTGCCCTGGACTGTAGGCGGATGAACCCTAGGAAAAAATGGAGCCATGCCCAATATTCTCTCTATTTTTCTGTAGTCTGTGTGTGCAAGAAATTTCTTATATGCAAAATTTTACTTGGAAAGTCAACTTTTGTGTGTGTCCAGAATTTGTCCGAAATCGGCATTGCTTATTTGCTAACAAATTAATACGTCTCAGAACACTTATCAATCAATGATCCACCAGTTTAAAATATAATGTAATGTAATGTAATGTAATGTAATGTGACATTTGTATAGCGCCTCTTCTATTTCTACTCAGAGGCGCTCCTAGCATTGGAGTCGCAGGGTAAAGTAATGAGACTTCAGCTTTTCGCATTGAGCAGAGCGAGGGAGTAAGTGATTCCCGAATGGATGGGTTTAAGGCATTCCAGAGGAGGGTCCAGTCACTGCAAAAGCCCGGCGCTGGGTAAGAGCAGTGCGTGATCTGGGGACATAAACATTCTTCTGATCAGTGGAGCGGAGCAGGCGATGAGCAGCAGAGAAGGGTGATTTGAAAAGCTCAGTAATGTAAGATGGTGCCTGACCTCGAAGTGCTGCAGAAACAATAATTACTTGTTTGAATTTAATGCGGTCAGAAATTGGAAGCCAGTGGAGGTGTTAAGCATAAAGTCTGAGATGCTAGAGTAGCGAGGAGCTTTAGCCACGAGACGAGCCGCAGCATTTAGGACAGATTGCAGAGTGGAAAGTAAGCTTTTGGGCAGGCCAAGATAAAGAGAATTGCAATAGTCTAACCTACTAGCCACAAAAGCATGAACCAGAGATTTGGCTGCAGATAAAAAGCGAAGAACGAATAACCTAATTTGCCTAAGTTGGTAAAAGCAGGATCGAGAGAGTCTAGCAAAGTGCTCTTTGAAGGTCAAATTACTGTCAAAGTAAATACCAAGGTTTTGATACAATTTGAGAAAGATAGATTAGGAAAGAGAGAGTTCAGTAAGTCATAATCAATTTTTGAATGCAGATGTTTAGTACCAAGCCAGATAAGTTGAGTTTTATCAGGGTTCAGTAAAGTCTATTGGAAAACATCCAATCCCGAAGAGTTGGAATTACATTGTCTACAGATTGAGTGAGCTCAGTATAAGAAGAGTAAAGGGCAATGCCGGTAAATTTGAATGTCATCAGCATAGAGGTGCACAGTGAAACCAAACGAGCTAATTAAAGAGCAAAGGTCAGCAGTATAGAGTATGTACAGCAGAGGACCAAGCACCGAACCTTGGGGAACACCAAAGGAACATGAAACCAGTTTGAGCGGGAATGCTCCATAACAATCATTTGAGAACGGTTAGAGAGATAGGATGTAAACCACAGAAAGGCTTGATCAGAAATCCCAAATGAGAGTTTGAGAGCGTTTCAACAATATATCATGATCAACCGTATCAAAGCGCCGAGACGTCAAAACATGAAAGCAATGTAAAGTTCAGACAAGTCAGTGGCAGAGTAGACATCAGAAAGAATTCTAAGAAGAGTCGTTTCAGTTGAGTGAAACCGTCTGAAACCAGATTGTGTGGATGGAAGAAGATTTTTCAGTATTCAGATAGTGTAACATTTGTGATAAAATAAGCCTTTCAATGGTTTTTGAGAGAAAAGAAAGGTTGGAAATGGGTCCGAAAGTTGAGAGGCTCACTAGGATCAAGACCAGGCTTCTTGATGACAGGCAGCACAATGGCTCGTTTTTGGGAGTCAGGAAGACAGCCCTCCCTCAAAGAGCTGTTGATCATGAGTAAGAGGAATGGAATTAGCTCATCTAAAACCTCAACAAGAATGAATGGTGGCAAAGGATCCAGTTCACATGATTTTAGTTTAGAGTTTTTTATAAACACGGGCATTGGCTTAAACTTGGATGAAAAATAGGGCCCGAAATCCTCTTTCCTATGGTAGCCTCTCAAAAAGTGGGGGCGCGAGTATAGAGACTTAATAAAATTTTACGCATGCGTTTTAACAGCATAGACATTCATTAGTTTTAAAAAATCAATCTGTGTAAAGAGCATCACAAATCAAGTATTACAAATTTGCAAAGGGGCTATGATTTTCCAGCCTTTAGAGTTTGTCTTCGATCCAGGTGCTTACCGGTACTTATGCTTACTCCAAGAACTTGTAATGTGCATCAAAATATCTGGATGGTATTCCTCTAATTGATTCCTTCTGTTCTTCAAATAGTGGTGGCAGCAGTGGTTGTTGTTAATCATTCATTTTTAGGTTGTGTGTCAAGATGACCCACACTGCAAAGCTATGTACTGGAGAAGTGGTTGACCTCTGGAGTTATGGAATTCCCAATGACTCTGTTGCTGACACTAGAGAACTCACATTTGAAGAAGCACAGAGAGACTACAAGCATTACATGCATGCAGCTCATGCTATGATTTTTTCAAGAGATGAAACAGTTCTCTGGGATAAGTACAGTGTCATGGCTAATATCATGGTGTGCTTACATTTTTGTCATCAGTTACTTATTGATATCAAAGTTTTATATTCAGATTGTTTCTCATGTTTTTCAGTGATGTTAATTCTTGTCCTGGTCCTTGTCCTTGGGGAGTCAGTCCTTGTCCTTATCCTTGTCCTTGGAGATCGGTCCTCGTCCTTGCAAATCGGCCTTGTCCTGGTCCTTGTAACTTAGTCCTTGAAAAATCCCTATAAGGACCAAATTTCTTGTATATCAGTTTCAATTGTTCTGATAATTATGTTCCAAGGTAAGTAGTATGTGGATTTATATTTACATACTTGCTTTGAGTTACTATAAATGTGTAGTCATTATCTCCTTTATAATACCATTTGAGGAGTTCCCTTTATAATACCAGTTGAGGAGTTTCATTTATAATACCAGTAGAGGAGTTGGTTGTTGTAACAGAATTCTTTGTTGCCCAGCAACATCGGAAATGGTCTCATAATTACCGGGTAGACTTCATCATGCGCACATGACTGATCAGCTGCTGGAAACACGTGTTTATTTGAAATGCAACATTGCTGTTAACTAGATTATGTTCTACAACATTCTTTTTTTGCTTTTCTAATTTTGTGATTCAAATTTTAATTGTCTTTGGTTTTTTGTTTCTGACTTTTTTATCTGACAGAGGTCGGTCTTTGATCCTTGTCCTTAGAGGTCAGTCCTTGTGGTTCTTGTGCTTGTGGGTAAGTCCTCGTCCTCGTCCTTGGAGGGTCGGTCCTTGTCCTCGTACTTGGGGGTCAGTCCTTGTCCTTATTCTCGTCCTTGGGGTCGGTTCTTGTTTTTATCCTCATCCTTGGGGGTCGGTCTTTGTTAACATCACTGATGTTTTTATGAAATCGTATTTATAGTTTTGTCTATCTGAAGGTACCATTTTAAAACGTGATAACATTGAACATAATATCATCTTTTTTTGTTTGCAAAAAGGTATGAAGGTAGAAATCACTTTATTTATTCAATGTAAATTTTTGCAAGCAGTGATTCAGTTGCAAAAATTTGATCAAATTCTCTGTAATAATTTGTGTTTTAAATTCATGATTCTCAAGCTTCTGAAACGTTTAGATGCAAATGAGATTTGACGGCAATCTTGGTTTTGCGGTGGCCTTTTGGACAAAGGGGTGTGAGAGTGCTGTGGAAGGGTTAAATCGTGAGTTGGCAGAAGAGCTTAATCTTGATCTCAAAAGACACAGCCTGGTACAGAAAGACCACATCTGCACTCACGTTAATGACAAGAAAAGACTCGTCATGCATTTCTATGCATTGGAAGTAACGAAACTGGAATTTCTTGAGATAGAACGAAATTCACTTTGTGCTGCAGAGTGGGAGTTGAGGTGAGATAATTAATTATATAGGTATTATTATATTGCACTTCTATAGCACCTGCTATAATAGTCTTAAAGGTATCAATCAGTTTTACTCCAAATTCATCCGTAAAAGACCAGGTCATTAGACTCATTACAGAGAGCAGTCAGAGTGGCATACAGCAGATGGACTATTCACATAATTGCGAATGGAGATAGGACTGTAATGAACATTCTTCACTCAGCTATGTTCCTCATTCTTTGTTAAGTTAGTGTCTTGTATAACTATTGTGCATTGTGCCTACTCAGAAAAGGAAGAGGTTGTTCTGACCAATTGCATCTGCACCCGCTCTGACCAGCACACTCGCAACTCAGGCTATAGTGACCACAACCTGGCCGTTGCTGGCCCAGTTATTTGGAACAGTCTGCCAGCAACATTGTGTTGCCTCGATTCCAGCATGACAGTGTCCTCTTTTAGAAGGCAGCTGAAGACATCATTGTTTGATCTGGTTCGCAACTGACATTAGCACATATGCTGCTTTGTGTATATTTGTGCTCTAGAATAGTTCTTTAAAAAAATAATATTAATAATAATAATAATTCAACTGTTCATTAAGAAAAACTACAATACAATTAGTAGCATGACTTGGGTTGTCAGCACCTAGGCGGCTAAACAACTAAGCAAGGCATCGGCCTGAAGTCTTGAGAAGCAGAAAACGGTCCTCGCTTGTATTCTCATATTACACAAATCTGTACTATCCACATACATTTAATAATAATATAATAATTTAATAGTTGCAGTACTCTAGTCTGTGTTGCTCTTGCTAGATTATTTAATTTATTCTATATTAACATCTTATGGCACTATTCGTCTTGTGATGAGCTCGAGTTGCACGAGTCGAAGTAGGCCTACAACCGGACTTTCTTTGATCTCTACATCTTTTCAAAAGCAATGGCCTGTTGCATTTTGGATAGGGCCTTCTGTATATACTCTGAATTAAGACAATCTTTGTCCACCAATAAAATCCTTAGTACTATCATCTAGAGTTAAATCGCATCTCTTTCTGCTTCTTTTTTCTTAGTTTGCCTTGCTGCTTCCCCACTCCCACTCTGACTGATCTCTGGAATTGACCCTTGTCCTGCTGACCTTGAAACTTTGGCTATAGCTATTTCAATGGTCGATTAAGCGCATAGGAATAAGCAGCCTCTCTGGCACCTGCTTTCAAAAACGCTATAAAAATTCACAAAATTTTACTTACTTGCATTGTTTTAAAGAGCTATCTAAAGTTCCTAAACAGGGTTAAACTTTCATTTTGGTATCAATTGTTGTATTTATTACTATTTTTCCATCTAAATGCCACTCCTGGTACTTGCTGCCCAGGGTGGCCGCCCCCTCTGCCCCTTTTTACTAGAATAAAATGAAGAAATAGTCTTGTGTTTTTTTCATTTAACACAGGCAGATGACTTGATGTTAAATCAATAAAACACCTGACTACATGACACAGGGGACAAGGGAGGAGAGAATGGTAGCACCTTTCCCTGATCGTATGAACCAGGACTGGTCCTCCTCACTCCCAGGGCCAAGTGATGTGCAATACATAGCCTCTCCTTGTGCCAAAAACTGTCTGTGTGTGATGAATTACACCCTACTAGAGGTGTCTCTGTTACGCTGAACACAGTGGATCTCGACTGCCTCCAAATTCTGTCAAGTAGATTCATGGCAGAGGAAGCAATACCTGTGTGGTGAAGAGACTCCTCTCGCAAGTTAGCCATGCTGTATTCATCAGAATCTCCGCTGGAAACTATTTCTCAAGCATTCTCTCTTCAGTCCTGGATGGATTCAAATAAATTGCTTTTAAACCCGGCAAAAACTGAATTTCTACTTTTAGGCACAAAGCCCCAGCTCAAGAAATTTGACTCTATCAACTTTATTAAACTTGGGGATTCGACTATTCCTGTAAGCACTTCTGCACGGGATCTGGGAGTAATTTTTGATTCCCCACTTTCTTTCACAAATCATACAAATAGCATCTTTAAAGTAGCTCACTAGCACCTTTGTGATTTGTACTGTATATTTCTAAATAAACCTGCATTAATGCTCTTGGCAAATGTCTTATAGTGTCTAGCCATCTTGATTACTGCAACTCCCTTTTGGCATCTCTAAATCCAACTTGGCTAAACTCCAATGAGTTCAAAATTCACTGGCTAGGGTGGTTTCAAAACCCCCAAAAAGTGAGCATATAACCCCAGTTTGTAATGGTCTTCACTGGTTTCCAATTAGAGAAAAGATAGACTTAAAAATTTGTCTTCAGGTATACAAAACACTCTATTACAGGGAACCTAGTTACCTTCTTTCATAACTTTCTGTGCAAGCAAACAAATACACGACCAGATCCTCGTCTGCAATAGTTCTATCCCTCTCCCACAATCAGACAGTTCTTGGTTCTTGTGCCTTCTCAGTGACCACCCCCAAACTCTGGAACTCATTGTCTCAGCATGTGCTCATTGCAAATTCATTACAGATATTTAGAACAAGATTAAAACCCCATCTTTTTTACCTGGCTTATCCACCATAGACTGTCACCCGTTTGTCTGATCGGATACCCTGGATTTGATCTGGATCTTTAATGATTTGGATTTTAGTGTTCCAGCGGTTGATACTCCTGTGCATTATGAAGTGACGCTATAGAAGTTTAAGATTTGATTAGATTAGCTGTGCGTGTTTGAGCCAAGATAGCAGAATGAATCAACCTGTTCTACGGTTTCTGAGCCAATAGGGATAGGTGTCTTGATGTGACCAAAGCCAAGGTTCTGGGTCTTTGTTTTAGCCTACGAGATGTGAAGGCCAAATTTGGAGGCCTCAGTTTCCATCTGCAGTAGGATATCTTGAAGTTTCACGTGACTTTCATCGAAAAGACCAGCATTGTCAGTGTCATTGAAATCCGTAAACTTGTAATCACCCAATTGAACACCCATGTTTCTTGTAACAACTCAAGTCATGATATAGTCCACAGGACAGCAAAATAAAGTGGGGCCAAGATACATCCCTGCCTTACTCCAGAGATAATGTGGAATTTTCCAGAGTTTGCCAGTTTGCCAAGGCGGATCTGGCCTATGGCACCAGTGTGAAGCTCCTTAATGAGATCTAGCAGGATCTTGGGAATGCCACAGCCTGCCAAAGCTTTTCAGAGTGCTTTCCTGTCCACAGAGTCAAAGGTCGCTTGAAAGTCAACATAGACATCATTCAGTGGCTTGCAAAATCTGTGATGCACTGCTGATAAAAGACGCAAAGCAAGGATGGCATCCAGTGTAGATCTACCATGAGTGAACCCAGATTGCTGTGATAGACGAACTTTTTTCAATAATGGTTGTACCTGAGCTAACAGGACATGTGCAAAGACTTTGCTGGGTACCGAAAACAGTGTAATCTGACGATAATTCTTGCAGTCATTCCGGGGTCCTTTGCCTTGTATAGCGAAACAATAATGCCATCTTTTCACGCCACTGGTACTTGACCAGACCTTCAAACTCTTTGAATGATGGAGTGCAGTATATTTGCAATAGGGTCAATTGCACACTTTAGCAATTCTACTGGGATACCATCAGCGCCAGGTGCTTTGCCATTCTTAAGTCGGCAGATTGCATTCTTCACCTCAGCTAACGTTGATTCATATGTTATCATACTTGGTTTGAAGGTTGCAAGGATTGCAGTATCATCCAGCAGCGGGGACTGCATGCCACCTGTGTGGTTGAACACCTCTTCATAATGTTCAACCCAGTGAGAGAGGGTGGCTTCCATTGTAAGACATGGAGTACCCAGGCTGTCATTTAGAGTATAATTGATGTTGTTCATGGGGCTATGGACTGTTGATATACACTGAGATGACAAAGATGATGGTGTTTGGCCACAAAGAGTTTGGAAGAAATTAAAGCAAATAGAATAGAAGTGGAGAATGTAGAAAATGTCACCTATTTTGGAATGCAACAAAATACCAGTTCTTGCAGTGCCTTAGATTCATACAGCTATGCCACAAACACAGCAACAGACACTGGCTGAGATACGGCAAGCAATCAGACACCTGAAGAACAACAAGGCTACCAGCCCAGATTGTATCACACCAAAACTCCTGAAATCTGCAAAGGATCTAGTCTGCAATACCCTCCACAAACTTTGCAATTGTATGGACATATGGTAAGTTCATGCAGAATTGATAGAAGACATCTGAGTGTCATTGTATAAAGGCAAGAGGCCCAGATCTCAATGCTTAATCTACCGCCCTATCTCACTCCTCTCGGTTCCTGGCAAGGTCTTTGTGCATGTCATCCTGGCACACATCCATCCACTGCTCAACTAAATGAAAAGGTCCCTTACCTTACCCGCACTCCTCTTGCTGTAAGAACTGCTGCACTGACATTTCGACCAACCACTGAGCATTAAACACATTGACATAAAGGCCACTTTCTATCCTGTATACAGGAAAGTCTTATCGAATGTACTGAAAGGAGGCGGGGTGCCCGATGTACTAATGAAACTTATACAAGACCGTCACAAAGGAACAACCACTCATATCTGTACAAACGAGAGAAGAATTTCTAAGATTTTCTACACGAAGCCAGGATTGAGACACGGCTGCATTCTTGCACGTGCTTTGGTCTGCTGTACAATTGACTAGCTCATGCACATGTGCATTGAAGAATTCTGTGCTGAGATCGACAATCATCGCTTCAGTGACATCAATTACACTGATGACAGTACAATCAGTACTCAGACTGCACACAAGCACTTCACAGCTATGAGTTCGCAGCAAACACCGTTGACCTGCACACCGACTGGAGCAAGCCAAGCTTCAGAATGTCAGAACAGGACCTCACCTCCATTGGTGACAGTTGACGGACACTCCATGGAATCTGTCTCCACATTCACATATCTTGGTTCAGATATCGAGAGCAAAGACTACATCCATTCATTCTTCTCCATGGGTGCAATATCCTTTGGTGTCTATTGCAACTTGATTTTTGCCTCCTCCATTCGTCTCTGTTTTATGTGGCTTTGTAAGCTTCATATACTGTATGTCCATGTTGCACCATTCTTTGATATTGTCTATCCGTTCTTTTTGTGGTTTTCCCCTGATGTTTTTGTCTTCTATTACTTCAAGCATGATTCTTTTTAGCAGTCTTTTGTCATTCATTCTGCAGATGTGGTCAGATAGTTGGAGTTTCCTTTCAATGGCTCTTTGGATTATGTCTTTCTTTATGCTCATTCTTTGTTTTAGTGTTTTGTTATTGATCTTGTCAAACCATCTGATTCCTATGAATATAATACCATGCTTAGGCTACTCCACCCCAGAAATCATGAGACGCATTGGGATGGCGAGCAGGCTTATGGGACGTCTCGACTGAGTCTGGCAGTGCTGTGCTAGTTACTTGCAAAATGTAACTAGTTGTAGTTACTAGTTACAAGGGATAAAAAGTAACTAGTTACTGAGATTAGTTACTAGTTTCCAAAAGTAACTAGCTAGTTACATTAGGCCTACTAGTTACTCAAAAAAGTAACTAGTTACTTACTAGTTACTAGTTATACTAATTACATGGCTTGTTATTGATGCTGCACAGCCTGCACTTAGGCATCAAAACGTACAATAATCAACGAACGATCGAAGATAATTCAAAATTCTGTGTAACCAACAGTCACAGTTCCCTAATAGGCAACTTTAAACAAGCAGTGTAGTCTACTGACACAAAACATGTATCAATGTTTAACTGAAGTTCATTGTTCAAATTAGATTTTTATTAGCTCTCAACAGTAAAAGCATTTCAAAGTGCTTGTCAGTTAGATTGTGTCTGCGTGGTGTAAGAATCTGCCCACCCACACTGAAAAGTCTCTCTACTGTTTACTGCTTTTTGTCAGTTAATGATTGAAGTTTACTCCTTTTATTATCGCTCAAATACAATATGGAGTTTATATCATAAGTAAAGTACTAGAGGCTAGTGCATGATGGTGGCAGTGCGATCTATGGTTGCCAGTCATGTGAAACAGGAAGAACGCCTGGTGTTCCGGTATGTAAGTTGTTGTTAATGCAGTAACTCAGTGACAGTGAGTCGCATAATGCAAACGCTTGAAATGCAGTAACATTTATAAAAGTAACTAGTTATGGTAACTAGTAACTAGTAACTAGCATTACTAGTTACTCAAAATAGTAACTAGTTACTGTCAATAGTTACTCTTGGCTGAAAATAACTAGTTACTCCACTAGTTACTCAAAATAGTAACTAGTTACAGTAACTAGTGTTACTGTAACTAGTTACTACCCATACCCAGCACTGGAGTCTGGAGTCAGAATAACTTGAAACTTTGTACAAAGCTAAGACTGTACAGTTCTCTTGTACTCTGTGTTCTTTTGTACAGTTCCAACACATGGACATTGAGGAAAGTTGACCAAACCCGTTTAGAGTCTTTTCATATGACATGTCAGCAACAGATATTGAAGATCAAATGGCTTGGCTTAATGCGAAATATTGTTATCAAAGAGATTGCACAGTTGCAAAGATCTGTCACCTATCATATTCGACCGTCGTCACTCCCTGTTTTGGCATATCAGACGATCATCACTCTTTTTTCGGGCACATTTCCCACTTGCCTACATCCATACTAGCTCGTGCAGCCCTTGAATTATGCATTAAAGCCAGAAACTAGATCCCTTCTGCCCCAGAATGGCAAAGACCCAGGGGGCATCTACATAAAACCTTGCTGCAACAGTTGGAAGAGGATCATCAGCACCCTGTTGAGAATCTAATTTCTCTTGCTTTGTACAGGATTGGCTTTGTGCAACAGTTAATGAGTGAGTGAGCAGTATGTACTTGGCAGTAATTGTTAATCGTATTTAAAAGTCTAAATTACACGAGAAACAGAAATTACAAAAAGCAGAATGAATACAAAAAGCAGAATGAATAGAGCAGCAATATCAGCCATTATATTTGGTTTTTATATTTTTTATATTTTTATTTTTTCCCTCCATGGATTGTTGTTAGACTGAACATTTCTAATGCCTATACTCTTTGACTAATCTTGTATTTGCCCTGCTGCTGCTTTTGCAGCCTCGGCAGCTGCCTGTAATCAGTGGATCACTGCTCGGAGGGAGAGAGGGGGAGGGAGGGAGCAAAATCCCTCTATGGACTGATGTCTTTGTTCTTTATGGTCTGGCATTTGCAGCTGTGTGTTGAACCACCCCACAACGTGCTCTCCGTCTCTCTTTTCCTAGTTTTTATTATTATACCATCTAAAATTTTGATTTTATTCTCAAATATTGAGATCTACATAAACAAAAGTTAAAATACTAATATATATATATATATATATATATATATATATATATATATATATATATATCACAGCATGAATAAATCTCTGAAATACAGTTAAACCTCTTTAGCTTGCCCTCTTTAGCTCTCCAAACTCTCCTCTCATTACGGATGGAATAAGAACAGATTTCCACCCATGTAATCTACATCTTTACGGTAGGTCCCCAAGCTCAACGCTTGCCCTTGCCACAACTTTCAGAAATCCATGCCAATGCATTTTTACCTCTTTAGCTGGCCACCATGACTTTGGTTACCCGTTTGACAGTAGGCTATGTTCTTGAACTACTGTTTACACAATTAATGATCCCCCCCCAATGAATACATCGGTATTGATGATCAGCTAATGGTTGTGGTAAAGGTCTGCATGGAGCAAGAATCTGCCCCTGCCCCGCAACAGTCTTTGGACATAAAATTAACTTTTCAAACAGGGTGGCAGGAGGTAGAGAATCTAATTTGTAAGTATGCGCATAGGGGATTCCACAAAATGTACGGGTCCACCAGGGGGGAGGTATGAAAATATTACTTTCTTTGCATATATAATATATGGATGAACCCTTTTGCTATATATATTTCAATTCCTATCAAATTCATAAGTTAATAAAGATTGTATTTTTGTAGAGCCTTGGAATTGTTCGAGTGCCACTGTATGTTGTGGATGATCAAACCAGAGGATTTCCCCTTTTCCTCACCAATAGATTTGCAGGAAGTGCTAGAGAACAGCTTCTGATCACAATTCGTAAAAAGAACATCCTTTCATCTCAGCAGCTTGATTATGCGATCAGCTGTTTCAAGAAATATGTAGGGTCAAGTAGTTAATAGCTTAGCATTTAGAACACAGATTTGTTAATGTTGGGTTTCATAAGAAATATAGAATGTTGAGTTGTTGATGTTTGTGTAAAGAGTGTTTTGTACTTTTTTAGTTTCAGCATTCCAGTTACTGTCTAGCACAGATTTGTATTCATTTAAAGTATTGATAGAAAAATTGTAAATTAGTTTAAAATAAATATGGAATTTGTATTTTAATGTAATTACATGAATTCATTTAAAGTGATGAGTAAAGAGGAGGGAAAAAGAATGTTTATTTAAAACCTTGATTTACATGTACTGTGTATACTGTACAGTTGTCAAAAAATTAAGCTAGAGAAATTTGGGCCTAGGTGATTTTTTGGGGAAATGACAAATGTGCACAGCAAATGGCTGCAAATGAAAACTGTTTTACATAACAACCATATTTTTAGGTCCGTTGACTGCAAATCTAAGGTAATCCACAAGTTATCAGACCAGAGATTTACGTGTGTAAGAACTAAATGTGAAGCAATTGCAATGAATGTCATAGCGCGGGGTCTGGGAACTATTTTACCCATTACCCCCAGCAATATATTTATATTCAATACATTACCCCACAGATTTTTTTAAAGAGAGGCCCTCATTTTTTAAACGTGAAAGGATTCTTTTACAGCCACACAACAATAAATACATAAACTTTCATATCAAGTTAAGCAGAATATAAATAAATATAATGCAATAAACTAAATTAATACTCTCATTTTCAAGCAAAATGGTTTATTTTAAATATTTTCACATCAGGCATTTGAGAGACGATGTTGTTTCATGCTGTATATGATATAATAACATCAAAATAGACATTTTGTGTCAAAGCAATTTGGATAGTCTTCGGAATCCAATCGATTTCTTTGCTTTGGTTTTATGTTCGTTTTGTGTGCAATTTTGAAGGCCTTTGTCGCTGTGGACATCCAAAAACACAACAGCTCTGTTTGGCCTTCCAATTCGATACGTGCTTCATTGCTGGAGTGAAGTTCGAGAAGTGCCTCATCTCTGCTCTGGCATATCGGCAGTCTTCACACTCTTCCAAATACAAAGCCAACTTTGAAAAGGCAGCTGTCTTATTTTGTTCTGCCTTTTGTTTCCAATTCTGAAGCTTTAACCCAAATGCTGAAATCTTTTCTCTAGCCGAAATAAAATTGACGTTTTTGCTTTGCAATACTTTGTTCGATGTTCGATAATATTTAAAATAAACCATTTTGTTTGAAAATAAGAGTATTAATTTAGTTTATTGTATTTATTTATACTCGGCTTAACTTTATATGAAAGTTTATGTATTTATTGTTGTGTGGCTGTAAAAGAACCCTTCACTTACTCAAAATATCAGCTAAATATGCAAGGCGTTCAACCCACGAGAGGTTTCTAAACGTATTTGCAAGAACGTGCTTTTGATCAACAACAAAAATGTGAAGTTCAGTTTTGAGCGCTCACACTCGGTTCTGAAAATTTCCACGTGAAAGCCACCTCACCAGTATGAGCATAGAAAAATTTTAAATCGGAATACGCCCATTACCCCCTCAAAATTTCATATTACCCCATTTGGGGCAATTTACCCCTGTTCCCGACCATTGAAGGTGGAAGATGGTGATTTGAAAAGCTCAGTAATGTAAGACGGTGCTTGACCTCGAAGTGCTGCAGAAACAAAAATTACTTGTTTGAATTGAATGCGGTCAGAAATTGGAAGCCAGTGGAGGGTGTTAAGCATAAAGTCTGAGATGCTAGAGTAGCGAGGAGCTTTAGCCACAAGACGCGCCGCAGCAATAGGACAGATTGCAGAGTGGAGAGCAGGCTTTTGGGCAGGCCAAGATAAAGAGAATTGCAATAGTCTAACCCAGGGGTCGGCAACCTGCGGCTCTTTCGAGATCATGTCGTGGCTCTTACAGTTCCATGCGCACAATTTTTTTATAATATTTTACTTTCAAAACTTAAAGAAATATTGCAAACAGGATAAAAACCATGAATGTAAGAAGGGGAGAGGATAAAGCGTCCCTATAATAAATTCATTGCCGGTAGTCAAATTAAAGCACTGTCGAAATGTAGTTGTGCAGCTGGTAGCAACGCCAAGTTTTTCTTGCGGCAAATGAATGCGCCATATCCGGTCATCCTCTCTCTGCACAAGTGTCAAGTGGACAGCTCTAAAACAAATACCGCGAGTTGAGGCACTCATATTTGACGCATGGAATAGTCTTCCAGAATGCTACAATGAGGTGAAGAATTTGGCATTTGGAGTGCTGACGATCTTCGGGTCAACATATTCGTGCGAGCAAGCGTTCTCTTGCATTAATACAGATTAATACAGTATAATAAAAAGTAAAGTAAGAAGCCAACTAACAAATAAAAATCTAGAGACGTGCTTGAAATTGAAAATAACAAGTTATGAGCCAGATTTAACCGAACTTTCAAAAAACATGCAAGGCCAATGCTCACATTGATGTCATTGTAACTATTTACTATGACTATTGTAACGATCCATTAAAATCATTTATGTAAGGTTTAAATTTTGTATATGAATAAATATTACTTCATATTTAAAGCCATTTATCTTAAACCATAATTCAAATTTATATACCTAATGACCTAATGATAATCCTAATCAAATACCATAATATTGAAACAACAATTTTAGTGGCTCTTTAAAAACTGAGAAATCTTGTAAATTATAACTTTTGGCTCTTTCGTCTCAAAAGGTTGCCGACCCCAGGTCTAACCAGCCACAGAAGCATGAACCAGAGATTTGGCTGCAGATAAAGCGAAGAACGAAGAACCCTAATTTGCCTAAGTTGGTAAAAGCAGGATCGAGATAGTCTAGTAAAGTGCTCTTTGAAGGTCAAGTTACTGTTACAAGTTACCCGTAAATACCAAGGTTTTTGATACAATTTGAGAAGGATAGATTAGGAAAGAGAGAGTTCAGTAAGTCATAATTATTTTTTGAGTGCAGATATTTAGTACCAAGCCAGATGTTGAGATTTGTCAGGGTTCAGTCGACATATATTGGAAAACATCCAATCCCGAAGAGTTGGAATTACATTGTCTACCGACTGAGTGAGCTCAGTATGAGAAGAGTGAGGGCAATGTCGGTAATTATGAATGTCATCAGCATAGATGTGCACAGTTGAAGCCAAATGATCTAATTAAAGAGCAAAGGTCAGCAGTATAGAGTATTACAGCCAGAGGTGCGCCATCCCCCTTGGCTGCTAGAAGCAGCTTCCCCCTTCCCCATCCTCCCTTCCCTCTCCTACACCTAGACGGAGATCCGGCACGGATTTATCTACATCACATTATTATATTATTATTACAGAGGGCGGAAGATGGCAGAGTGGGTTACGTGCTGGAGCGTCAGTCTGACGGAGCGGGTTCAAGCCCCGTTAGTGCCCCTAGTGGCTTTCACACAGGCAGTAATGCCTCCTAAGCCACTTTAAATCATGCTAAGTTTATTATTATTATTATTATTATTATTATTATTATTATTATTATTATTATTATTATTATACGAAGACTAGCAGTGTAACATTTGACACTGGACATTGACATCCCGCCGCAAATTTATGGAAAAAATCCTGGGGTCCGAGGTATAACCTCGAAAATTTGTTAAATAATAGATGCTCGTAGTGAGTTTCAGTGCGTTTTGGACGGTACATCGCACACTTTGGTGCACCAGGATAGGTCTCAGTCTCATACCAGTAACTTCTAATTCTCAATTTCTGGTAAATTCCAACAGCCACAAAGCACTAATAGATGTAAGTTGAAACTAAAGAGAGATATCACAGTAATTGCGCTGGCAAACTATTAAAAATTATCTGCAAATGATCTATTTTGTTTAGTATTTAGTTTAAAATTTAGATTTCTCCAACAACCACACCTAGGCCTACATCATTTTTTTAGAGGCATTAAAGCTGCAACAACTGCAGAAGGGATAGCTAGATTTAAGGCATCTGACTTAAACAAGTTATTAGCAATACCTAATTGCACTGTTTCACAGTCTTGAATGGATTGTAATTTGTTGATGGAGGTCTTTGCAAGGCTATAGTGGAGGGAGTTGCAGTAGTCTAATTTTGAATATAAACTTCATGTAAGTCTATTGATTTGTATTTATTTATATTTCACATTAAGTTGACATTCTGCATCATTATAATGACTGTACGTCAAGGTGACAATAAATGACTGTACGTAAAATCTCAGGGGGGAATTTCCTTCCCCCCTAGGTTTTCTATGAAGCATTTGCTTCCTTTCCCTCTTGTGTGGGCGACCTTGTGTACAGCAAAGGACCAAGCACCAAGCCTTGGGGAACACCAAAAGGAACATGAAACCAGTTTGAGCGGGAATGTTCCAGAACAATCATTTGAGAACGGTTAGCGAGATAGGATGTAAACCACAGAAGGGCTTAATCAGAAATCCCAAATGAGAGTTTGAGACGTTTCAACAATATATCATGATCAACCGACATGACATAAAAACGACGCTTCTTCTATTTTTAACTCTTAAAAGCTGTGCATTCTAGTGATGTTCAAAAACCGAACCGAAACCGCGGTTTTTCGGTTAAAACCGAACCGAAACCGACCAAAATTACACGAGGTTAAACTGTAACAGCTCTAATATAGAGATGGCAAATAAATATTCATTTATATTCATTATAACGAATATTGGGTTATCATGTTACAGCGCTATAAAAATTGTCTTAGTAGTAGTAGTAGTGGTAGTAATAATAATAATAATAATAATAATAATAATAATAATAATAATAATAATAATAATAATAATAATAATAATAATAATAATAATAATAATAATAATAATAATAATAATAATAATAATAATAATAATAATAATAATAATAATAATAATAATAATAATAATAATAATAATAATAATAATAATAATTGGGCTCCAATAAATATTAACGACTAAGACTTATTTAAAACATTCGTTATTTCTAACGATTTGCAGCGCCATCTATAGGAGTCTACGAGTCTACGAGCATAAGATTGCTTGCTGATTTTCCCACGCTTTCCGCTTGGCCGCCAGGCAGATGACTAGCGTGGGCCACCCACGGCCAAAAGCTGCCCAGTTCTCCCACCCGCTGCAGCTAGCTGGCATGCATGCATCTGCATTACCTACTATCAAGTTTTTTTTTTTTTTTTTTTTACCTACTATACTGGACTCATAATGAATCTAACGACTTACCCTAATCTAACGACTTGCCCTAACCTAACGACTTGCCCAGACTAACGAATAGTGGTTAAGATTAACGATTTGCTGAAGTTCGAATACTAGTCAACAGTGCTACTGCATCTACTGTAGCTCTCGAATATCATTTGTGTCGTTCACTATAGGGCCTATACTGCTACGTAGTGTTATTTTAAAATAACAACAGAGATGATAGTATTTGCAGGAGAAATAGGAATTCAAAAACTAACGGAAATAACAAACACTTTCTACGAAAAAGGAGTTTTACCAGAAGAACTATGCAGTTCAATCTTTGTAGCTATACCGAAAAAAGTAGGGACAAGGGAAAGTAAAGGACACAGAACCATAAGCCTCATAAGTCATGTGACAAAAATAATTCTAAGAGTACTGCTACAGAGAGCAAGACAAAAAATAAGAGATCAAATAAGTGAAGAACAGTTTGGTTTAAAAGAAGATAGTGGTTGTAGGAATGCAATCTTTGTTCTAAGGATGCTGAGTGAAAGATGTATTGAAAAGCAGAGAGATCTTTACTTATGCTTCACTGATTATGAGAAGGCCTTTGACAACATCAAACATGAAGACCTATTTGAAAGCCTGAATAAAGAATCGACGGAAAAGACAAAATATTAATAGCGGATCTATACCGGAAACAAGAGGCAGCTATTAGACTAAATGGGGAAATAGGAAAAAAGATAAAGATCTTAAAGGGCAATCTCTTTAAGATCTTTATCTCTATGAGACAAGTGTGCGGACTATCACCAGATTTTTTTCAACTTGTGTGGGGAGGAGATATTCGAAATGATCAAGGAGATGGAAGGTATAAGGATAGGAGGAAAAAATATCAATAACATAAGATTTGCGGATGATACAACACTATTATCGTACTCGGAAAGAGAGCTGCAGAAACTGGTGGACAAACTAGCAGAGGAAAGCGAGAGAAAAGAACTAAAAATAAACATAAAGAAGACCTTCACTATGGTCATCACAAAACAAAAAGAAGTGCCGAAATGCAAGATTTTATTAAATGGAAGAGAAATAGAACAAGTAACTTATTTCAAATATTTGGGAAGCATTATTACAAGTGATGGTCTGATGGAAGAAGTGATAAAGACATAATAACAAGAATAGGTATGGCAAAGTCTGCCTTCATGGAAATGAAACAAATATTAACGAACAAGAAAATATTAAAAGAACAAGGCTCAGAGTGTTTAGATGCTATGTATGGTCAGTTTTGTTATATGGACCTGAGTCGTGGAACATATAAAAAAAGATTAAAAAGAAACTGGAAGCGGCAGAAATGTGGTTTTATAGGAGGATGCTAAAGGTCCCATGGACAGACAAGAAAACTAACGAAGAAATACTACAGATGTTGGAAGAGAGACGAACACTGATGACTACCATCAAGTTAAGACAGACGAAATTTTTGGGCACGTGATGAGAAAAGAAGGATTAGAAAACTTGGCAGTGACAGGCATGGTGGAGGGCAAAAGATCAAGAGGAAAACAAAGATTAAAATATACAGACAGAATGAGAGAGGAAATGGGGATAGGAAATAGCATCGAACTCCTGAGGAACACTAGAGATCGAGAAAAGTGGAAGTCCATGGCCGCCGACGCAGCAATGCATGGCACCTGAAAGAAGAAGTGTTATTGTGTGTTTTAATAATGAATAATAATTATTAAAACATATAAATTACGTACTGAAACTGTACTATTGTACTGTATTGTACTGTATAGATTCGTCAACTTTATATAGTTATATAGTTAGCGTCAGTGGCGGTTCCACGTGACGTGGAGGATAAGTGGGGTGAGTGGGGATGCACCCCACCGGACTTTTTTGCTTGTGAAATCGATTTTTGGAGAAAAAATATAAAGTAAAATTACGGGGGGAACTGCGGATGACCTTTTTTGCTTGTTGACTTTTTCGCGAAAGTCTAGTAAAATTAGAGGAAAAATTGTGAAAATAGGCAGAAAATTTGCCTTTTTATCAGCCTTTTCCGGCAAAGTTTCTTGATTTGTTCCTTCTTTTTTCATCCCCACCAACTTCCTATAGATTCATTTCATCCCCTAACCCCACTAAGAAATCCTGGAACCGGCTACTGAATATTTTCTAGTGAATATTTTCTAACGAATATTTTCTAAAGAATTTTAGAAATGAATATATTAAGATTAACGAATATTCATTTCTGACGATATTTGCCATCTCTACTCTAATACCATGCAGACTGTCTGTCTCTTGACTTTTGTAGCGCCTGTTACACGTTTGCTGTAGAAGGAGTTGCGAGCAGTTTGTTGCTGATGGGCGATTTGGATTCAGTCCGACGTCCCGTTAAGATCTGAACAGGGGAGAATTTAAAGTGAGGTTTTCAGACGGTGAATTTCGCCATTCAAGAAGAGCTAAAAATATCAGAATTGGCCTCTTTTATTTTTATATATTTATATATATATATATATATATATATATATATATATATATATATATATATATATATATATATTTAGTTATTTATTTATTTATTTATTTATTTCAAGACAATTTCTATAGCGCCGTGCCCTAGGCTTAAGGCCTACGACAAAGGCGCTGCACACACAGTCAACCATAACCTAAACTAAAAAGGTGCGTCTTTAGTTCTCTCAGGAACGGCCCAGCTGAGTTGGCCTCAGTCACTGCGGTCGGCAAGGCGTTCCAGGGCAATGGGTTCCCGCGTGAGAAGGACCTGTCTCCGAACTTCGGGGTCTGTCACGGAGGCGGGACGTGCAGTAGAACACGATGGCCGGAGCGAAGTAGCCGACCTCTTTTGCCTTCTTCTTCATCAGCTGTTGGTTCTGACTGCATTTTCAGCTTTGCCGTTACTTTGACTGTAATGCGGGCTGCTAGTGACATGTTCAAACTCATATTTTCTGCAAACTGCCTAAATTCCACTGAATTAAATGGCGAGTTGTCACTATTTCTCTATCTCACAGTGTAGATTTTGGAGTGCCTCAAGGATCTGTTCTTGGGCCTGTACTGTTCATCCTTTACACCACACCACTGTGCCCCAATCTGGTATAAATCATCGCACACTAGATTGATTGACGTCCAACTAAACTCAACAATACAGACCATTACGGGTACTCTACGTTCTACTCCTCTACCCTGGCTTCCGGTACTCAGCAACATCCAACCTCCTCACATTCGTCGTTAAGAGGCGACTGCTAAGTTGTTGACATTCAGGTTCGCCTGAATAACAGGCTTCCTCTTCACGCTGATATTAAGTCGACAGTGGTCACTGTTGAACCGCTTCAGGACAGGCCAAGGCCGCTATGCGGCCAACTTTGTTCGCTGGGGTCAGACTTTTACTTTACGAATCACGCGGTGCTGAGCAACTCTTCCTCTAACCTACATTATGCGACTCTGCCACCAAACTGTGTATTCGGAGAGCCGGAGACAATGGCACACATAGTGAACGACTGTCCAATTACTCGTTTTAACGGAGGTCTTCCTGGTCTTAATGCTGATGATGATGAGGAGGCTGTCTGCTGGCTTCGCACGCAATGCAAACGCTTATATATATATATATATATATATATATATATATATATATATATATATATATATATATATAATATATTATATATATATATATACCAAACCGCTCTCATCTTTCATTAATTCCCTCGATATAAATCACCAACTCTACACCGATGACCAGATGTGCAAAGCAGTGGGGGGGGGGGATGGGCCAAGCGAGCGCCGAAGGCGCGAGGGTCGAGGAGCCGAATGGCGGGGGGGTCTGGGGAGGGGGCTTGCCCCCTCCGCAGACGACTAGGGCGTCTGGGGGAGCGTCGTGAGTACGCCCCGCGGGTTCCGGGGCGGAGCCCCGGCCGCCAACGATTTTGGTGCATTTTGTCGTAAAAGAACGTCGCTGGTGACACTTAACACCTTAACCGTGTATTTAACTGTAACTCATTGTAAAATGGACGGATATATCCGGGATCAGTAGTTAAGGGGTTAAATGTCATATAGTTGCAGCTTACGTAGCCAATATTATTTATTGTTTTCATTTCATAAAATGGGCCTATTTGGCCGGTGTGCTTTGAATTGGAGGAGGGGGAAATGCTTGATTTAAGCAAAATTTTGCAAACAGTCTACAAATCTCAAAAGTTCTACATCCACGTCCGGGAGGTGCCTTTGTTTACGTTCAGAGTCATCAGGACTCAGGAGTCGGCCTATACACATTCCCGGCTCCCGATCAGAGGATTCAGGCTTCAGTGAAAGCTTGCGATAATCTATCATTGAGCAAGACATTAGGCTGCTATCCTGTGATTCCTGTATATATTTAGTTGCAGTTGCAAACTTGCAGTATCAGCCTGCAGCCCTGCAACTGTCCAGCTTAGCAGAATAGCGAATCAATTGATGACACTGTTTCTTTCGCTTTCTACTTCTTGCCAGTGAGCGCATCAGACGCAGAATGACGGTTCTCCTTTAGCCAATGTTCCACGTATGGCACGGGATTAAATGCAGCAGGGTGCGGACCATTTGTCTTTAGGAAGATCAAATCAGATAAGGAGTCGATGGATAGTCTATTACGAACAGCTGTCATTTATGTTCATGCATGAAAAACCTCGCTCGCATTCAGCCGACGAAACTGGTAGCAGACTGACTCGTTGATTTAGCTTATGAAGCCTTATGAAATGTCTTCCCAACTCGCTGTGTGTTGTTCTTAAATAACAGGAAGTCTTCGAGTGCAGACCTGCTGTCTAGGCGACACAATTTGGCAAGATTTAGAACATGCTCATCACTAAACAAGGCTCGCTGGTTGCAATTCCGATCTTTGGGCCATGAAGTGGGCTCAAACAGGCACCAACTTCCAACAGATTCTGTTGTGGAAATTTTGATTTTAAGTTGCCTAACAGTGCCTGGATAAATTGCAACTGCATCTGGCTATCATCATGATCATCGCTTTCCGTAAACATTTGAAAACACATCTGTTTAATTGTGCTTATAATAATTGACATAATTGACATTAATTGTAATGCGCTTGCTAACATTGATTGATTAGGCGCAATATAAATAGCTAATTACATTACATTACATTACATTACATCACATTACATCACATCACATCACATCACATCACATCACATCACATCACATCACATTACATTACATTACATTACATTACATCACATCACATCACATCACATCACATTACATTACATTACATGATCAGTGCGTAATATCGGAATTCCTTCAAACTTGCAGGATTCACTCAACTGTTTCTTGACGGCATTCAATGTTTTCCCGTCCACAGCCTTAAGCGCTGTAAGTGAACCACTGACTGGTTATACCAGCATAGACAAGGTCACATGACGTACTAAGATCTTAATAACTATCGCCCCATCTCAAATCTTTCACTTCTATCAAAACTTACTGAAAAAATTGTGCTTTCTAGACTGACCGAACACCTTTCAAATAACTCGCTATATAATGCTCATCAGTCTGCCTACACTAAACATCACTCAACTGAAACCGTTCTCGCCTACATTCATGACAGACTCTTAACCGCAATTGGTCTCCGACAAGTTACTGGCCTTTGTCTCCTTGACCTCTCTGCTGCATTTGATACTATAGATCACAAAATTCTGCTCGAACGACTCTCTCTCTCTCTCTGGTTTGGAATATCTGAAAAAGCTCACAACTGGTTTTCATCTTATCTTAAATCCCGGTCTTTTCAAGTGTCCTGTCTTAGCCAAATTTCTCTATCTCACAGTGTAGATTTTGGAGTGCCTCAAGGATCTGTTCTTGGGCCTGTACTGTTCAGCCTTTACACCACACCGCTCTCATCTTTAATTAATTCCCTTAATTTAAATCACCAACTCTATGCCGATGACACTCAGCTATTCCTTTCCTTCTCACCTCTTTCATTCAATGCTTCTATTATTGAGCTTGAATCTGCATTCTTATCAATCTCTGCTTGGATGTCATCTAATCTCCTCGCTCTTAACCCATCTAAGACAGAGTTTCTTTTAATTGGACTGCCCCAACAACTCAAAAAAATCGACAATCCTAAACTAGTTTTGGCTCCTGACACCACAATAATCCCTGTTCCAACTGCTAGAAATCTAGGATTCAAATTTGATTCTTTTCTAAACCTCGAATCACAAATCTCCCAACTATCAAAAGCCTGCTATGTTCATATTCGTGACCTTCGCCGCCTACGCCCTTGCCTAGATACTAAAACTGCCTCCACATTTGCCACCTCAATAGTCCACTCCAAATTAGATTATTGTAACTCCTCTACTATAACCTTCCCAAAGCCTCTATCAACAAATTGCAATCAATACAAAATGCACTTGCTCGTGCTGTTACTAAGTCACCTATATTCTCTCATATTTCACCCATACTAAAATCATTACATTGGCTTAAAATAACTGAACGTATCCAATATAAGATAATAACACTTACATATAGCTCACTTCAGTCATCAAAACCTGTCTACCTTAGACAACTATTAACTCCTCAGCCTCCTCGTTCATCATCTTACCTCACTCTGTCACGCCCACTGAATCAGTCTTCCCTGAAAATTTGCAACCGTGCCTTCTCATACGCCTCACCTGAACTTTGGAACTCGATCCCAGCTTCCCTCCGCAGACTTGGACACTTTCAAACAATAAAATCCGATTCCTCATTTCCTACAATTCCCGCATTATCTCCTCAAGTCTTCAGGTCTAAGCTTAAATCATTCCTTTTTCTAAAATCATATCCTCCATAGCTGTAAAAACCTAGCCTCACTGCCCTTTGGATGTTGTCTATTGCCTGGCTGATATATAGCCTAATATACCTTCTCCGTAGCTATTTTAAGAGAGGCTGAGCGCCTAAGAATAAGCAGCTACTGTTGTGCTGTAACCAAGGCGCTATAGAAATCCACGATATTTTGCTTTACTTTTAATGCACAGAATAGCTAGTCGTCAATATCGTATTATTGCTCCAAGGTCAATATCATTGGAACAAATATTCTTGACATCTTCCTTGTCAGCCATAACGCCCATAAAATTTGAAATTTGAAAAAATACTCTCGACACCTTCGCTTACACGTGAAGTCTTTCTGTTAATGACGACGCTGGCAGGCACCATGCCGCACCAATTATAAAGCGTTCAGAGCTCTGTCGTTCCTGTCGTCGCAGTCTCACTTTGACTGCTCTGAACAACTACTGGACCAGTGACGGGGATAAAGACATCCCACCCTGGGATGACAAATTGTAAACCAGTGCCTGGGATGTCACAAACCAGTGACGGGGATAATCCCTGGCATACCCCCTACAAATCCCACCCTGCCGATGACATTCAGTTATTCCTTTCCTTCTCACCTCCTTCATTTAATGCATCTATTGTCTATTGTTGAGCTTGAATTTGAATTCTCATCAATCTCTGCATGGATGTCATCTAATCTCCTCGCTCTCAACCCATCTAAGACAGAGTTTCTTTTAAGTGGACTACCTCAACAACTCAACAAAATTGACAATCCTAAGCTACTTTTGGCTCCTGACGCCACAATAACCCCTGCTACAATAACCCCTGTTCCAACTGCAAGAAATCTCGGATTCAACATTTATTTGTTGCTAAACTTTGAATCACAACTTTTCTGTTCTTGGGTCTGTACTGTTCAGCCTTTACACCACACCGCTGAGCCCTATCGCACACCAGACATGAGTTTGAATTTTCTAAACTTTTAATCGCAAACTTTCAAAAACCTGCTATGTTCATATTCATAACCATCCTCACCTACGTCCTTCCCTTGATACAAAAACTTCCTCCACAATTGCCACCTCAGTAGTCCACTCCAAATTAGATTACTGTAATTCCCTCTACTTTAACCTTTCCTAAGCCTCCATCAAGAAATTGCACTCATTAAGAATGCACTAGCTCGCGCTGTTACTAAGTCACCTAAATTTTCCAATATTTTATCCATACTAAAATCGTTACATTGGCTTAAAATAACTGAACGTATCCAATATAAGATAATAACACTTACATATAGCTCATTTCAGTCATCAAAACCTGTCTACCTTAGATCACAATTAACCCTTCAGCCTCCTCGACCCACACGTTCCTCATCCTACCTCACTCTACCACGCCCACTGAAACAGTCATCCCTGAAAATCTGCAACCGTGCCTTCTCATACGCCTCACCTGAACTTTGGAACTCGATCCCAGCTTCCCTTCGCACGCATCTCAAACAATAAAATCTGAGTCCCCATTTCCTATAATTCCTGCACTATCTCCTCAAGTCTTCAGGTCTAAAGTTAAATCCTTCCTTTTTCTTAAATCTTTTCCTCCATAGCCTCACTGTCCTTTGGATGTTGACTATTGCCTGGCTGATCATATACCTTTCCCATGGCTATTTCAAGAAAGGCTGAGCACCTTAGAATAAGTAGCTACTGTTGTGCTGTTGCCAAGGCGCTATAGAAATCCACGAGATTTTACTTAATTACTTATGCACGTAGGCTGGTATCCCGTGGCGACTGAAATGTTGGCGCAAACAATATATAATGTTTGAAACTGCTTTCGAAGGAAGCCTATCAATTACGAGGAAATTTGATAGATGGTCCACACATACCAAGAAGTCTTTTTGATGAAATGTAAAGATGTCGCGAGCAATTCGCTCCCACGGTCTTGACGGCGGTGGATTAGATTATTAATAGTTGTCTTTGAAAGGCAACTTTTTCTCGAAACGGTTGCGTATGCAGTTGCGGATTTTCCACAGTACCGACTGGTACATCGGTACCGGGCCTCTCTTCAAAATACAAATTTAGGGCCTGTCTTTTCTAATAATAATTTTTAAAAGGAGTTTTAATTATCTATTTCTTTAAAGTAATTTATTTTCGGAGATATGCATGGATGCTGGTACCGGTCAAACTTTGGTGGTGTTTGGACATGGATTATTATTATTATTATTATTATTATTATTATTATTATTATTATTATTATTATTATTATTATTATTATTATTATTATTATTATTATTATTATTATTATTATTATTATTATTATTATTATTATTATTATTATTATTGAAACGTACTGATTATTGTGTTAACTCGTCCTATCAGAACGGCGTGAACACATTACAAAGAATCACACAAGAATTACACAAGAAATCACGAGTAGCTCCTGCAGAATAGCCAGGTTTTAAGTTTCTTTTTGAAGGTGTTGAGCGATGGAGAGAGTTGCACAGATGGAGATGGACAGTTCCACGCTCTCGACGCGGCCACAGGGACAGTGGCGGCTCCACACCCGGAGAGCCCGTGCCCCCTCTTGAGTGCCTGGCCTCCAGTGGCCTCCCTATTCGGACCCTATACTTAATACTACATTCCTAACAGCAAATGGTTGGCTCCCATGATTAGAAGTTGCCACCATAATGCCCCCCCATTTGCCAAATCCTGGAGCCGCCACTGCACAAGGGACGCGCGATCACCGACAGTTCAAAGGCGCGTCATCGGTACGACCAGTGAGGTGGATCGGGCAGATCTCAGGCGTTGCCGTCCTTCCAAGTCAGCCACTCGTACCATTTCAGTCGCCAGGGTTGCAGGGTTGACACCGTTCAGGCATCGGTAGGTTAATAACGCGAGCTTTAAGTGGATTCTTTCTGGCGCTGATAGCCATTGCAAATCACGAAGCGATGGAGTTATATGTTCACCTGGTGGAATATGGCAAATCATGCGAGCAGGAACGTTTTGACCGGACTGAAGACGGTTGAGAAGGTTTTCCGTATTCCAGCGATGGTGGCATTGCCATAATCTATAATTATGTCAGCACTAGGGTGGAGACCAGTGTTCAGAGTGCAGTGGCTGACACTGAGCGACAAATACTTCTAATCAGCTTGAGGGCATTGAAGCATCCAGCCACAGTCTTCGCCACGTGTGTTTTCATTGATACGGTATTATCTAGGAATATCCCGAGGTTCCGCACCGATGACACCGGCTGCACATCAATTCCGTCGATACGTATGCAGGTAGACGGTACCATATGGATTAGTATTGAAATGCATGCTCTATGTTATGTCTACGCCTATACCTCATATACCCGGGTTTAGCTGACCTAAATTAATGGTATGGCTGGACTCTGACCGGTTTGTGCATTGCTTCCTTATGCAGATTAGAGGACTCAGCCTGACTCAGCCTGAGTACCTGTGCAGCGACGGTCATTTCCAGCGATGGGCAACTAACTACAAAACATTAGTTTAACTACAACTAAATTTAAACAAGAAATAAGTATTTATTCTTTTAGTTGCAAACTAACTTTCTTAAATAGTTAACTAAACTAAAAAATATATAATTAGACTTTTTGCAACTAATTTTACAACTATTTCCAAGGTATCATGAAATATATGCGATGCTCAGTCAATGAATCATCGAATTCATTAATCATTGTCTATTTAATATTTAAGTTTTAGTCTAGACTGCAGGAACAGAAGTTTCTCGAGTTTGCTTGGAAAAAATGACCCAGAAATAAATAAATAAATAGAAAAGGTACTGTTATTGAGAATTCGGGACAACAACAACTAAAACATTTAAATTAAATTATTTAGTTATTAACTACAAAATTTCAGTTAAACTAGCATTTTTTAAAATTTGAATATAATAATAACAATTAATAATAACAATATTTAATTCAACTATGAAGATGACTCAAATTTTTTAGTTAAACATTTAGTTAGTAACTAATTAGTTAACTAGTTACTCATCACTGGTCACTTCTTACCACCGGTTAAGAAGCGTGGGGCAAGGGAGGAGTATGTGTATTTGTATGGCTCCGTGCCCTTGAAATGGCAATTGCATACAGACTAACTCCGTAACTCGACTTGAAGTCTCATTGGTTTTATCGTGAAATGCGTAACACCGCGACGGTGATCTTTTTGGGAAACTACTACACATTTTAGTTATACTTAGTGTTTTTTTAAAGGTGCCGGAACTCATCTTCATTTATGATTAAATTAATCAGAATTAACACTTAAATAAGTTAAATAAATATAAAATATGAAATAAGTCATAATACGTGGATACGTAGGCACGCTGATATCTAGCAGATCATATAGCCAGTTACAACTTGAAAAACTAAAATAATTAAATAATTAAATTAATTAAAATTCTAAATTAAAATTTTCTGGAGGAAGTTTCCGGTAGAAAACAAGCACTGGTTATACTGTAACAGAAATTCAGCAATGACTAAGCGGTTTCGCCGGTTTACATCGGGTGCTGAGAAGCGGGCTGTGAAGCGCCATTTCAAAGAAGTAGGTGCTCAGCAGAGGGGCGTTAGACAGCTTCATACAGAAGCGCGAGAATGTATCTGACGCCCTCACAATCTATGTGACTTTGCCAGTTTCCAATTGTACTGGTGATCGATCATTTAAGGATTAAGAACTACTTATGCTCTACCATTAAAAAAATTTGTAATCGTGCTTTGTCATACGCTGCACCTGAGCTTTGGAACCAATTCCAATATCTCTTCGCTGTCTACATCAAAGCCAAATAACAAACTCTGAGTCACAATTGTCTCCCCTTCTTGCAACATCTCCTCGTGTTTTTCTTTCTAAACTAAAATAATTTCTCTTTATAAAATCATTTTCTCCATAGCTGTAGCGTCCTGCCCACTCGCCCTTTTGATTAAATGACCCGGCATGAATGACCCACGTACCTTTGGCTATCGCTACTTCATTTGAGATTAAACGCATAGGAATAAGAAGCTACTTCGGTGCATCTTTTGAAAGCGCTTTAGAAATTAACGAGATTTTACTTTTTTACTTACCATGCTGCAAGAGCGCCTGTCATCCTTAGCCATAGGCCTACTGAACGTCGAAATGAGCTCGTGAAGACTATCGACTTTGCACAGCTAGTGGAGACCTCTGTTACAGTCGTCGGTGACATGTTGAGACAAATTTAGACTAATTACCAGTTACGGTGAGTTACCACTAGTGGTCCAGTACACTATTAATAATATAAACAGACGACAGGTTGACCGTGCCCCAGTTCCCGTACACTAACTGCATGACTGCAAATTCAATGCAAGTTTATTTCAGTTGAAGTTAATGGCATTGAAGGCATCACCTACAAGCGATGCCTGATTACCTATCGGGCCCTGAACGACACCACCTGTCCTGACTACATATCAACACTCGTATGTAGGGCAACGACGAACGACAGACGCGCGGAACTTCCATCCAGTAGCCGGACATTGTTGATCGTCCCTCCGCCTTCAAAGACCGCCGTGTTCGGTGACAGATCAGTCACGCGGGGAAATCCATCCCTGTGGAACTCGTTGCCGAGCGATGTTATTAATGCGAAGCCGGTCGGCTGTTTTGAGAAGCTCCTAAAGACACACTTATTTAACATCTATTTTAAGTGACTCCTCTGTAAAGCGCTCTTGACTTTAGCTCCAGTTATGTTACTGCGCAAAATAAAGTGTCGTAGATAATAATAATAATAATTGAATTGCCTACTTTTTCAATTATGTTTGTTTATTTTTACTTCGTTAAGTGACCACGATGGCGCCGGGTGGCCTCCATGGAAATATTTGTACCGGGCCTCCAAAAATTTAATTTCTTCACTGTGCAGATGCAACACCTTTAAAGTCTCTGTTGGATGTCAGAACGCAATCCGGGCCAGTAGACTAACTCCCTCGCACACCTCATGGTTCTATTAAAACCCATGTGACTGGAATGTCTATTCAAAATCTCCGGGCGTGCAGGTGCTGGTACGACGAGACGATCGGCTTTGTAAATCAAATCTCGACAGACGCTTAATTCATCAGCGAATGTCGAGTAGGCTTTAATGGCTACATGCAAATGTCTCGTATCCTAAGTCCATCCATTGAGAATTTGCTCTGTCAACAGACCGGCATACTCTGTAATTAACTTCAGTGTTTGAGGTGAAGTGATCATCCGAATCTCTGCTGTCTGCTCAGCGTCACATGTCTGGAGAATGGTTATTTCCTCTGTGGAAATCTGTTCTTTGCATCGGGGAATGTAAGTTCTCGATAAAATATCAGCTATTATCGATTTTTTCTCCGCGCGGAATCGTCATTTGAAGCTATACTTTTGCATTAGGAGTAACATTCTCTGAAGTATTTTCGGAGCAGCTGCTAAAGATTTTTCAAAATGGCCAATGATGGCTTATGGTCCGTTTGACAGATGACGTCGCTTCGTGCATATGCATAAGAGTGGAATCTTTAAAATGCGGAAAGTCGAGCTAATGCCTCTTTTTCTGTTTGCGCATAGTAAATTTCCATTTCAGTCAACGGGCGACTGGCGAACTCAATTACCTTATTTCCCTTCAAAATAGCAGCTCCAAATCCACTCTGCGTCAACTTGATTGAGCTTGGATCAAAATTTCCTTAAAACTGTGACAATAGCTTGAAACTGGGGCTGTGTTTAACATATAGCTGTTAGTTGTTCAAACACGACGCTGTGACGTTGGTCCCATCTGAATTCATTGTCGACTTCAATAACTCTCGAAACTCTGACGTCACATCGCTGAAACAAGGAGAGAAACGGGCTAAGTAATTTGTCATTCCGAGAAGTCGCTGGAAAGCTTGCCTGTATGAAGGCTGTACGAAGTGCTCGATAGCTTCAATCTTGGATGCATACGACTTCAGACCGTCTTTGGTCAAATCGTGTCTTAGAAACGTAATGCTTTCACAATGTAATTTCATGTTGTCTTTGTTTAATTTCACCCCCTTCTCTCTGCAGCGAAGAAAAAGTGGCATGAGATTCGCGTCGTGGTCCTGCATGGCTTCAGCATGAGAATTTCCACTTTTTGTTATCAACGATGCATCGTCAGCGATGCAAAATACTTCCTTCAGTCCCGAAAACGTCGCAAGAATTCTTGATTGAAAGATTCCTGACGACACACAAAGTACAAATGGCATACGCCTATAGAGATAACGGCCATATAGGATGTCGAAAGTACAAAGGAAACTCGATTCCTCGTCGAGAGCAAACAAATTGAACGCATTCTGGCAGTAGACGGTGTTGAAAACCTCAACTCCAGAAAGCTTATGCAGAATATCATCCAGTGTCGGTAGACAATACTTACTGCGAATCAGCGCAGGATTCAGGGTCCTTGTCGGATCAGGACACAGACGTAAATTCCCATTGCTTTTTATAGTGACGACAAGTGCAGAAACCCATCCGTTACAGGTGTTATTATTTTTGGGCGCACCAATTTCTGTAGTTCTTTCTCGGCTCTGTGTCGTACTGCAAGGGCAGTTCGGCGAAGAGGCAGCTGGACTTCTCGAAACGATGGATCTAAATCGTGGTGGAATGTCCCTTGAAGCAGTCCAAGCTTTCCATCGAATAAAACTCCAAAACGGGCGAAGACATCGGCCACCGTTAAGGATCGACGGCTCAGCAGCGCTTATATTATGCTTCAACGACGCGAAGATCCAATTCTTGACAAATCGACAAGCTCAAGATCGGGCTTTCTTGCGCAGTGACGTAGAGCTGACAGCTGTTGTCTCGTCTTCGGATGGGTGATCATCGCGTCGATCATTCCTGCAGTCGGCAACTGCAGACTGTTGAACATTTTCAGCACAGATTTCGCTGGGCGCAGCGCAGGCCTATCTGAAAGATTGTCGTAGATTGCTTTCGAAATGGCGGTGATTGTGCTTCTACAATCGAGCACAAATCGGACGCGCATTCCGTTTTCTAGAAGGTGTGTAAACACTCTGCCTCGCGCATCAGTCGAGTTCAAAACGAATACTGATTCTAAATCTTCAGAGAGTTGTCGGATGCTACCTTGAGTGTGAAGTAGTTATTCGTTCACAAACAGCGGCGTAGTGATTTCGTCCATTGCGTGCCCGACAAATGGCGCCAAAAGCTGAGCAATTCGATCTGCCATTCTCATGACGACGACCGCAGAAACGACAAGAATCTCTCGTACCTTTATCATGGCGATTCTGGCGTTGACTTCGACGCTGGCTCTGGTCTCTGGTCTCGCGGCGTCGGCTTTCGGATTTCGCTTTGTCGTTCGGCAAGGTTCGGACTTCCGACGTAAAGCGTTCATCATGCTCTGAATTGGCGCGAGGTCGCCTACTGCGCTCGACGCACATATATGGCCTTTTGGAGGTCAAGGTCCTGCGTCCCAAGAAGTTTCTTTATTGTAAGTAAGTAAGTAAGAGAACGTCAAGATTATAGTGGTAACTCGTTAAAAAGACTGCGCGAACACTTTAAACAGAATTAGCTAAGTAGCTAATCTTGAAAAGCCAGAACTTCAGTCGATTTCTGAAAATATCCAACGACGGTGACTCCCGTATGTCGGCAGGGAGCGAGTTCCAAGTTACGCGCAGCAGCCACCGGGAAGGCACGATCTCCGACAGTGACAAGACGCGTTCTCGGAACGATAAGCAACGATGTCGTTGACGATCTAAGTCGCTTGCGGCCCGCGAGGTCAGAAACGCTGCGAAACTCAGATGCAAGATAATTCGGACCCAACACGTGAAGGCAGCGATATACAAGGGTTGATAGTTTGAACGTAATGCGATCGGGCGCCGACACACAATGAAGATCCATAAGAAGCGGGGTGACATGATCATATCGGGCAGAACGAAAGATGAGACGAGCGGCACTATTCAAAACTGACTGCAAACGGTCGAAAGGCAGGTGACCCTGCAAGAACAACGTTACCATAGTCCAACCTAGTCAGTACCAGAGCAACAACCAACGTCTTAAGGACAGCTTGAGAGACAGACCGACGCAGACTCCTAATCAAACGAAGAGAAGAGAAGCTGGCGACAGTCTTGGATACATGACACTTCAGGGTAAATACTCAAGTTCCGCACTGAGGCAGCAGGGTGAAGCTCGAGATCGTGGATCTTGACACAGTCACGCGGCAACAGGTGTTGTTGCCTCTCGGTGGCGAACCAGAGCATCTCAGACTTAGAGACATTAAGCTGAAGCCGATTAGACAGACTGACAGCTCATCCAAGCACCAGGTGATACGCTCGAGAAGCAGATGCGTTTCAAACGGCCAACAGCCACCATAGATCTGACTGTCATCCGCGTAAAGATGTCCATAAGCCCATGTTTGAGGATGATACGTATAAGATCGGCCACATATAAGGTAAATAAAATAAGACCTAGGACCGAGCCCTGCGGAACGCCACAGGTCACCCGAGATGGAAAGGTCCTAGAGTGAGGACAGCGGACAAATTGCGTGTGGTGATCAAGATAAGAGGAAAACGATCTGATGCCACGTGATTAATGCCATAAGAGATGTTAAGACGACGCAGTAGGATGGAATGGTCTACAGTATCAAATGCGGCCGTAAGGTCAAGAAGGACAAGGAGGGCAAACTTACCCTGATCAAGTTCACGAAGTATATCGGAAGTGATTTTAAGAACAGCCGTTTCAGTAGAATGGAAAGCACGATAGGCATAGGCTCAGGAAGGAGACCGGAAACTGCGAGATGGTCAATGAGCTGTCTAGAGACGAAGCGTTCAAGTAGCTTCGACAAAACAGACAGATCGGTCTGTAAGAGCCAATATCAGAGGCATCGAGACCCGGTTTCTTAATCCGCGGTGTCACGAAAGCGGCCTTAAACGACTGCGGAACCTCACCCAGTTGTAGCGAACGATTCATGAGCTCGGTAATAAACGGCGCCAGAATGTCGCAACACTCTCGAAGAAGGCGCGTCGGAAAAGAATCACTGGCGCAGCACTTGTCGGGCAAGGCGCTTAACTCCGCCGAGAGAACATATAGAGCTCACGCCCCTTATCAAATAGCATAGCATTCGACTAGCAATGCTATAGCATTGCTAGTCTCTACTTGCTGCTTAGACGTTGATGCTAATACAAGCAGTCATTGCTAACAATCGTGTAGCAAGAGACTCTATAAGAAATCAATATAAGTAGCGTCTAGTGAGAAGTCCACGCCACACCGAGAGAGCGCGAAAACCGCCTAAGGAACAACTGGACGGAGCCGGATTGAAACAGGGGGGCTCACATTCTGAAGTGGCCGCCAATACGGCGGACACCTTTTTGCTGAAAAAAGCGAGAAAATCACGGGCCGTGAGTCTATAAGGTAAAGGCGCGCGGCCACGTCATATGAGTGCATCAATCGATTGCCAAAGCAGACCCGGTGAAGTACGCTCGCGCTCTACCTTACTGCACCAGAAGACCTCTCTCTTCCGACCTATCAGTCGTCGGTATGCTCTGCGCTGTTTGGTCCACCCAGCAGTAGACGCCACGGTATCAGCAGGGGAGGCACCCCGAGCCCGCCGCTCCGCCTTACGAAGCATCATCTTGGCACTACGACATTCATCGTCAAACCACGGATCAGGCGATCGCTTTCGAAAGCTCACGGTCCTGACCGGTATAAACTCATCGAGCAATCGAGTGATCTCACTATTATAAAGCAGAGCCATGGACGCAGCATCCAAGTCAGACCAGGGCGTGACATCAGCGAGTGAAAAGAGTTGCAAACCCCCTTCGAAAGGTCGAGAGGTCGAGCTTACCTTACGCACGACGACTAACGTTAGCATAGATAGGACGCGGTCGAGAGAGCGAAACATTCCACCTCAGCAGATGGTGATCGGAGAGACCAACATCATGAACTGAAGTACAGGAAGTAAAGGCGGTACGACTGGAGGCGAGAACATCCAGCACAACACCATTCTGATGTGTTGGTCCAGTCACAGTACGCTCGAAATTGTAGGACACGAAAAGATCATGCAATTGGTGACAAGCAGGATCGTTGTCCCTATCGAAACGCACATTAAAATCGCCTACGATACAGACAGGATCACAAAACAACGCCAAGCCACCGAGAAGAGTCATCAGTTCTTGAAAAAACAGTGGAGTAACAGCGGACGATCCGGGGCGATAAACGACAACAAGCACGCAAGACGTCACAGAGGAAGCCCGCGCACACAGAATTGATATTGTAACATAAATTTTGAATCTCACAATAACTGAAAAGGAATTTTTCTAGACTTAAACAAGCGTTTAATGTAATAGATCATAAAATTCTACTCAAAAACTTGACTACTGTGGACTGTCTCAAATTTGGTTTTCCAATTACCTATCTAACCGTTAAAAATTACGTGGGTCAACTCTCAAATTCCGACCTCAAGGACATCAAATACAGGGCCGTTTTAAGGTCTTCGTAGGCCCTGGGCACTCTCATAATCGTAGGCCATCCTCAACTTAAAACCTCCAAGTTGCCAACTACGCAACCAACTGTGGATTAAACTTTAAAGTTAAACACTTTCGCATTATTTTATGACTTCATGTTTAATAATATAATGATTTGGGAATGCACCCTCATCAGTTTTCGATGTCAAAATTTAAATCTAGTTCTACTTCCTTCTGGACAGATCTCTGTCAACTGATGAAACAGTTTCTAAAGCCAAGGCACTAATTATGATGTATCCATCAAATCTGAAAGAGGCATTTACTGACGAGTTTCTTCTATTTTCACAAATATTTGGCAAGATTAAAAGTGTGGCTGAAATGCTTAGGGCTCAAATAAAGAACAGGATGGTGATACGTTTTCCAACTGTAAATATTGCTTTCCGAATCTACCTTTCAACTTTTTTAACAAGTTGTGAAGGTGAACGTTCATTTTCCAAACTGAAACTTATATAAACTTATATTCAACTTATATTCAGGACAAACATGACTATACTCCCTGGCACTACTTTAAATCGAAAAAGACTTGATGCGGGAAATGACATTTGAGGACATCATAAGTGACTTTGCTAATGCAAAGACCCGAAAAGTTTACATATCGTAACACTGCTCAAGTGCTCATATTAATAGATATTATGCTGTTTGTGAGTGCTAGAGTTAAACAGTGCTCACTGTGCCCAGTGGATAAAACGGCCCTGTTAATATGGAGTGCCTCAATGCTCAATAGCCTACTAGGTAGGACCTCTTCTCTTCTTAATTTTTTATTAACGACTTACGTCATCTCTATTTAAATTCTTATTATTCGCAGATGACACTACTTTATTTGCAAGTTACAATAATTTTAAAGAACTGACTTTCCTTGTACATTCTGAATTTTAAAAATATTAAATTGGTTTAAAATTAACAACTAGGCCTACATGTATCTTTTCTCATTTGCACAATCTGGATCCAATACAAATAGATGATACCAACTCAATTTTAGTCTAATTCACTCATACCTAACCTATTATAATATAATATGGGCAAATACTTACAAATCAACAATTGGTAAAATACAAATATTACAAAACAAGGCAGTAAGATTCATATTCAAAGACAAGAATAATACTAACACTACCAATATAATCAATAAATATAATCTTTTAAAAATTTAAAATATAATCAACAACATACTTCTCTATTTATATATCAATATCTCCATGACATTTGACCCCATATTTTCTATGAACACAGATTATTTAAAACCCAAAATAACAAATGTGAACTTAATCTTAGACATAGAAACAATATTTATCTTAAAAATGCATAATCTAATGTCAGATTATTTTCTATCAAATTATGTGGATCACGAATCTGGAATAGTCTGCCCTTGGACCTACAAAATTTAAACCAACTAGTAGCACTAGTTTCATTTAAAACAAGCTTCAAAATGTTTCTTTTAAAATGGCAAACTGAATTTACCCCTAACTAATTGTACAATAAAATAAAATGTTTACGTCAACAGTTTTAGCCATAGACACAAAAACTATGGTATACAATATTGCCGATCATAATGTATGGATCTGAATGCTTGAAGATGAAGAAAGAAGATGAAAGAAAGATACTTAACTTCGAAATGGCATGTTTAGGAAGAATGCTAGGAATTACAAGAAGAGGTAAGATCAGGAATGAAGAAACCAGAGAAAGAACGAATATGAAAGACACGGCAATAGACAAAATCCGAAGGAGAAGACTACAGAGGTTTAGACATGTAACAAAAATGGGAGAAGAAAGACTGCCTCTGAGAGCCCTGCACTGTCATATTGAGGAAAACAGAAGTAGAGGAAGACAAGCTAAGAGATTGATAGATAATATAAAAGAAGATGTCGGAAAACAAAATCTGAACTTAGAAGAAGCAACACATATGGCAAGAGACAGGAAGACCTGGAGTCATCTCGTATCAAACTCATCGTCATCATAGATGATGGAAGAAATGAAGAAGAATTATACCATATATATATATATATATATATATATATATATATATATATATATATATATATATATATATATTAGAAAGATCTCGCTTCGCTCGCAGTGCAGGATAATACTAATCTAATACCTATACCTAATACCCAATCATTGAATTCATGCTGAACAACATTTCAATGATCGCCACCTAGCCAAGCTCTGCGCCACGTAATAATTAGGCCTATGTACGTTAAAATCACGCAACTGTGGCCATTTGTGACGCTGTACGCGTATTTTGTGTACGTTAAAATGTACGTTAAAATTGCGCAAGTTCCTCAAGCTACGAACAATTGTTACCAATAGCAACGTCGTCGCACGCCCACCCCGTTGACGCTGCAATGACTAAACCGTGCTAAACTACGAACAATTGTTACCAATAGCAACGTCGTCTTCGAACATCGCCCACCAACGCATCGCGACGTAAGGACTAAACCGTCTACCAATAGTCAACCAATCAGAACGCTTGAAGGTAGCAGACATACAGAATAAGGATTTTAATATTATAGATATATATATATGTGGTATAATTCTTCTTCATAATATATATATATATATATATATATATATATATATATTATACCATATATATATATGAATTATAATATATATAACAAAATCTTTATAAACAAAATATATATGAATTATAATATATATTTAATATAATATATAAATCGGACTGACCTTTGGATTTGACAAAAAGAGATTACGATTCAAATCCGGAGCGGCCACCAACTGATGTCTACTACACTAGTAGTAATAGTAGTAGTAGCAGTAGTAGTAGTAGTAGTAGTAGTAGTAGCAGTAGTAGTAGTAGTAGTAGCAGTAGTAGCAGTAGCAGCAGTAGTAGTAGTAGTAGCAGTAGTAGTAGTAGTAGTAGTAGCAGTAGTAGTAGTAGTAGCAGCAGTAGTAGCAGCAGCAGCAGTAGTAGTAGTAGTAGTAGTAGTAGTAGTAGTAGTAGTAGTAGTAGTAGTAGTAGTAGTAGTAAGAGCCCTTTAAATAAGAACCCTTCTTCTTGTCTTCCTTCCTTTTACGCAATTAACTAGGTTATACGTTTCAATGATTTAATGACTTGATGATGATGATGGTGATGATGATGATGATGATGATGATGATGATAATGACGACGATGATTTTGCCACAGTTTCAAGTGTGAGTTAGAAGATCAGGACCATGAATACCAGACAGCAAGCCGGAGTAAGAGGGGAAATATAATAATCTTTATTCGTGACAAGCAAAGCATCAAAAAAATAGTACACAAACAAGGAATAACACAAATCAACTGAATATGAACGGTAGTTCAAAATCTCACGAAATATACAAATTACGAATTTACTATTTTTTATTGAGTTCTGACGGTCGATATATCTTTGCTTGAATATTGAAGAACGAGGAACATCAGATAAGAAGCATTCGCCGACCAGTGTCTACTACTGTCTCAAATCGCTGGTAGTAGTAGTTGTAGTAGTAGTAGTAGTAGTAGTAGTAGTAGTAGTAGTAGTAGTAGTAGTAGTAGTAGTAGTAGTAGTAGTAGTAGTAGTAGTAGTAGTAGTAGTAGTAGTAGTAGTAGTAGTAGTAGTAGTAGTAGTAATCGAGCTTAGTCAGCACCTCACTGGTGCTGACTAAGCTCGATTATGGTAATGCAACGCTTGCACAACTACCTACACAACTACCTACTTAACCGTCTTCAGTCGGTTAAGAACACCGCTGCACTAATGATCTACAAGGCCAAACTCGGGGATCATATAACACCACTACTCCGTGACTTACATTGTCTGTCTGTACCGGAACGTATTAATTACAAGCTTGTGACGCTGGTCTTCTACTGCCTGAATGGTGCAGGTCCTGCGTAACTGACAACCGAACGTGTCGCCGACCTGGAAGGTCGGAATCGCCTGAGATCCGCCATGTCCTCCTTACTGGCTGTTCCGAGGACGCGTCTCCGCACCGTAGGAGACCGCGCATTTCATGTGGCTGCTGCTAGGGCCTGGAACGGCCTACCTCCATTCGTTCAACTTTCCTCTTCGCTTAACATTTGAAAAAAGAGGCTAAAAACTTGATTGTTTCGCACTAGTTATGAACTTTAACTCTGTAATGTGTTCACGCAGCCCACCTGTGGACGAGTCACCACAATAATCTGAACGTTACTTACTTACTTACTTACTTACTTACTTACTTACTTACTTACTTACTTCCTTACTTACTTACTTACTTACTTACTTACTTACTTACTTACTTACCAGTTTTATCCAGTCCACTCGATCAAATTCCTTTTCATAGTTCACAAAGCAGACGTAGATTTCAAGGCCCCTTTCTGTGTCTAAATTTTTTACAAGCTTTTCAAATACAAGTTAAATAATTGAAAAATCTGTGTAATGGTAGGCCGCCGTTACAAAACGGGCCGTTTTTCTCACTCTCAAGTTAAATTTGCCAGGTCAGTCCAACCAGTGTTTATTCTAGTCACCTAGACAATGGGAGGAGTTTAACATGTTTGGTAGACAAAGTTTGTCATGTTTGACATGGAAACAAAAGGGAATCCATCCTTATATTTTTCCCTCTCGAAATGCCTGAAAAGAAAAAAAGGTAATCCTTATTTTCCCTCGAAATACCTGACAAACAAACAAAGTTATCCTTGTATTTTTATCTTTTCGATTGCCTGACAAACAAAAAGTCATCCTCGGTGTCGGGTCAATTGTTCGCACGCCAATTGATCGACTCAAATTGGCCGCGCAAAATTGATCGCGAGGTCAATTGGTCGCAAGACAATTGACCGCTAGCCAATTGATCGCAATATCAATGATAACTGTCAATTGAGCGAAGCTTCGCACTGAGAATGCCTCCTCCTGAGAGACGAAGCTCCCATTTCGAAGTTGTTGTTTATGAGATTGTAAACTTAAGATTCACTCTCAAGTTAAATTTTAGAACTTTAGGTCGTTTTCATTACAGCCAGTAGCGTAACCAGGGTTCTGGAATAGGTGTAGGATTAAATTAGATTTAACTTGTATTTGAAAAGCTTCTAAAAAATTTAGACACAGAAAGGGGCTTTGAAATCTACGTCTGCTTAAATCTACGTCTGCTTTGTGAACTATGTAAAGGAATTTGACTAGATTAAAATTTTTGAGAACGCGATTATTTTTGAGCGGCCAATCTGTGTCGATTAATTTGCGTGCGAACAATTGACCCCGAACCGTCATCCTTATATTTGTTCCCTCTCCAAGTGTCCAAAAAACCTCGTCGTCATTTGGAAGAATTTCAACCCCCAAGCCAAAATATAAATGGGAAAAACTTTTGGGAAAAATTCCCCCAGAGAAGGCATAGAATAAACAGAGTTCAACCCTGCCTCTTCCTTCCCAGTGGCGGCTCTAGGATTTGGCAAGTGGGGGGCCGTTGAGGTGGCAACTTCTAATCATGGGGGCCAACCATTTGTTGTTTAATGTATGTAGCATTAAGTGTAGGGTCCCAACTGGGGGGCACTGGGGAGGGGGGCAGGCACTCAATAGAGGCACGGGCCTCCCTGCCCCCGGTGGAGCCGCCACTGTTCCTTCCTTTCCGAAATCCTGCCTATCCATGTATTGTCTCATTCGTGTCTGAACAACCTTCAACATTATTTTCCTAGTATGTAATTTTAAAGGCAATTGTCCGATGATTTGAGCATTCTGTAGACTTTCCCTTTTTGGAATTGGGATATTTGGGGCCTATTATGATCTTTTCCAATTATTTGATAATTTTAACGTGTTCCACATTTGTTTGCATATTGCATTATCATTCTTTATGGCCTCATCTTCAACATTTGTAGTAGCTTTATAGGGATATCATCACTTCCTGGTGCTTTGCTGTTTGCTATACTATCCATTATCCTAGCCTTTCTCACTTTAGATTCCAGTATTTCCTGATCTAAATCTGTAAACTGCTCTCATTTTCGTGAGGCGTATTCAGAGTCTTTCTGTAGAGCTCTTCGGTATAGTATGCCCATTATCCATATCCTTTTGATTTCCTCTGCTTCTATGGCTTATCTGTCCTGCTGTCTGCATATAGTAAATCAAACCTTTAAAGCGTTTAAAACCCTAGTTTAAAATCACACTTTCAAAACCTAGCCACGCTGCAGCTCTGTAGCAATTGCAAAATTGAAACTCTGAAGGGCTGTTGCAAAGAAGTTTGTATTGTCAGAAATCTCTTGTCGGGTGCGTGCTATTATTAGTGTCGCGTGCTTTCACGGTCAACGCCACACACGCAATCAAGCGTGAGTTGCATTCTTCGCGCTCATGCAGGATAACCTCGGTAGGCTTACAGACTTAAGCACTGCACGTACAGCGTATGACAACCCGACCAGTCATAGAATAAGTCGCAAACTTTACGATAAGCGCGACATTTGTTGCTCGACATCAACGCAACAAATAGCTTGATCCTTCACAAGATACGGAAAATGTTAGGAGATTAAGTTCTGTTCGTTTAAGTCTGAGAGCTGGAAATAATTCACTAAACTCGAGACTTTTTCAAGTCATCAAAGAGATTAGACAAACGAGATTAGACCAGTCGTTTGTTGTGGAAAACACTTCCGTGTCTAAATCTCGGTAAGCTGGTCGAACCGTATGCCTAATTTAAACAACTTATAATAATTCGAAGTTGATTTGTTTGCTGAGCGGTCATATACAGCAATCAACTGTGCTATTTTAAACAGCAATGTCTGTAGCCAGCTTGGCCGAACCCGTGATGTGGCAGTTGGAAGATCTTCTCCAGTGCATGATCTGCTTCGAACCGTATCGATCACCCAAAATGCTGAAGTGTGGACACACTTTCTGCGCAGATTGTTTGACTGGGTATCAGAAGACATACCTTCAACAAAAGGGCGCTGTAGCCGGCAAACTACCGTGCCCAACTTGCCGAGATCTGACAACTCTACCGCAAAACGGAGTGCAGGGGCTGAGGAATGACTTCAAAGTTCAGAAAATTGAGAACTTATTTCGAACGATGAATGTCAGGCGAAAATCATCTGTCACCGATTGTTGCGCCTGCCATGCGCAAAAGAAAACTGTGCCGGTTTGTAGAACTAACTGGATCAATTTCTAACAACAAGAGCAAGCATTAACATAGCTCACTTCAGTAATCAAAACCTGTCTACCTTAGAACACTAACACCTAAGCCTTCTCTACCCACACGCCCGCTGAATCAGTCATCTCTTAAAATTTGCAACCGTCCCTTTTCATATACTACTACTACTACTACTACTACTACTACTACTACTACTACTACTACTACTACTACTACTACTACTACTACTACTACTACTACTACTACTACTACTACTACTACTACTACTAATAATAATAATAATAATAATAATAATAATAATGATGATGATGATGATGATGATGATGATGATGATGATGATGATGATGATGATGATGATGATGATAATGATAATGATGATGATGATGATGATGATGATGATGATAATAATAAAAATAATATAATAATAATAATAATAAATAATAATAATAATAATAATATTATTATTATTATTATTATTATTATTATTATTATTATTTGATTTAAGTGGCTTAAGAGGTTAAGTAAGCATGTGTGAAAACCACTGTAGTAACTCCACATTCAATGACCTGGTTTTCTGAGATAGCCTTTGAATCCGTTCACTGTTTCAACTGTCACTCCCACCTCGTCCAAACGGTTCCATTTGTCCACAACTCTTGCACTAACAAATTTCCTTCCTTTGATCCACCATCTGATTAAACAATTTGCATTTGTGGCCTCTTGTGCTGCTATAGTGTGCGAATGTAAAGAATCGATCGCATTGGCACATCTACTTTCCCAGTCATTATTTTGTATGTATCTATGAAATCCTCTCTCTCACTCTCTCTCTCTATCTATTTATCTATTTATCTATCTATTTTGAGAGATGATTGATTCAGAGGTCGAAGGAGAGTTACATGAGAAGAGGATCTAGTAGATCCAGGTTGTTGTGGAATTATCAGATTTCTTAGGTAGACTGGTTTTGATGTATGGAGTGAGTTATAAGTCATCGATATTATTTTATATTCAATGCGAGCCAGTGGAGAGATTTGAGTAATGGTGTAATGTGGCAAAATTTAGGCGATTTAGGCGATTTAGTTACTGCACGAGCTAAGGCATTTTGAATCGATTGGAGTTTACATATGGAAGCCTTTGGAAGATTGTGAAACAGTGAGTTGCAGTAGTCTAACTTAGAGTGAACTATTGAAGTGGCAATAGTGGAAGCAGTTTTAATATCAAGGTAGGGCGAATGACGTAGATCACGAATGTGATCATAACAGGTTTTTGATAGTTGAGATATGTGAGCTTCAAAATTTAGGGAGGAGTCAAAAGTAAATCCAAGATTTTTTGCAGTTGAAACAGGGGTTATTATTGTATCTGGGGCTAAAATCAGTGTGGGATTTTCAATTTTTTCAGTTGTTGTGGCAGTCCAAATAAGAGAAATTCTGCTTTGGAGGGATTGAGGGCAAGGGAGATTAGCTGACATCCACGATGAGATTGACAAAAATGCTGATTCTAGTTCAGAGATTGATGCCTTAAAGGAAGATGGAGTAAATGAAAGAAATAATTGAGTGTCGTCTGCATAAAGTTGATGATTCAATTTGAGAGAGTTGATTAAGGATGACAGTGGGGTAGTGTAGAGACTGAACAAAACCGGTCCAAGGACAGATCCTTGTGATACTCCATAGTATAGATCGGAGGGTGATGAAGTTTGAGTCTGGCATGAAACTTGAAAGGATCTAGATTGGAGATAGGATTGGAACCAGCGGTGAGCTACAGAAGATATTCCAAACCAGAGGGAAAGGCGTTTCAGTAGGATTTTGTGATCTATAGTATCAAAGGCAGCAGAAAGATCAAGGAGACAGAGACCAGTAACTCGTTGAGATCCAATGGCAGTGAGGAGTTTGTCATAAATGTATGTGAGGACGGTTTCTGTTGAATGATGTTTTGTATAAGCGGATTGGTGAGTGTTGTATAAGGTGTTTTTTGACAAATGCTCAGTTAGTCTGGAAAGAACGATTTTCTCTATGAGTTTGGAGATTTGAAATCGGGCGATAGTTGTTGAGATCCTCTCTGTCAAGGTTTGGTTTTTTAAGAAGTGGAGTTACGAGGGAATTTTTAAATGAGGATGGGAATGTGCCTGTGGAAAGAGATAAATTGATAATTTTTTAAATAGTTGGTACTAGGACAGAGGCACACTGTTTGAGAAGAGAGGTTGGTATTGGATCAAGACTGCATTGCTTGTTTGGAAAGGACTGCAGGAGTTTAGATACTTCTTCCTCAGTCACAGGAGTGAAGCAGGAAAAATTGCAAGGAGCTTCTGGTGGTGATGGGTGATGTGGAGATGTATTTTGATTGGTCATGGTAGATTTTAGATTGGTGCGGTTCTTAGAGATTTTTCCAGAAAAATAATTAGCAAATGATTCAGCAAGTTGCGAAATGGATTGAGGAAGAGGCTTTGCTTTATTGCGGTGGAATATACAATTCACAGTGTTCCAAAGTTTACGAGGATTTGAGCTGTTGGATGCAATTAAGTTAGAATAATATTATTTTTTTTGCAGATATGAGAAGGTTGTGGTAGTGATTTGTTGCAGAACGGAGGTTTTTAAGGTCAATACCGTCCCTTTTCATATACTACTACTACTACTACTACTACTACTACTACTACTACTACTACTACTACTACTACTACTACTACTACTACTACTACTACTACTACTACTACTACTACTAATAATAATAATAATAATAATAATAATAATGATGATGATGATGATGATGATGATGATGATGATGATGATGATGATGATGATGATGATGATGATGATGATGATGATGATGATGATGATGATGATAATGATAATGATGATGATGATGATGATGATGATGATGATAATAATAAAAAATAATATAATAATAATAATAATAAATAATAATAATAATAATAATAATAATTATTATTATTATTATTATTATTATTATTATTATTTGATTTAAGTGGCTTAAGAGGTTAAGTAAGCATGTGTGAAAACCACTGTAGTAACTCCACATTCAATGACCTGGTTTTCTGAGATAGCCTTTGAATCCGTTCACTGTTTCAACTGTCACTCCCACCTCGTCCAAACGGTTCCATTTGTCCACAACTCTTGCACTAACAAATTTCCTTCCTTTGATCCACCATCTGATTAAACAATTTGCATTTGTGGCCTCTTGTGCTGCTATAGTGTGCGAATGTAAAGAATCGATCGCATTGGCACATCTACTTTCCCAGTCATTATTTTGTATGTATCTATGAAATCCTCTCTCTCACTCTCTCTCTCTATCTATTTATCTATTTATCTATCTATTTTGAGAGATGATTGATTCAGAGGTCGAAGGAGAGTTACATGAGAAGAGGATCTAGTAGATCCAGGTTGTTGTGGAATTATCAGATTTCTTAGGTAGACTGGTTTTGATGTATGGAGTGAGTTATAAGTCATCGATATTATTTTATATTCAATGCGAGCCAGTGGAGAGATTTGAGTAATGGTGTAATGTGGCAAAATTTAGGCGATTTAGGCGATTTAGTTACTGCACGAGCTAAGGCATTTTGAATCGATTGGAGTTTACATATGGAAGCCTTTGGAAGATTGTGAAACAGTGAGTTGCAGTAGTCTAACTTAGAGTGAACTATTGAAGTGGCAATAGTGGAAGCAGTTTTAATATCAAGGTAGGGGCGAAGGCGACGTAGATCACGAATGTGATCATAACAGGTTTTTGATAGTTGAGATATGTGAGCTTCAAAATTTAGGGAGGAGTCAAAAGTAAATCCAAGATTTTTTGCAGTTGAAACAGGGGTTATTATTGTATCTGGGGCTAAAATCAGTGTGGGATTTTCAATTTTTTCAGTTGTTGTGGCAGTCCAAATAAGAGAAATTCTGCTTTGGAGGGATTGAGGGCAAGGAGATTAGCTGACATCCACGATGAGATTGACAAAAATGCTGATTCTAGTTCAGAGATTGATGCCTTAAAGGAAGATGGAGTAAATGAAAGAAATAATTGAGTGTCGTCTGCATAAAGTTGATGATTCAATTTGAGAGAGTTGATTAAGGATGACAGTGGGGTAGTGTAGAGACTGAACAAAACCGGTCCAAGGACAGATCCTTGTGATACTCCATAGTATAGATCGGAGGGTGATGAAGTTTGAGTCTGGCATGAAACTTGAAAGGATCTAGATTGGAGATAGGATTGGAACCAGCGGTGAGCTACAGAAGATATTCCAAACCAGAGGGAAAGGCGTTTCAGTAGGATTTTGTGATCTATAGTATCAAAGGCAGCAGAAAGATCAAGGAGACAGAGACCAGTAACTCGTTGAGATCCAATGGCAGTGAGGAGTTTGTCATAAATGTATGTGAGGACGGTTTCTGTTGAATGATGTTTTGTATAAGCGGATTGGTGAGTGTTGTATAAGGTGTTTTTGACAAATGCTCAGTTAGTCTGGAAAGAACGATTTTCTCTATGAGTTTGGAGATTTGAAATCGGGCGATAGTTGTTGAGATCCTCTCTGTCAAGGTTTGGTTTTTTAAGAAGTGGAGTTACGAGGGAATTTTTAAATGAGGATGGGAATGTGCCTGTGGAAAGAGATAAATTGATAATTTTTAAATAGTTGGTACTAGGACAGAGGCACACTGTTTGAGAAGAGAGGTTGGTATTGGATCAAGACTGCATTGCTTGTTTGGAAAGGACTGCAGGAGTTTAGATACTTCTTCCTCAGTCACAGGAGTGAAGCAGGAAAAATTGCAAGGAGCTTCTGGTGGTGATGGGTGATGTGGAGATGTATTTTGATTGGTCATGGTAGATTTTAGATTGGTGCGGTTCTTAGAGATTTTTCCAGAAAAATAATTAGCAAATGATTCAGCAAGTTGCGAAATGGATTGAGGAAGAGGCTTTGCTTTATTGCGGTGGAATATACAATTCACAGTGTTCCAAAGTTTACGAGGATTTGAGCTGTTGGATGCAATTAAGTTAGAATAATATTTTTTTTGCAGATATGAGAAGGTTGTGGTAGTGATTTGTTGCAGAACGGAGGTTTTTAAGGTCAATAGCAGAATGTGTTCGGTTGTAAATTCTTTCTAGACGTCTTCTAAATGACTTATAAGAATGGATGAAGGAATTGTACCAAGGGTTGTTACCATGAGATGATAGTGGCCGTGCGATTATGGGAGCATGTTTGTCGAGTAGGGCAGATAGGACAGAATTATATTTGTCAATTAGTGATTGTAGGGTGATTGTGGGTTGAATGGCGAGGTCAGATGATTAAATGTCTTCACAAAAGGTGGATATGTCAATTTTATTGAGACGACGGAATGAGTAGGTACCACGAGGTGGAGGGGGTGGTGGGCAGACGTTTAGGATAGTGAAAATGGGGAAATGATCCGATGGTGAGCATGGGCTGACTGATGAACAAGAGGATAGTGATGAAGAAGATAGGGTGATCAGTAGGTCTAAGGTGTGGCCAAAAGTGTGAGTTGGAAAGGAAATGTGCTGTGTGAGGTTTGCTTGTGTTAGGAGCTGTTTGAATTGAGTAGAATTTGGGTCATTGTTCTTGTCAACATGTATGTATAAAAGCTACCATCACAAAGAATCGCAGTACTGGGAAAATCTTGTTCATCAGCACACGGGACATCCACGTAAACTCTGCTCAACATTGTCCTCTATACTCGGCAGGCAGCCAAATGCCTCTGAGCCACCAAGTTTCACGGCTGTCAATTATCACGATGCAATCTTGGTGAAATTAGACCGAGTGCGTGCTGACACTGCTGGAATGCCACAACCAAGCTTCTCGTCAACAAGTTCCAAGTTTGACAAATTCAATGAAGTGACAGAATTGGAACTTAAGACAGTCATAAAAACTCTAAACTAAAATCATGTGAACTGGATCCTTTGCCGCCATTCATTCTTGTTGAGGTTTTAGATGAGCTAATTCCATTCCTCTTACTCATGATCAACAGCTCTTTGAGGGAGGGAGGGCTGTCTTCCTGACTCCCAAAAACGAGCCATTGTGCTGCCTGTCATCAAGAAGCCTGGTCTTGATCCTAGTGAGCCTCTCAACTTTCGACCCATTTCCAACCTTTCTTTTCTCTCAAAAACCATTGAAAGGCTTATTTTATCACAAATGTTACACTATCTGAATACTGAAAATCTTCTTCCATCCACACAATCTGGTTTCAGACGGTTTCACTCAACTGAAACGACTCTTCTTAGAATTCTTTCTGATGTCTACTCTGCCACTGACTTGTCTGAACTTACATTGCTTTCATGTTTTGACGTCTCGGGCGCCTTTGATACGGTTGATCATGATATATTGTTGAAACGTCTCAAACTCTCATTTGGGATTTCTGATCAAGCCTTTCTGTGGTTTACATCCTATCTCTCTAACCGTTCTCAAATGATTGTTATGGAGCATTCCTGCTCAAACTGGTTTCATGTTCCTTTTGGTGTTCCCCAAGGTTCGGTGCTTGGTCCTCTGCTGTACATACTCTATACTGCTGACCTTTGCTCTTTAATTAGCTCGTTTGGTTTCACTGTGCACTCTATGCTGATGACATTCAAATTTACTGGCATTGCCCTTACTCTTCTTATACTGAGCTCACTCAATCTGTAGACAATGTAATTCCAACTCTTCGGGATTGGATGTTTTCCAATAGACTTCGACTGAACCCTGATAAAACTCAACTTATCTGGCTTGGTACTAAACATCTGCATTCAAAAATTGATTATGACTTACTGAACTCTCTTTCCTAATCTATCTTTCTCAAATTGTATCAAAAACCTTGGTATTTACTTTGACAGTAATTTGACCTTCAAAGAGCACTTTGCTAGACTCTCTCGATCCTGCTTTTACCAACTTAGGCAAATTAGGGTTATTCGTTCTTCGCTTTCTTTATCTGCAGCCAAATCTCTGATTCATGCTTTTGTGGCTAGTAGGTTAGACTATTGCAATTCTCTTTATCTTGGCCTGCCCAAAAGCTTACTTTCCACTCTGCAATCTGTCCTAAATGCTGCGGCTCGTCTCGTGGTTAAAGCTCCTCGCTACTCTAGCATCTCAGACTTTATGCTTTGATGTTTTGATGAAGCCACCCTCCACTGGCTTCCAATTTCTGACCGCATTAAATTCAAACAAGTAATTATTGTTTTCGCAGCACTTCGAGGTCATGCACCATCTTACATTACTGAGCTTTTCAAATCACCCTCTTCTGCTGCTCATCGCCTGCTCCGCTCCACTGATCAGAAGAATGTTTATGTCCCCAGATCACGCTCTGCTCTTACCCAGCGTCGGGCTTTTGCAGTGACTGGACCCTCCCTATGGAATGCCTTAAACCCATCCATTCGGGAATCACTTCTTACTCCCTCGCTCTGCTCAATGCGAAAGCTGAAGTCTCATTACTTTACCCTGCGACTCCAATGCTAGGAGCGCCTCTGAGTAGAAATAGAAGAGGCGCTATACAAATGTCACATTACATTACATTACATTACATTACATGTTGAAATCTCCAGTTATTACGAATTCATGCGGGGTTGTTGCTGCTGATCCTAGAAAGATAGTGAATTCATCGAGGAATTTTCCAAAAGCAGTTGAATATTTTGACGATAATGGAGGACGGTAAACATTGAAAATGGTTAATTTCGTGTATGGGAGTTTTAGAGTAACTGATGAGCATTCAAATGATGAAAATTGTGTTGATGATGAACTAGTTATTTGAATGTGATCACGTATGAGGAAGGCTGTGCCTCCTCCGAGGTTGGAAGAAGAGTTGGTGGATTTGGCTATTCTAGGAAAGCTTATTAGGGTGAAGCCAGGCGGGGTGGCTTCTATCAATTGAGATGCAGTTGTTGATGATGATACCCAGGTTTCGGTCAATGCGATTACATCAGTTGTTGAGGGTTGTGTGTGTTTTGAGAGTAATGTGTGGTTTGAGAACAGGGAGTCCAATCGTGAGTTAGCAAGTTCATGTAGTGAATGTGTGTGTTGAGGATTAGTGAGGGATCTGATGTTGAGAGTGCAGAGTGTTGTGTGTGATTGATCCCGAAATTCCGGACAAACAACACTGGTTGCACCTCAAGTCCATCGAGAACATGGAACCGCCTGCCTTCTTCAGTTCAACTCTCCCTAACGCCAGACACCTTCAAGAAGAATCTTAACACGTTGAGCGCTAGGGACGTCAACTGACGTCCTTAGTTTGGTTTCTCAGGGCGCTAGGGACGTCATATGACGTCCTTAGTTCAATGCAAACTATTTTAGCTTATGCGGATCTTGGAATCATTTTTCTGCTTCCTTTAGCTACTAGAATGAGTGACCAATCAAAAAAGCGTATTCTATGGAAGATGTATGAATATTTGTCCTATAAACATTTGTTCAAAAACCACAATATACTCAACCACAGCCTCGTAATTATAATCCTCCCTGACGCGTCGTATAAACGTACACCTGGAGAATTCCTGCTACAATGTAATTACGTGGCTTGCATTGTCAAGTCTTCCATCCAGTGAAGCGGATAATTTTTGGTTCGGGGTGTGAAGGAGGCATTTGGACCAGACAATGAAGGTTGGAATTTAAATTGAAATTGTTTCCATTTTATGGCAGTAATTTCTCCACTCTCCATTGTTGAGCTAACTATTGTTCTGTCACCTTACAGGGCACCGGCATTTTCCCTATGAATTGGTGCATACCTGAGTAAAGAGAACATGATACTAGTAACAGATGGCTTCTAAACGCATCTGTTCCAAAATATTTTCCTTAACAGGCGTCTAATGTGATTGTGCCTTGAAAATAATCTAGCAGCATTCACGTTGGTCACGAATGAACGCATTCCACACCAGCCGCGTCCCAGTAATCAATCGTATCGCAGTCAACGTGTTAAAACTTGGCTATTTCGCACTTATAATTTGTAATGTGTCCACGCAGTCACTGTATTAGTTGCCACATAAATCTCTACGTTGTATAATAATATAATAATAATAAAGACTCCTCTTCAGCCGGCAAAACCCTCTAGGAAGTCTTCGCTAAAACCCATTCTTTGTTCCATGAATATTTCCTCGTTCAATTCGCCATACAGGAAGGCGGTTGAAACATCAAATTGCGTAAGCATAATTTTCTCGCACGCTGCTGTATAGCAAGTGCTCTTATGGAACTAGTTCTGGCAACTGGACTGAATGTTTGATCACGCTCAGCTCCTTTTCTCTGTGCAAAACCTTTAATTACCTTGTCCGTTGGGGCGACTGTGATCGTTTGGACGTTGTTGCTGGGCGTGCGAGCGTCGTCCGGACTGTCGTGGATCTGCTTCTGAGACACAATCCTGTTTTTAAAACGATCAATAGTTCCATATGGGTTAAGTGTTCTTTTGTAAACCCACTTACAGGGAATATCTCTGCGTCCCTTGGGAAGCTCCTCCAAGGACCAAGTCTCATTTTCATTCAATGATTCAATTTCACTTTCCATTGTTTCATTCCAATATACTTGGTCTTTACTTTGAATGGCTTAATTATAGGTTTCTGGTTCCACATTTTGCTGAGCAAATGTTTCAATACTATCAACTTGAAATCTCGTCCGTTGTCTAATTAATGCTCTGTCACGAAGCTGGCGATTGCTGGAACATTCAACTTCATCCTTATATAAAGTATTTTCGCCTTTAAGATAATTGTTAAGATCATTCCTTACTCCGTATTGACACAAGATATGTCTGACTGCATCATTGTTGAATTCCAATCTAGATTTTTCATTATCTCAACTCTCTGTTTTTGTCTTCAGTCTCTGTTTTTTTCTTCATTCAGTGGTTCGAAGCCAACCAAGGTTTCAGTTGATTGTCTCGTATTCAAAAGAATCTCCTTGTCAAACCAAACATATCATACTCCATTTAGAGTATTATTGTCTCGATTCCAGATCCTATAACAATCATCACCATCATAACCTATCAAGGTGCATTTTATGGCCTTTTTGTCAAATTTCCTTCGTTTCTGGTCGGGAACATGAACAAAACATGTAGTTCCAATAACTCGTAGATGCTTGATGGCTGGTTTCTTGCAGAACCATATCTCATGCGGAGACTTTTTATCTGTGGATGATACACCCGCTCGATTTAATGTATGCTGCGGAGTTAATAATTTCAGCCGACAGTACTTTCGAAAGATTGCCATGTGCATGAAGCATGGCTCGAGCAGACTCAACTATAGTTCGATTTTCTCTCTCCGCACATCCACGATCCACATAACGATATCTAGAAAGATCGTCTCTGAACAATACAAAATAGCGAAAACCTTTAGCCGATGATATTTCAAATGGACCACATGCATCAGCATGAATCAGCTCACCAATTGCCGATGTACGCTGTCGAGTACCAAACTTCAGCCTGTGATCTTTACCATGCACGCATCCTTCACATAACTTGTCATCCAGTTCAACCTTGATGTTGAGTTCCTCTTCAATAACTTTCTTAATCTGACGCTTGTTCTGATGTCCCATTCTTTCATGATACAGTTTCAATAAGTTATCATTTGACATAGTATTTAGTCTATTTACCTCAACTGGCTTTCCTGGACGTATCGTACGAAGCGCAATTTTTTACAGACCATTTCCAAGATTTCACGAGCCAGTAAGCACTTGTCGTCCATTGACCACAAGTGAAAATGGTTCGGGTTTAGAGACAAACCTGCTCTTCTCATTTTTATCATGTGTAGCCAGAACAGAGAATAAGTTCTTAGCTATCTTTGGAACATACAGAACATTTGACAGGGACAATTAAACCATTTTCCATTAAGGAGAGTCTCAACCTCAACAGTCCCACTTCCTAGTGTTCACTTTCACCATTTGCAGTTCTGATCTCTACACATTCCAAAACCTGATATGTTTGAAAGATGTCTCTGCAATTTGTGACATGAGTTGTAGCTCCGTTATCAACATACCAGGCATCTTTATCTTCTTCTTCCAATGCAAACGCATTTGAATCAACTAGCATCATTTCTACTGACAACAATTCTTGGTTTTCTGATTCGGTCACAGACGACATAATTTGCTTTTGTGACTTCGATGGTCGGTCATCTGCAATCCATTTTTTACATTGCTTTATGAAGTGAAATTTGCCATCAAAACATGCACCTTCTCCATTGGTTTTCATCATCATCAGAAGCGCGTAGCCGGCGGGGGCCGTTGCGTCACCCCTTGACCATGACCCCGCCGGATGGCACGACTCCAGAGAGTAGATGGAATCTCGCTGGTCTGGGAACGGATGTGGTCGATCCATCTTTTCCTGGGACGACCAGGACAGCGCTTCCATGATCGGTCAGGTGGACGACCGATGGATAGGTCAACGTGGCAGCGGAGGGCTTGATGAACAGGAACTGTCTCTTCGAGGCGGGCTGCATGTCCAAAAATTGCAAGGCGGCGCCTACTTATCAATTCGTTGAGTGATGGTAATCCAGTCCGTGAGGATATCTCCGCGTTGGTAATGAAGTCATACCAGTGTACTCCAAGGATCTGACGTTGGCACCTCATATGGAAGGCTTCCAGCTTACTTAGATCTGAGGCGAGTAAGGTCCATGTCTCGGCCGCATAGAATAGGACAGACAGAACAAGTGTCTGGTACAGACGAAGCTTGATGACCAGAGAGAGACGTCTGTCCTGCCAGATATTATGCAGGGAGAACATGGCAGTAGAGGCTAGGGTGATGCGTCTGGTCAGATCTTGATGACAATGTCCATTGGAGGAATGCACGCTACCGAGGTATGTGAAACTGTCTACTGACTCAACACACTCCCCATCAATCACGATAGAGGATGGCTGTGATCCACATCCTAGGTTCTGTAACTTGGTTTTAGTCCAGGAAACCTTCATACCAAGTGGAGCAGAAGCATGGCTGAAACTAGAGAGGTATTCACGAGTGGCTGACCACGCAAGCCGGCAAAGATTGAGATCGGCCGGATCCGCCTTATTGGTGGTCCCGAGGACGCGCCTCCGAACCGTCGGGGATCGAGCATTTCCCGCGGCCGCGGCTCGGGCATGGAATTGTCTACCGCCATCAATACAGCTCTCTATGACCTTGAATACTTTTAAAGAGAGACTTAAAACCTGGTTATATCGCACGAGTTATCTGTAACTTTGTAATGTGTTCACGCAGTTCGTTCGGACGAGTTACCACATAAATCAGTACGTTAATAATAATAATAATAATAATAATAATAATAATAATTCAGAGGCATTGGTAGCAGAAGGTAGAAACAGAGTTGTATCATCTGCGTAGACCAGGTCTGTGAAGCGGTGTGACCCAACGCTAATGCCATGATTCACAGACATGTGATCTAAGATCCAGTCGATGGCAATGCAGAAGAGGATTGGTGCGAGTATACAACCCTGTCTCACACCAGATGTAGTTGAGAATCGAGCTGAGAGATTTTGACCGACCCGGATGCTAGCTCCCGTATTCTGATGCAAATCTTCTATCAGACGTAGCAAAATATCTGGAATTCCTTTGGCGCGCAATGCTTTCCATAAAGCGGTCCGATCCACCGAATCAAATGCAGCCTTAATGTCCAGGTAGGCTACATTCAGAGGGCGGTCAAACTCCCGGTGTAACTCGGAAAGGAGTCTTAACGCTAGGATGGCATCTATAGTGGATCTGCCGGGAGTGAATCCAGATTGTTGTGGTCTACGTGTCTTAAGGAGTAATGGCTGTATCCGGCTGAGTAGGATGTGAGAAAATACCTTCCCCGGTACTGACAGGAGAGTAATCGGACGATAATTTCCACATTCCAGTTTTTAGCCCTTCCCTTTATATAAAGTGACAAGAACACCTACCTTCTTTCCACTCTGCAGGTACATGGCCGGTTCTCCAGACCTGGATAAACAAAGAGTGAAGAGCAGAGCTCACTGGGCCCAGAGCACATTTCAGCAGCTCAGGCGGAATACCATCAGGGCCTGCTGCGCGGCCATTTCTCAGTTTCTTGATGGCGGCGATAACTTCAGCGAGGGATGGCTCATCGGTGAGGATGTCCTGGTCAGGGAGGGCAGTACATGCTTCGCTGTCAAGGTCAGGGGATGATGATCCTGGAAGGAAGTTTAAAGCAGCTTGGAAATGTTCCTGCCAGCGTTGCAGGGTTTCTTCAATGGAGTTGTATTGGTTTTGATGTCCTTTTATCTGAACTGGAGGTTGACAGCATCCTCTGTGCAGTCAATATTTCGCTCCCTTCAATGGACTGTTGCTTGTTTCTCATTAGTTGTTGGTGAAAAGCACATAGCTCGTTAGTCAATCGATCTCTCAGTTTGACCAATCATCTTCCAACTGGTAAAAAAATGAAGATATTGCTCATCTAATGACTTTAGAATTTTCATAGTCAGAACAATATCTCATGTGACACATTCGAGGTAATCACATGAAGGGCCATTGTCTCAGCCTGTGTGAACACTTCGATTATCAATCTCTCGCTTTATTCTGGAATATTTCCAGATTAATTTAAGCACTCGATCGCAAACACCACTCGTGTGTGCGCAGGTAGAACAGTGGTTAGCGCACTGGTCTGCCAATCCCAAGGTCCGTGGTTCAACTCCCGGCCACGGCAGAAACTTTTCGGTTGTTTCTGCCCCAAGCGCCCCCAGTCGACTCAGCTGTGAATGAGTACATCGGGTATTAACTCGGTGGAAGGAAAGGCGGCGAGGGAAAGGCTGGCAATCCGCCCTCATTCAGCCGTTGCCGTATATGACTGAAGGCGCTAACCCTTCGGTTCCCGACGGGCCCGCGATGGCCTATGGGTTGTACCTTTACCTTTTTTACTCGTAAAGAGTCAACTTGAAATAAAGAAGGCCTGTCGAACTATCGTCCAATATCATACTTTTCAGTGATTTCAAAACTCACTGAATGTGTTGTTCTGTCGACTCAGAGAATACCTTACTTCAAACTCACTTCTCAACCCAATCAATCTGGCTTGACTTAAGCACCACTCTAACGAAACCCTTCTGGTTGCTCTATAGGACAAGTTGGTAACTGCCATCAGTCATCAGAAAATCACATGTCTCTGTCTGCTCGCTATCTCAGCTGCATTTGATACCATTGATAACGACATTCTGGCAAAACGCCTATCGGCATAGGTTGGTATTTAAAATATAGATTTATCTTGGTTCCGATCACATCTGTCATCTCGATCCTGCTGCCTGCTCTGCTAAGGCAGTTGGTGACTTGTCTCAACCACTTCCATCTCCCTACGGTGTTCCTCAGGGCTCAGTTCTTGGGCCTCTCCTCATCATACTTTATACCACTCCCCTTAGCACTCTTCTCAGCTCATCGTCAATTGATCACCATCTCTACGCTGATGACACTCATCTGTTCATATCCTTCTCTCCAAATCAATACCAAGAATCCATAAAACTTTAACTTGAGACATTCACTTTCGCTTCAACTTGGATGTCATAAAATTTACTTAGCCTAAATTCTTAAAAAAGAGTTTATACTTATCGGATTACCCACACAAATAGCCAAGTTATCAGACACAATAATAAAATTCAACGAGGGACCATCACCTGCCCACTCGTTCAAAACTAATTCCCCAGTAAAAAATCTTGGTGTGATATTTGATTCAGATCTCTAATTTTCAAAACACATATCTAATCCCAGTCGCTCATGTTTAACATACTTACGGAACTTACGACGCTTACGTCCATTCCTACACTTTTCGCACAGCTTGCACGATTGCCACCTCTATTGTTTATTCAAGAATGAACTACTGCAGCTCCCTCTACCTTAATGTTCACAAAAAAACAAATAGCGCGCCTTCGAGCTATGCTATGAATGCTTTGGCCAGAGCTGTCACGCGAACGCCAAAAGCTCACCACATCATTCCGATCTTGAAATCGCTTCAGTGGCTCAAAGTGCCAGAACGGATACATTTCAAGATTCTATGTCTGACCTACAACGCCATCCAGTTCTCAAAGCCCATGTACCTTCTTAGTCTCAAATGCAACGGTCAACTCGGTCATCTGCGACTGCCGGCCTGAAGATCATTCGACCAACAGCCACAGCATTAAAATTTTCAGGTCGGTCGATCTCATACACGGCGTCTCAAGTGTGGTCTCAGTTAACTGTAACTGTAACTGAAATATCAGTTAACTGACAAATAACAAATCAGTTGACTGTAACTGTAACTAAAACTGAAAATTACCAATAACTGTAACTGAAAAAATAACTGAAAAAGTTAAAATAACTTTAAAATGACAAACTTAAGAAGCCAAACAGCACACAAAAAGATCTTCCATTGACCACATTGAAACTCTCAATCTTCCGAAATTATTTGTCATGTTTATGGACCAAATTATCTGCATGTCATTTTCATTTGTACTGATAATTATGTTAATGTAAATATATCTGACTTTGGTCGGCGGTCTCGGGAAATATTTGTATAGCCGGTTATTGTCTTCTCCGCTCTAAACTTTGCAGTCGGGGCCAAAGATTCATTGATCAGGCCGCAAGTGTCGAGCTCCCTCCCCACTTGAAGACGTTAGGGTAGGGTAGGGAGAGGAAAGACATTGGGGATGGGCCCCCACTTTTTTATCCGAGTTGTGTACTATGGTTGAATAAACAGCCCGTCAAATAGTCAAAGCCCACGGAGAGGTTTTGCTCCATTCCCCTCAATACCTTCGCTCTCAGTGACTTTGAAACTTTAATTACTGTAGCCACAAGGTCAATCAGTTTGCTTAGTCGGTCAGCTTGACCTTGTTAACTGCCACCGATTAAAAAAACATTGGAATTTGACAGAAAGTGATTTTCTTAATTTAAAGGTCTTGTTATAGGCTACTTCTTCATTCGGTTTATTTATTTATTTATTTATTTATTTATTTATTTATTTATTTATTATTATTATTATTATTATTATTATTATTATTATTATTATTATTATTATTATTATTATTATTATTATTATTATTATTAAGACAATTGATAGAGCGCAGTAAGCATAGTGAAGACTAAAGTAAAAAGCGCTTAACAATGAACACTATAAGAGATATTAAACATATGCGTCTTAAGGCACTTGATAAACAGATCAGGGGAGGTCACAATTGTCACGTTCTTCGGCAGAGAGTTCCACAGACTCGGATTGCCCCTCCGGAAGGATCTGTCACCGAAGACAGCCGTCTTGGACAGAGGAGGAACCACCAATTGACGACAGTTGCTTGAGCGAAGCCGCGATCGCCGGTCGATCGCCGTAGACTTGATGACCAGGCCCGATAAGTAGCTGGGGCAAAAGTAGGGTTGCCAGATCTCCCGTATTTTAGGGAGGCTCCCTATTTCAGCCCGTCTCCCGCCTCCCAGACGGACGCCACGCGGGAGAATTCCTTCACTGTCTCCTCAAACCTATAGGTCTAAACTTAAAACCTTCCTATTCGAAAAGTCATTTCCCCCATAGCAACAACAACCTGACCCGCCGCCTCATAGATACTCTGACCTTTGCCCGGCCGACAAACCACCCTGCCTATAGCTATTTCAAGAAATATTAAGCGCATAAGAATAAGCAGCTACTGCTGTGCTGCTTTGCGTGGCGCTGTAGAAGTTTGCGAGATTTTACTTTACTTACTTACTTAGGTCGATAGACTTCATTGAGACGCCGTTTAAAATCGAAACAATACTACATTTTCTGGCGTGATAAAAGGTCAAATAAAAGTCATCAGTACAGTTTAGTACAATGTCAAACAAGATGAGAGGCTCCAAGGCAGACAGCAATGCCCCTCTGCTTCTTACTTACTTTAACGGCAGGAATAGGAACTTAGAGACTCGTAGAGAGGTCTATGATAATAATATTATTAGCCTATAACTTGTTTGTAATATTAATTCACTACATACAGATGATGCAGTGCATTGGACAGTGTTGTACACTGCTTTTTCCTAGTTTATGCTCTATAACAGTGACGCAGCCGAAGGGAGGAAGTTTGGGAGTTAAACTCCCGTAGCTGTCACTAAGCGATTTTTTTCATTGTTTAACGCATTTTTATTTTCGGATTGCGGATTTGTGGATCAACCCCACCCCCGTGGGGTTGCCGGACTTAAAAATTTCTTAAAAACGGTACGAATTCAAGAAATTGAAGAAATAGTGTAGTTAATTAAAAGCGCTGACCTTTTTGCTTGCCAACACTAACATAGAACAAGAGGAAAACAAGGTGTCAGTGTGAGTGGACGAACATTTTTTTGCTTGTCAAGATTTTGTCCCAGTTTTCCACAGTTGACCATGACCAAAACCAAAAACCACCCTTCCGTAAATCATGGCTACGCCACTGCTCTATAGTACTGTTGTGTAGTATAGCTCTAGCCATAATAATTCACAATCACTGGACCGTGGAGTGGGCGCATTGATCGCGGTAACAATCTCCCGTATTTTGACTTTGGAAATCTGGCTACACTAGACAAAAGGGCGCCCTAAATGTTAGTCTAAAACGCTTGAAGGCTATGCGCTCCGGGATCCTGAGCCAGTGAAGATTATCGCATAGAAACGGTGTCACGTGTTTTATGTAGTAATAGTCCTTATTATTTTTTAAACATTTGCTGATATAGATCTTAATATTTTGACATAGAATTGATATTTTATATGGTATAATAGCGGAATCATTAACAGTTGCACAAAATGAAATTTTTACTTTATATGACCCGGAATTAGATACCATGAACGCTTGAAGGCTATGCTCTCCGGGATCCTGAGCCAGTGAAGATTATCGCATAGAAACGGTGTCACGTGCTTTATGTAGTGATAGACCTTATTATTTGTTTAAACATTTGTTGATATAGATCTTAATATTTTGACATAGAATTGATATTTTATAGGGTATAATAGCGGGATCATTCACATTTGCACAAAATGAAATTTTTACTTTATATGACCCGGAATTAGATACCATGAAACTCGGATATATCTAAGTTTTTATCACAGTCCCTTGAGCTTCGATATAGCGGTATTCTACTATTGATTTGGTTTGATAATATTCTCTTTTATTGCTTTTTAATTGTGTGATTCAAATTGAAATCGTTTTTGGTTTTTCCTGTCTGCCTTTTTCTATCTTACAGAGGTCGGTCCTTGATCCTTGTTCTTAGAGGTCAGTCCTTGTGGTCCATGTGCTTGGGGGTAAGTCCTCGTCCTTATCCTTGTCATTGGGGGTCGGTCCTCGTCCTCGGGGGTCAACCTTGTTAACATCACTGATGTTTTGATGGACACGCATGTGAAATATGGGCATATAAGTAAATTTTTCAATCAATTTCAATCAATTGCCTATTAAGAAAAAGCATCACAAATTTCATTAATGTGTTCAGTGGTGATTAACTGAAAATAACTGACAACTGAAAAATGACAATAACTATAACTGTCACTATTACTGAAAAATAATTTCAATAACTTGAACTGTAACTGTTACTGACAAATAATCAATAACTGAAACTGGGCGTCTCGTTTCTGGAATGACCTTTCGTCATAGGTCTGAAAGATCAATAACTCGGGTATTGGCCTACAAACTTTCCGAAAACAACTTAAAACTATTCTTTTCAAGAAATCCTATGCTGAAATCCCGACTACAGACCTGCATTATACCCGCCGCAAATCTTGTTATGATCTTGTATTTATGTTATAAATACTTTCCTGCGACTGTCTGCCTTGACTACCATTGACTACGGATTATGAACTATGGATTTTCCTAGATTGAGCGCTCGTGATTAAGCTGGTGCACTGCGCCAAGCTCTCGGGAAGCGCCATAGAAATTCCGTGTTTACTTACTTTCTTACTTATAGCTGTATGATGCCTGTATCGGAGGCCTTTGTTCACTCAGTAATTGATCATAATTAATTAAAGTTGTTGAAACGTGCACCAGAGCTCAGCGTCACCACCACCACCACCACCACCACCACCACCACCACCACCATCATCATCCAGCTCCATGGGTGCTATACCTAGGGTTGCCAGATACCTCCCAGTCCAAAGGACACCAGAGGTCACAAAAGAGGACAAAGCCAGACAAAAGAAATAGGTCATAAAATTTACAAAGCGCACATTAAATGGCGCAGAGAGGGTTGCCCCAGCGTCCGGGACGAAAGGCATCTTGCCACTGACAACTCTTGGCTTACATCATCGATCGGATAAAAATATTTACTAACAAAAAGGTCCTCACAATCTGGGTCTCTTCTTTCTCCATTGAGCATTGTTGATCTGCCATGCTAGTTAGTGTGCAATTGCCAAGTACAGCACATGGTCAAGTGGACCTAAATTAAAATCAGTCGATGATGAGAGCAAAAAACCGGACATTTTCCATTTCAGACCAATGCCGGCCGGACGGAGGACACGAGGCCCAACAGGAGGACATTTCCTTCTTTTGCCGGACGTCTGGCAACCCTAGCTGTAGGGTTGCCAGATATCCAAAGTCAAAATACGGGAGATTGTTACTGCGATCAATGCGCCCACTCCACGGCCCAGTTCATTGTCAATTAGTATGACTAGAGCAGTGGCGTAGCCAGGATTTACGGAAGGGTGGTTTTTGGTTTTGGTCATGGTCAACTGTGAAAACCCGTGAAAAATATTGACAAGCAAAAAATTTCGTCCGCTCACAGCGACGCCTTTCTTTCCACTTTTTTCTTCGTTAGTGTTGGCAAGCAAAAAGGTCAACGCCTTAATTAACTACATTATTTTTAAATTTCTTGAATTCGCATCGTTGTTAAGAAATTTTTTAATCGGGTAACCCCACGGGAGGATCCACAAATTCGCAATCCGAGAATAAAATGCGTGAAACAATGAAAAATCTTGTTGTGACAACCTCAATCCTTTAATCCTCAAACCTCCTCCCCTTGGCTGCGTCACTGCTAGAGAGTTTAGACTAGGAAAAAGCAGTAAACAACACTGTTCAATGTACATCGTCTGCATGAAGTGAATCAATATTACAAACAAGTTATAATAATATTATTATCATAGACCTTCTAACGAGTCCTAAGTTCCTATGCCTGCCGTTAAAGTAAGTAATAAGCAGAGGGGCATTCTGCCTGCCTCTGAGCCTCTATTATCTTGTTTGATATTGTACTAAACTGTACTAATGACTTTTATTTGATCTTTTATCACGCCAGAAAATGTGGTATTGTTTCGATTTTAAACTGCGTCTCAATGAAGTATATTGACCTAGTCAAATACGGGAGATTTGGTCTCCCGCGTGGCAACCGTCCGGGAGGCGAGAGACTGGGGCTTAAATGGAGCTCCCTTAAAATACGGGAGATCTGGCAACCCTAGCTGTACGCGTAGGTGTCGACAGCCTGATTCACAATTTGCCTCCATCTGTCACGGTTCTGTGTTGCTCTGGTTAGTGTGTGGAGCTGCGCGTTCCCCAATCAACGATATCCTCCAACCCCCACTCCAACCATTCTCTTCTCGGCCTGCTCAGCGTATATTTAAAAAATTGCTCAAAAGTTAGCGTCTGAAGCTCTGATCCAGACTCCGCTGACAGAACTGGTAAACATTTTTCAGGGTGGTGGATTGGACATGCTGTCACAAAGTCTAACAGTTATTATTTGTATTTAGTGGTTTTGTCATTATTACCTGTTGCCTTGGTTCACTAATAACAGTCTATTAATTAAGAGGGCCCGTAGTAAGGCCTACTCATTGACAAATCAAATTGACGTAGCCATGTTCTGTGACAACATTAAATCATCTGAACTAATTACTAACCCCCCCCCCACTTCTCTGCCGTCACTGATCAATAAATACAATTCTGTGTTAGCCGGTCTTCTTGATAAACATGCTCCTATCATCACAAGACCCTTTCATCACACAACAGCAAGCCTTGGTATAACTCTTTCATTCATGCTTTCAAGTCATTTCGCAGACGTCTTGAACGAACATACCATAGAACACATTCTCCAGCTGACCTTTTAAATCTTCGTTCCGCCACCAACCGCTACCATAATCTCCTTACATCTGCCAAAAAGAAGTACTATTCTAACATCATTTCAACAAATAGCTCAAACCCACGTAAGCTCTGGAAAACCGTAAATGATCTTTTCCATCACAAAGAATCAAAACCTCTCCCTCAATCCATTTCTCTGTCAGAACTTGCTGAATCGTTTGCTAATTTCTTCTCTACAAAAATCTCTAAGATTCGCAGTGTCCTTAAGTCTTTCACTATTACTCAAACCACCTCTCCTCATTACCCTTCTCCCCCACAACCCCCATGCAATTTATCCAGCTTCACTCCTGCAACTGATGAAGAGGTATCCAAACTGCTACTTTCTCTCCCAAACAAACAATGTGACCCAGATCCCATACCTACCTCTTTACTCAAACAGTGTGCCATCGTGCTTATGCCTATCATAACTAGAATCATTAACCTCTCTCTTACCTCAGACACTTTCCCATCTTCATTCAAAAACTCTTTTGTCACTCCTCTCCTAAAAAAGCCTGGTCTTGACGAGAAGATCTTAATAACTATCGCCCCATCTCAAATCTTTCACTTCTATCAAAACTTACTGAGAAAATTGTTCTTTCTAGACTGACCGAACACCTTTCAAATAACTCGCTATATAATGCTCATCAGTCTGCCTACACTAAACATCACTCAACTGAAACCGTTCTCGCCTACATTCATGACAGACTCAATTAACCGCAATTGGTATCCGACAAGTTACTGGCCTTTGTGTCCTTGACCTCTCTGCTGCATTTGATACCATAGATCACAAAATCTGCTCGAACGACTCTCTCTCTCTGTTTTGGAATATCTGAAAAAGCTCACATATCTGAAAAAGCTCACACCTCATCTTATCTTAAATCCCGGTCTTTTCAAGTGTCCTGTCTTAGCCAAATTTCTCTATCTCACAGTGTAGATTTTGGAGTGCCTCAAGGATCTGTTCTTGGGCCTGTACTGTTCAGCCTTTACACCACTCCGCTCTCATCTTTGATTAATTCCCTTAATTTAAATCACCAACTCTATGCCGATGACACTCAGCTATTCCTTTCCTTCTCACCTCTTTCATTCAATGCTTCTATGATTAAGCTACAATCTGTATTCTCATCAATCTCAGCTTGGATGTAATCTAATCTCCTCGCTCTTAACCCATCTAAGACAGAGTTTCTTTTAATTGGACTACCCCAACAACTCAAAAAATTGACAATCCTAAACTAGTTTTGGCTCCTGACACCACAATAATCCCTGTTCCAACTGCTAGAAATCTAGGATTAAAATTTGATTCTTTTCTAAACTTCGAATCACAAATCTCCCAACTATCAAAAGCCTGCTATGTTCATATTCGTGACCTTCGCCGCCTACGCCCTTGCCTAGATACTAAAACTGCCTCCACAATTGCCACCTCAATAGTCCACTCCAAATTAGATTATTGTAACTTTCCTCTACTATAATCTTCCCAAAGCCTCTATCAACAAATTGCAATCAATACAAAATGCACTTGCTCGTGCTGTTACTAAGTCACCTAAATTCTCCCATATTTCATCCATACTAAAATCATTACATGGCTTAAAGTAACTGAACGTATCCAATGTAAGATAATAACACTTACATATAGCTCACTTCAGTCATCAAAACCTGTCTACCTTAGATCACTATTAACCCCTCAGCCTCCTCGACCCACACGTTCATCATCTTACCTCACTCTGTCACGCCCACTGAATCAGTCATTCCTGAAAATTTGCAACCGTGCCTTCTCATACGCCTCACCTGAACTTTGAAACTCGATCCCAGCTTCCCTCCGCAGACTTGGACACTTTCAAACAGTAAAATCTGATTCCTCATTTCCTATAATTCCCGCATTATCTCCTCAAGTCTTCAGGTCTAAGCTTAAATCATTTCTTTTTCTAAAATCATATCCTCCATAGCTGTAACAACCTAGCCTCACTGCCTTTTGGATGTTGACTATTGCCTGGCTGATAACATACCTTCCCCATAGCTATTTTAAGAGAGGCTGAGCGCCTAAGAATAAGCAGCTACTGTTGTGCTGTTATCCAGGCGCTATAGAAATCCACGAGATTTTACTTTACTTTACTTGAAGTTGACTACTACGCCGTAATACTAGCTGTAACATTATCAAAAGTAATTTAAGTACTTTTTTATTCTTTCTATTGTTAATTTTCCTCTTTTTTTCAAACTTTTTTGCAAATGTCTCAGCAACAAGCAATGGAAAAATAATGCTAGCCTCACCATTCCATTCCCCTACTAGGAATAAGCCTAGTAGGACTTGTAAATAACGAACACTCACAAACAATGGAAGACGGAAAGTGGACTGACTTAAAAAAAGTTCCCAGTACCCCGACCTATATAGTTTGTTGCGGACGGGCTTAGAGTACCATCGATTGAAACTAGTGGCGTAGCCAAGGGGAAGGGTTTGGACGTTAAAACCCCCATTGTCTGCTGACGAAAAAAATTGTTCATGCGTTTCCATACATTTCTTATTTTCGGATGCGATTTTGGGGGTCAAATCTGTTAAAGTTATTTCTAATTTATTTCAGAGTTTAGAATCATATAGTAGAATTTAACATTAAACCACTGACGTCTATTAATAACCTAGACTGGTCATAGGCTCGTTAATCTGAGGCCACGGTCGGAGAAACGTAAGATGGCTGCCGACCGCGGCAGCCTCACTATTGCCGACTTGAACTTCCTCGTTTTGCAATTTAAATTCCTTTTTGGCGATTTTCACTCGTGTATATACAGGGTGTAAAAGTGAAAAGGGCACCCATTTATGATATTTAATATCTCGGCTGCGTGTATAGCGATTTCAATAAAATTTATAGGCCATATACCTGGGAATGTTTCTGATGCAATTGCCAAATTTCATGCCGATATCTTTAGTGCTTGCTGAAATATGGCCAAAAAACTAAAGAGACCCACATTCTGAAATTGACATTGGAATATAACGTCATAATAAAGTGATAAAAAAATTAATTAATTTTTTTATTTATTTGGCCCTGAAAAGGGCCGTTTTAAAGGGGATTTCAGATGATTTGCTAAGGGAGCAGGTGCTCAAAATGCCCCCTCAGCCTTCACACATGCCGACAAGCGCTTCTTCACTGACAGTATCGACTTCTTGATCTGGTTCTCAGGCAAACTCTCCCAGATATTCTTCAGCACCGTCTTCAACTCCGTGATGTTTTGTGGCTTTGGTTGATACCTTTGATATCTGTCGAGCATGATTCCCCAGACGTGGAAGTCAAGTGGGGAGTTGGGTGGCCAGTCATCTTTCTTGATGAAATTTGGACAATGTTGCTACAGAAAATTCTGGGTCCTGAGAGCAGAGTGTGCAGGTGTTCCGTCTTGCTAGAATATGAAATCTTCTCCAAGCATATCATGACAGTCCTGCAGCCAATCATAATGCTGCTGTGTTTATCTGTTGGCCGTAAGTAACCCTTAACCCTGGCGCGATGACAACGACGCAATATTAGACTTAAAACGATACAAATTACTATGACGTTATCTTCTGTTTGTCGATTTTAAAATGTGGGTCTCTTTAGTTTTTTGGCCATATTTTAGCAAACTCTAAAGCTATCAGCATGAAATTTGGCAATTACATCAGAAACATTCCCAGGTATATGGCCTATAAATTTCATTGAAATCGCTCTACACGCAGCCGAGATATTAAATATCATAAAGGGGTGCCCTTTTCACTTTTACACCCTGTATATATAGATTAATGATTATATAAGCTATTTTTTGCCGTAGGAATTAATTTTAGGTCGGTTAGCTTAGGAATTAGAGGCCGTTCTGTTGTACGCTGTGCATGCCGGAATTTCAACGAATTTGCCACATTAAAGTATTAACGATAAGTTAACACACTCCTGAGCTTAGCAAAATGGTGGAACTTTAGCCTCAGTTGCTGCAACTAGACTGGTCATGGCTATAGGCCATGATCAGTCTAGGCTATTAATCAATCAATCAATCAATCAATCAATCAATCAATCAATCAATCAACTTCTATGGAACCACTATCATAATGCCGAGGGCATCAGCTGATGGCGTACCAAATCCAAATAGAATTAGAGCCAAATCAATCCGGATGATCAGTCAGAACAGCGGGGGAGCAATCTAAGAGGGATAAGCCAAGTCAAACAGGTAAGTTTTAAGACCAGATCTAAAAGATGATAAATGTTTAGTTTTACGAAGTGATGTTGGTAATGAATTCCAAAGCTTAGAGCCACACACTGAGAAACAACTAGTGCCAATGACTGTGCGAGAATAAGGAACAACAAATGAAAGTCCTGCCGAATACCTAGTGGATTGAGCAGTGGTCGAGGGATTAGTCGCATCTTAAGATGATAGAATTCATTATATAATATGGTTTTAAATACCAAAAGACAAACTTTATAATTAATTTGGTATTTGATAGCAGTGGCGGCTCCACCGGGGGGGCAGGGGGGGCCCGTGCCCCCTATTGAGAGCCTGGCCCCCCAGTTGGGACCCTATACTTAATGCTACATACATTAAACAACAAATGATTGGCCCCCCATGATTAGAAGTTGCCACCCCAACGGCCCCCCCACTTGCCAAATCCTAGAACCGCCACTGTTTGATAGGAAGCCAATGTAGGAACTGTCTTGTTGGAGTTATATGTTCGAATCTTGAAGTTTTGGATATGACTCTAACTAAGGAATTTTGTACTCTCTGGAGTTTCTGCATATTTGAATTTGTGATGTCAAAACGCAAGGAATTGCAATAATCTAGGCGACTAGATACCAATGCATTGGCTAACTGAATAAGAACAGGCTTAGGGAGGAGATGTCTGATGCGATAGATGTCCCGAATATGATGAGAAATTTTGCAGACTGAATTTATGTGACTAGTAAAAGAGAGGGGAGAGTCAAATATCACACCAAGGTTGCGAGCAGAAGTACTTTTAGGAACAACAGTGGAATCTCCTAATACTACGGATTTAAAAGATTCAAATTTAGTCAATTGAGCTGGAGTACCTAATAGCAAGAACTCAGTTTTTGATGAATTCAAAAGAAGCTTATTTGAATCCATCTATGACTGAATATTAGTAAAGACAGTGGATAGAGTCTTAAGGGATGAGTTTGAAGAAGATTGATCAAAAGAGATGAGAATTTGAGTATCATCAGCATAAAGATGATACACCACTTGATGTTCATCAAGAAGTGAATCCAAGGGGGTTGTATAGAGAGTAAATAACAGAGGTCCAAGAACCGAGCCTTGAGGGACACCACAAGACAAATCAGTGGGAGTTGAGAGATTCTCATTTATTATCACTGATTGAGTGCGGGGATTTAAATATGAAGAAACCCAATGTAAAGCAATGTCAGAGATTCCAAACCAATGTTCAAGACGATGAAGAAGAATAGAATGATCAACAGTATCAAAGGCGACAGATAGGTCAAGAAGTAAAAGAGCAGTAACTTTTCCAGCATAGCCCGAACAATATAATCATGGACTGCCAACAGAGCCGTTTCGGTAGAGTGTTATTTTTGGTAAGCAGACTGGAAAGGGAGGTAATGTGGACTAGAACACAAATGAGCATGCATTTGCTTAGCAACTATCCTTTCAAAAATTTTCGATAAGAAATTAAGATTAGATATAGGCCTATAGTTAGACAAGTCGTCAAGAGAGAGAGATGGCTTTTTAAGTAGTGGGTGAATAACTGCATTAGCGAATGCAGAGGGGAAACACCCTTGAAGCAATGAGAGATTTATGAAGTTTGTTATTATTGGACCTAAAACATCAAAACAATCTCTGAGGATTTGAGTTGGTAGGACATCGAGGGTACATTGACTAATTGGTGATGTAAAGATTATCTGGCAAACTTCATTAAGGGTGGTAGGTTTAAAGGAATTAAGAAGAGTTGGTGGGGATTTCAGAAAAGAGAAACCAGTTGAAGAAATGAACTGAAATTTTAGGCGAATGGTAGATATTTTATTGGAGAAGACATCTGGGAGTGATGATGAAGAGAAGGAACCAAGAGTAACACTTGACTTTTCCCTATGAAGAATGCTATTTAGAGATTTCCAGAGTAGACGAGGATTTGAAGAATTTTGCGTGACAAGATCAGTTAAATAGTTGGATTTAGTTAAAGAAATTAATTTACGAACAATTTTGCACTGGTCCCTAAATTTCTGCTTATCACTCGGTAGACGAGAAGACTTCCATTGTCGTTCCAATTGGCTGCAACATTGCCTAGCTTCAGCAATGTCAGAATTGAACCAAAGTTGAGGTGGTCGGGTTACAACCTTTTTAGTTTTAAAAGGAATAAGTGTATCAAGAATATTAAGAAGAACTGAGGTAAATTGGGTTGCAAATTCAGAAGCAGTCTCTGCAGGATTAGTAAATAATTCAGAGGTAGAAATAGCAGTCCTAAAAGCTATTAAATCAAGTTTAGACCATGGTCGAAATTTTACAATTTTATATAAAGGTGGATATTTATGAGGAAAAGTGATCTTAGCAGACAAAGCAATGTGATCAGATAAATAAGTTTCACAGGGAGAGATTTAGGATAAAATTGTTGAATTTGACCTGGTGATCAAGAGGTCCAGAAGGTGCCCCTTATCATGGGTAGGAAAGTAAACATGCTGATGAAGGTCAAAGGAAGTGAAAATATCATCCAAATTAGACGAAAGATTATTTTTCACATCCATATGAAAATATTAATAGACGTCAATGCATTAAACAGAAAAGTCCAATTACTGTCAACCATTTTACGAAGAGCACATATTACTAAAGAGTCATCTTTTATCAAAACCCTGTAAAGTCACTGATTTTACACCTTCTAATTTTGAAAAAAGATTGAATGTCATTTTCACCCTAGGCCTAAAGTTTTCATGAGAGTCAACAGTTTTGGGTGAGGAAGTGTCTTCGTCAAAGCATCTGTGACCTGAAATTCTAAAGATATCTTCGTGGCACCAATTTCTCCATTGGTCACCTTTTTCTCTGACAAAGAAATGACGTGTCTTTATATGTTTTGTCCTTCTGTGTAATTCTGGGAATTTGTGCAAGTCGAATTGCGGCTTAATTGTCAACATAAATTTCTGGCATTCCAGTGAAGTCGGTGATGTCGCTCAGCAATCGTTTCAACCAAACAGCCTCACTTGCAGCAACAATCTCTGCTTCAGTGGTTGAGATAGCTACTGTTGCTGGTCTTTGACTTTGCCAACTAATGACACCTCCAGAATAAATACAGACAACTCCTGAGGTTGATCTTCCTGTTGCTTCGTCTCCTCCATGATCAGTATCACTGTAGCAAAAGAGAGAATTCTTATTTTCATCAGGCTTGTAAGTAATTTCATCATCTACTTTCCCCCGGAAATGCCCCGACAATTCCTCCCTGATTTTCCCCCTAGGACATTTTCCCCCGAAAAATTTCCCCCTATAACATTAAGTTAAGAGCATTGGAAACAGGGGAAACAGATGCATTATTTAATAAAAGGTTATTTTCTGCATTATTGGTTGAACTCGCTTACATAAAAATAATAACAGTATTCGCCGTTGACAACCGTTGCTGGATATCATTCAAACTTCTGGCGGTTCCTTAAAGTCCTCAAGCGCTTAACAAAGTCTGTGCAACGCAGTAGTAAATCAGCAATTGGGAGTACACGAGGCTCAGCCAACCCAAAAATTATATAAAGACTGCAATGCTCGAATCTTAAGCATTGTGAGAGAATTTCAAGAGCGCTTTAGTGACAGTTTTTTATGCTGGGATAACCTGCAATCTGCAGGTTTAGAAGTCATCCTATAAAATTTGATGTTCAATTTGATGTCACTATATTTATTGGCTTTTATTCAAACAACACAGACCGTTTATTATGGATTTGCATTACTTCTTATGACTTCATATGTATAAGATAGCCATGAACTATTTGATTTGCACAACTTCTTTTCCTACTATGAGAGTGGTTTATTAGACCAGAAGGTTTATTACGGTTTTTTGTTTTCTTTAGGCGAATTTTCCGTGGGAAAAGTCCTAGGGGAAAGTCCAGGGGGAATTGTCGGGAGATTTTCCGGGGATTTGGGAATCTAAACCCATGCAAATTATAGCAATGTCCATGTAATTACTGAAAATCCATATACTGGCTGCTAAGAGAATGGATAAAATGATGGCTACTGGGTACACATTTATGGAAAAACAGCTTAGCTTGAATGTTTGATGATAGTAAAATAGTTGGCACATAGAGTGTGAATATATGAATTGAATTAAGTTTACAATTTTAAGTGTTACGACACAGCATTGCTAAATTACTAATTGCCTGAAAATGTTTCTTTTATTTAGGCTGTTGTCTATTGTTTCAACTGTGCCAAGAGTTACTGTGATAAATGCCTCAAACAGCATTCAAAGAATGTGTTGTTTCAAGGTCACAAGGTGGTAAATAGAGCCACACCAATTCCAAGTGTTTCAGCTGACCTTGAATGCAAGATTCATCCCGGTGAACAAGGAAAATACATGTGTCAAACGTGTGACACAGTCATCTGTATCCTGTGCATCATGAATGACCACAGTGATCACGATGCATCTGAAATTCCAGTTGTCGTTCAACAACAGCAAGATGAAATCAAGAATCTGACAAATATGGTCCAGGTAAAGAGTAAAGAACTTCAGAAGTGGGCCTCAGAGCTAGATCCACTACGCCAGGTGTACCTCTTGTCATGCCAGTCGGCTGAAACAGCAATCAAAGAGCACTCTAAGCTAATGATGGAAGCGGTAAAAAAACACGAAATTCAAATGCTTCAAGAACTCAAAAGGCTGCGTAACGAAAAACTGGAGGCAATAGAGAAAGAACGTGACCGAGTCAAGTACAACATCTCGAGAATGAAAAGCATGGGAGAATTTGCGGCAGCATTAAGTGGGAGTCGGGCAGTAAGGGCGATGGGAACACACGAAGAGATACTTCAAAGGATGCGTACAATCATGGACACGGGATCATCCATCCAGGTGCACCCGGAAGGCGGACAAGTCATGTCCATATTAAAATTTCTACATAGTCGGCAGGACATAGACTTTGGACGATTTGAAGATGCATGGCTGTCGACAGAAGAGCTAGCGAGATATGCAGCACAGGTGTCTGCTCCAGGTCAGAACCCCAACAAACTTATAACTCCAATGCTAAACCAAAGTAAAGCCAAGATCACTTATCAAAACAAGCTTATCTTTGGGTCCACCACCATGGAGCTGGTCCTGGCCAACTGCGTGACCCTTTGTCAGTTGCCTGTACTTTACATGGTGAAATCATAGTTGGCGAATGGGGAAACAAACGACTTCAAGTTTTCAGCAGCAGTGGAAGAACCATCCGAATGATTGGAAGTGGCATGGTAGAACCACAGGGAGTGGCCATCACTCTTAGGGGAAACATAATCATAACTGATGCACCCCAGAAGAGAATGCAGGTATTCTCAATGTCTGGAAACTCAATAACCAAATGGGGTCTTGGAAAATTCTTCAGTCCATGTGGTGTCACCGTAAGTCCCAATGGAAACTACATAATATCAGATACAGGGGACAACTCAGTCAACATCTACAAGACTGATCTCACTTGTGCCAAGCGGTTTGGTTCAAAAGGACTGCAGGATAATCAGTTTGACAACCCATTATATGTTGCAACCGGTCAACACAACGAGATCATCATTTCTGATTCTGACAATCACTGCGTCAAAGTCTTTGACAGCACTGGTCACTTCATCCGAAAGATTGGTTCACTTGGAAATGCCGATGGTCAGTTGAAATTCCCTCGTGGAGTCTGCACAGATGCAGACGGAAGTATAATTGTTGCAGACCGTAACAATGACCGCATCAGCCTATTCTCAAGACAAGGACGATTCATCAGACACCTACTGACAAAAGAAGACAGCATCAAGGACCCATATGCTGTTGGGATCACAGCTTCTGGTAATCTCGTTGTGACGGAGAGCACATCAAACAGAGCAGAAGTAAAAGTGTTTCAACTCTAGGAATACATTATGACTAAACTCAAACACAAAGTGGAATTAAATGTTAATGATAGGTACAAGTAACAAGATAATATCTAAGGTGTGTAATAAATCTTTAAATGTACAGATGCATGCAATCATTTAATTCATGTCTGAACATGCACAATATGAACGAAGGCAGATTTCTTGAGCAATGTGGTAAATAAATAACATGATTTTGCAAAAATTACAAGATGGAGGGGTTCCAAGGGACTGATGGGCTACTAACTTCAACAGAATAAATGTCAAATTGTTGAAGATTGAATTGTGTTCAAAGATGAAAAAAAAAATTAATTAGTCATCAGTGTAAAGCTCTACACAGACCATATTAAAGTCCACACTGAACCAATGGAAATGAGTGCTTGGGGATTGATCCAGGTTGATGGATCAGCTAAGGCTAGGTCATTTGCTTCCAAGCTATTATAGCACTCAAGGAGCTATGTCCTAATAAGCAACAAAATCTGGAGGAGGCAATAAAGTAATTCTGTGTCATTGCTGTAATCTAAATACTTTTAATGTCAAGCTACTATTAATAGTAAATTATTCTGTAAATTTCTGTTTGCTCCATTTCCATTTTCTGGAACTATGAATCAGATGTATTTACACGATGTTTATTTAGCATTGGACCTGTCTACTAAGCAGAGTTGATCATTTCCAAAACACTTCCTGTCAGACCAACATTTTCAACCAGTAGATGATTACCGGTAAATTACAACTTCTCCCAACAAATCAGGCACTGTTACCATAGGGCAGGGTACTCCACAATCCGGACCGCGACACGGTTCTTGTGGACCGCCCCAGCTTTCTGTGTCTGAGAAATTTCTAGCTGTAATATTGGCTTAATTACTAATTAATGCTGTAGTTGTCACAGGAGTAATTGTACTTCCTTTGTAACTAGTGTGGACCCACACGAATGATGGAAGACTGGATGTGGACTGCCTTCAGAAAAGTTAGAGTACCTCTGCCATAGGGTGTTCATATATTGCATTTAGGCATACCAGTACCCTTATGTAGCAAATATAATCAACTTTGGAGCAGCAAAGTAAAAATAGCCACATGAATATGCTATCACTATGGCCGGACAAAATGTCATGGGGACAAATGTCATGGGATAAAATGTCACGGGACAAAATGTCACAACTTTTAATCTTTGATGCATTATGTGGAGTGTGGACCATTAGACAGCTAGTCATAATGCTCTTTTCAACCCCCGGGAGAGAATCATAAGAATTCATTTGTGTCTAAATGAAGTTGAGCTAAGTAGGTTAAATAAAAGTAAGCAAGTAAGCAAATAAAAATATAGCGGATTTAAGCTTAGATATGAAGACATGAGGAGATAATGAAGAAATTGTGGCAAGTGAGATTTTATTGTTTGCAGTGTCTGCACAAGGAAGCTGGGATCGAGTTCGAAAGTTCAGGAGCAGCGCATGAAAAGGCATGGTTGCAGATTATCAGGAATGACTGATTCAATGGACACGAAAAGAGTGAGATGAGACGTCCATCGTGTAGGTCGAGGAGGCTGAAGTGTTAATAGATGGGTGATAGATATGCTAAATAAAGAAGGTAAAAGGAAACGAATAGCTGAGTATCATCGACGTATAGCATAGAGTTGGTGATTTAAATTCAGAAAATTTATTAAAGATGAATGTGGTATGATGTAAACTTGGCTGAACAGTACAGGCCCAAGGACGGATAATTGAGGTTGAAGATGAAAGATAATTAATTCAGGCAAATGCGAGAAACATCAATGTTTAATTAATTAATGTTTCAAAGAATGCAAACAGCATTAATGTCTGATTAATTAATGTTTCAAACGCCAACCGTGTCTCTTAAGTATGTGATTGATCCGGTTGTTGCAATTGGTCAACATAATGTATAAAGTCTTGATGAAAGATAAATCACATGGATTCAAACAACATTAATGTTTAAAACTCGACCAATGTCTCTTAAGTATGTGATTGATCCCGGTTGTTGTAATCAGTCACCATAGCGTGCAAAGCCTCGTTGACACGTATGTATGCTTTATTTCTTTCCCATCCGTTGCTCCCAGTTCCAATTGACATAGAAGAAGATGAATGCTGTGCTGCTCCTGCTGTAATTTACGTGCAAGCTTGGTCTTGGTGAGATCTTGTGAAACCGACAACGTAGTTGAATACATAGTGACAACCCTCTACTGAGTTGTTGCTGCGAGGCAAGTTATTGATTACCCTAGGATATATATATATATATATGCATACAGATCAAGGATCTTATTATATATATATATATATATATATATATAATTTCAGGCAATTCAGAGACAGACAGACAATTGGAGCAAAGTTTCACTGAGTTTAAATAAATACTAATCTCGCCCCGATGATAACAATTGTCGGTGCCTTGATTGTAGACTGTTGTGCTAGATTATGAAAACCGGAATGCAATCGAGTACTTAAGAGGATGTAGCCATAACATCAATTTATTGAATTAACTTCATTATTCATCAAACTTCAATACAAAATGCTCAGTATCATTATTTTTAGACACAAACTACATATAATAATTTATAAAACATCCGAAAGCCAGCTAAGCCGCCTCCAGTCGGTGCTCAATGCATCCTCTCGCTTGATCTTTGAGCCCGCTGGAATGATCACGTGACACCGTTGCTTAGAGACAAGCTTCACTGGCGGGGTTCGAGAACGCATCACCTACAAGCGATGCCTGATTACATATCGGGCCCTGAACGACACCACCTGTCCTGACTACATATCAACACTCGTGATGTAGGGCAACGACGAGCGACAGAGACGCGGAACTTCGATCCAGTAGTCGGACATTGCTGATCGTCCCTCCGCCTTCAAAGACTGCCGTGTTTGGTGACAGATCAGTCACGCGGGAAAACCAGCCCTGTGGAACTCGTTGCGAGTGATGTTATTAATGCGAAGTCCGTCGGCTGTTTTGAGAAGCTCCTAAAGACACACTTATTTAACATCTCTTATAAGTGACTCCTTTGTAAAGCGCTCTTGACTTTAGCTCCAGTTATGTTACTGCGCTATATAAATTGTCGTGGATAATAATAATAATAAAATAGGTTGTATAAATTTATCGACATATTTTGAAACAGTCATATTTTGAAACAGTTTTACAACTTTATACAACTTTGGGCGATATTAGTCCTTCTCCGAATTGTCAGCTCTGAATTGTCCATCTCTGAATTTCCGGTCACCATATATATATATATATATATATATATATATATATATATATATATATATATATATATATATATATATATATATATATATATATATATATATATATATATATATAAGACAAGGATGTATGCTGTCATAACGCTGTTCATCATAATTCTGGAGTGCATATTTAGACTGTCATTAAAGAATATAAAAACAGGAGTGAAATGCAGTGGGGGAGATCTAAACAACTTGAAGTTTGCAGACGATGTCAGCCTGATGAGTGAACATATTCAGGATCTACAAACTATCATTAATGAAGTAAATGATACAAGCAAAAAATTTGGCCTGAAAATTAACAATGAAAAAACAAAAGTTATGGCTATTTCGAGGTATGGCAACGATGAAGCAGAAATCATGCCAAATGGACAGATATTGGAAAAAGTTGAAACATTCAAGTTCGTAGGAGGAATACTCAAGAGCGACGGAAAACACACAGAGGACGTGAAAATGAAAACAGAGGATTACAAACAATGGGAAGAATGAGAACACTATGGAGGAACAAAAGCTTAACAATGAATACAAAGAAGAAATTCTACAATACATTAGTAATACCTCAAATTTTATATGGATCAGAAACCTGGGTATAAAAAAATCAGACGAAAAAACTTTAATGGCTGCAGAGATGAGTTGTCTAAGAAAAATAATGGGAGTAAGCAAATATCAAAAATTGAGAAATGAAGACATCAGGCAACAGACAGGAGCCACAGAAACAATTATAATATCGATAAAGTACGCAAAAGAAGATTAAATTGGTTTGGACATGCTAAAAGAATGGACAACAATAGATGGGCCTACAAAGCACTGCATACACAACACAAAGTAGAAGGAGACAGAGGGAAAGAAAGACCAAGAAAAAGATGGACGGATAACATTATGAAAGATTTGGAAGCAAAGAACATGTTGATTGTTGAAGGATGCAGATTAGCGCAAGATCGAGTGAAGTGGAAATGTTTCATATCTAACTATTGCCGCCATGCAGGCAGAAAGTGAAGATTATATATATATATATATATATATATATAAAAAGATGGACCACTGGATAATGAAGAGAACCACTTGATAATGCAGAGGTGGGCAACCTACGGCCCGCGGGCTGCATGCGGCCCGCGGAAATGTTTAATGCGGCCCGCCAGCCCTTCAGACTCTTCGCAATTTTTAATCTGAGAAATTAGACAAATTCACTGAATGACATTTTTAAACATTTTCATCACATAAATTTCCTCTGTATTCTGTTAGCTGTGGATGTCATATTGTTGAGGTTAATGTCTTCACCCCGAAGTTTATTTTCGACACCGCCGCAATCGTTATAACAGTTTAAGATGTTAAGTTTTACACATAGAGCCATGGACTTTCATTAAAATATCACAAGACAGTCTATGCCTCTATGAGTCATAGAGTCTATGATGTCTTTTACTTGTGTAGAAGTATACTGATCTGCAGCTAGAATTAATAGCTGGAATTATAGACTTGCAGAATGACAAATTTCTTAAAGAGAATTTCAAAGAAATGGAATTAGCAGACTTCTGTATGCATCACTAAAACATGATAACTTGATAAGTTTCCAAATATACAACGCTTTGCCATAAAGATATTAGTTTTATTCGCATCAACTTACATTTGTGAACAGACCTTTCTTCATGAACATCAATAAATCAAAGTTTAGGTCTCAGCTCACTGATAGAAATTTGCGTTCTATACTACGGATTTCAACCAGTACTTTAACTCCAGATTATGGAAAACTTGTTAAAAAATGTTTGCAAAGATCTCATTAAAATTTTAACATACCTAGTTAATTACTGTTACTAGTCAATTGCAAACTATCAAGAGCTAACTGTTCCTGACCTAATAGTTACTAACTGATCGTGATAGACTCAGTAACACATAGTGCTACTTCAAATACTACCTACTAAGTATGTTATTATGACTAATATATATTATTATATGTTATAATATAACGTTAAAGGTTTTTGCATTAAGAATGTTTTAATTTTAATGACAAGATTTGTAAAAAATACATGCAGCCCTTCGAACAATCTTAATTTCCATGCGGCCCTCTGCATTAAAAAGGTTGCCCACCACTGGGATAAAGTAATACACTGTAATTAATCAATAAAAGTTTGAGTGATTGTTTAATTTAAGAAAAGTTATAGACATATTAATTATCTTCACCACAGTAAGAATCATTAATTCATTATGCATAAATTCCAGTAGGTGAACAGGGTGCTTACAGACTTGACATTTTAAGATTCCCTGAGTTTTCCAGTGTTTTCCAGACAATTTCTGAAACGTTTCCTGATGCATTAGTCATCACAAACTGTGGGACATAAAAAATGCAATGCAACTGATTTGTTATTTTGAGCATGTAAATGCAAATGGCTCCAACCATGCCATATGCAGTGTCACCCAACCATTCCATTCTACTGCAAATGACTGACATAGGTGTAATTGTTATTGCGATGTAGCAAATGCAATAACCCTCAGATGTTAGCATGTTGTCAGTATGGTTCAAAACACACTTCACAAAAATTGCAGCTGCAAGCAGCATACTTTCTAGGAACACGTTACAGACATTAGACATGTTTGTAACAGAAACACTGATTAAGCCTACATTTAGCCTAGGCTACCTAAATGGTGACCCCTATTTACATTACATGCACTTTTATTTGTATTTTTCTTCAAAAGTGTTTATCAGGTGTCTGTAAGATTGTAATCTCACATTAAGTTAGTTGCAAGGCTGGATTTGCCTAATGTTGGGACTTATATGGATAAGTAAGTAAGTAAGTAAGGCAGTTGGAAGCCTTCCATATGAGGTGCCAACGTCAGATCCTTGAAGTACGCTGGTATGACTTCATTACCAACGCGGAGATATCCTCGCGGACTGGATTACCATCACTCAATGAACTGATAAGTAGGCACCGCCTTGCCATTTTTGGACATGCAGCCCTCCTCGAAGAGACAGTTCCTGTTCATCAAGCCCTCCGCTGTCACGTCGACCTCTCCATTGGTCGTCCACCTGACCGATCATGGAAGCGCTGTCCTGGTCGTCCCAGGAAAAGATGGATCGATCACATCCGTTCCCAGACCAGCGAGATTCCATCTACTCTCTGGAGTCGTGCCGTTCAGCGGGGTCATGGTCAAGGGGTGACGCAACGGCCCCCGCCGGCCACGCGCTTCTGATGATGATGATATGGACAAGCCTCGCAAAAAACTGATAGTGAAATTACTAACATGCATAACCTTGTATTACTTGTATGCATGCAGCTACAAAGGATCCGCTGTAGCCTAATTTCAACACGTGTTAAAAATTAGAAACAATTTACTTGTCATTTTTGGGATGTGTCGCATTATAAACACTTCATTATGACGGATAAACTGATGGACAGGAACACTGCAAATAATGTCATCAGAAATGGGGATTAACTGACTTGAACCTGTGCCCTTGTGGTGTCGTTCAAACAATGTCGCACCTAGTTGACTCCTGCCCTATAACCAGGCTAGAGGACGGTGGATTCCAGAATTGCCAAAATCCATGAGTCTCCCAGACAACATAAAAGAAGATTTTAAAGAAAGACAACTGACAATTGCAGAAGGAGGAAAATTAACATTTGACAAAAAGGCCTGGAAATGTTTTCTGACTAGCTATTGCCACTAATGAGTTGGCAGAGAGCAATTAAGATGATGATGATGATAACAAGGTTTAAAGTGGTTCAGTAGGGCCTACCCTGTGTGAGAACCACTGTAAATAACGGAAATATTTTGCAGTCTTCTGCGTGAATAGTCGCGCGTTGTTGCAGCGCTAGTTTAAAAGTTAGCGCAACGGCTCGATTTGAGTGCTTAAATTCTTTTTCATTTTTCGTGCGCTGGGCAGAAAGTCTGTGCGCTGCGAGCCAAAAATCTTTGCGCCAGAGCACACTAGCGCAGCTTAGAGGGAACCATGGTTCCGGCTGACTTTCAGCACTGGTGATGATGATGATTATGATGATGATAGCGTGGATGTCAACAAATCAAAGGAGAGTACAATAAGAGATGATAAAATGAAGGCCATTGAAGCAAATGAAGTGACATGTAATTTCTAATTTTTATATGCAGTATTAAAATCTACCTTATAAATTGACTCCACAATTGAATGGAGAATCGTGGTGGTCCTCTTCTCCCTCTGTGTCTTGGTCTACCTATGAAGTTACCGGTATCTTCCATGTAATAACAGAATGCCTGCAAGTCATGATAACCAGGGTCTTCAATCACGTGTTCAAACAAATTAATGGCATCCTGTGGTTGAACGAATGCTAGGGCAAGAAGTTGTTTGATGAGAAGTGCGAAATTGGGTTCGTTTCTGTAGTGTTCCGAAGAGGCTTTCAACTTGCAACTTCCTCCAAATGCTTTGACCGAAATGAAACATGCATCCACTAAATATTGCGTTTGGGAATGTGTTCTGGAATGTTCGAATTGCTGCCAATTTGAATACAACCATAATTGAAATTGGATTCAGACCTGCCATTTAATCAAATAATTTCCTGTTTGCTGCCATGCTTCTTCTGTTTTTGAAGATAGCACTACAGGAAAAATTGAGCCATTAATGAGTCCATGGATCGTGTATAGTTGGTCATATTCATTTCATATTCAGACTCACTCGAAATGTTCCATCTGCAAACCAGTGCTCAGATCTTGATAGAAACTCCAAATCATCATCATCTGCGAAGATTATCATGTCTTGTCACTGAACACGGATGAAAGGTCTGTTGCTCTGAGTTATGGCATATCGAATGATGTCCATGCGATTGTTTGGTCCAGCTTTCTGATGATGACGAAATATATCTTGTGTTAATGTTGTTCGCTTTGGAAGCAGATGCGCTGCTGCAACTGGAACATTCAATAATTCATTTTGAACAATTGCTCGTGTTCTCTCTTCAGTTGTTTCACCTCTTCTTTTCATGCTGGCTTGGGCTCTTTCGACTTGTATTTGACCACGTGTTACTGTGTGGTTGTGAGTTCCAACTTCAAGGACGATTTCATCATCTTTTGTATGCACTCGTGCTGTGCACGTTCTTCCTACACACCGTCACAAGTTTTTTTCATCACTGTTAACCAAATGTTTTGACAAAATGTAGCCTTGGACGATAACCTTAGGGGCTGTCCATTAATTATGTCAACAATTTAGTATAAGACTTTAAAAGAGTATGCAATGTAGTACATTATAGTTTAGCAATATTTAATCGACACATTAAACTCTCGAACAGTCACTTTAGCTGAACAGGTTAAACCAGAAGAAGAAGCACTTAAGTAAGTAAGTTAGTAAACACAATATCGTTGTATCCCAACACACCCCCTCAACTATATAAAAACCCCTTAGTGTTCAGCAAGTTCAATGAATACCAATGTTCTTAACAAATTTACTAAGTTTAACTGCCTCTAAAGGTTTAGTAAGAGCATCAGCAGTCATTTCCTCACTAGAACAATATTTAACATTAATATCTCCAGAATGAAACAGTTCCATAATAAAATGTTATTTAACATCAATGTGTTTGGATCTTGAACGTAATTTTTCATTTTCCAACCACCTGATACAGTTCAAATTGTCCTCAAAAATAATTATGGGTTTCGAAACATCCTGATTAAAGTCCGGTAGTAGTCTTTTAATCCAGAGACTTAAAAAGCATAATCTAGATCCATATGAAATGAAGAACTATCGACCCATATTGAACTTGTCCTACATGTCGAAACTTATTGAGGGTATAGTGTCTGTGCAGCTGAAGTGCTACCTCCAGACGAATAATCTGTTTCCGACTTTCCAGTCAGCTTACAGAGGGTTCAATTCCACTGAGACTGCGCTACTTCATATATTGTCTGACATCATCGATGCAGTTGATGCAGGTAAAGTTACTACTATGTTACTACTTGATTTATCAGCTGCGTTTGATTGTGCAGATCACGATCTTCTTATAAAAAGGCTTGATCAATGGTTTGGCCTTAAGGATGAAGTTCTCCACTGGATTAAATCATACCTGCTCGAACGTACCCCCCCCTGGAGGTACGTTCGAGCAGGTATGATTGGTGGAAACTCTTCCGATCCTGTCAGAGTTCGCTGGGGTGTACCGCAGGGGTCTATCCTGGGTCCGTTGTTGTGTTGTTTCTCAGTGACCTGGAGGATATTCTACTAAAACTACAGCTGAAACACCACTTGTATGCTGATGACGTTCAATTATATGCAAGTCATTTTCCTCATGAATCTGAGGACATATGTCGATATAAACTGGCGGTTTCATGAAATTGAACGATGGCTGAAACGGAATGGTCTTAAGCTTAACCTTTCAAGTCTGAAACTATCTGTCTCGGAAGAAAGACTAAAGTTGATTGTGTTGAGCAAATGATGATTACTATCAATGATTTCAAATCCATCGCTCAAATGTTGTTCGGGATCTTGGAGTACTATTGACTTAATATTTACTTTTTAAGCAGCATGTATCGATGCTAGTTGCAAACAGCTGGTATGAGCTCAAGCAACTTCGATTAGTTATTGACTCACTTTCACCAGAGGTTTCTCAGTTGCTTGTCCAAGCTATGATTAGTTCGAAAAATCGATTACTGCAATGGCCTCCATGTAAGATTACCTGAACTTCTGATTCATCGTCTACAAATCGTTCAGAACGCCGCCATTGCCTAATAACACACACGCGACGAAGGGATCATATCAAGCCTATACTAAAGGAATTACACTGGCTGCCAGTTAGGCACTAATTGATTTCAAGATTATATCACTGGTAGATAAATGTTTACGCAGTGAACCTCCAGATTATATGGAAGCTGACATCAAGTTTGTTCGAAATGTAAATAGACCTGCTGGGCTTAGATCAAATGACACCAAAATACTGGTCATTCCTCTAACTTGCAGCATGTTTGGAGAACGGTCTTTTTCGAGTTCAAGGGCTAAAGATATGGAATTCTCTTCCACCAGAACTTCGCGATACCACCAGTACTAGACTATCTTTCCTGGCTAGGCTAAAGACTTGGTTGTTCATCAGCAGCGGCGCTTTTGACTAAAAAGCGCCTTGGATTTAAATAAACTTATCAATCAATTAATCAATCAATCACAGTGCTTCTTGAACTGCTTCTGCTAGAGCTTTATATTCGATTTACTTCCAATTGCTTTGAGGTAATGTAGATAGAGTCCAAGTCTGATTATTCCGTAGTGACTCCATTTCTTTATCCATTGCTTTAATCCATTCCTCAGAATTTTCACACGATAATGCTTCTTCAACAGTCTTTGGTTCCACTTGATTAGTTATTACTTTATATGCAGTTTCAATCAATCTTTCTGGAGCTTTCCCTTTATTTATTCGTTCTGAACGTCTTAATGGAATATGTTCGTGTTGTCTTTCTGGAATAATTCCATCAGATCTTTCTATTTCTGTTGTGTTCTGTATTTCCAGTTCAACTCCTGTTGAATGATTATCTTCATTCAATGTCTGAATTTCTTCCTTATAAGATTCTGTATCTTTTGGTTCTGCATTGTTTCTGCTTTCAATTTCTTTGAATATGTGGACCGCCTTCAATAAAAATAACGTCCTTACTGATGTATACTCTGTCTGTATTTTTGTCCAATAGACGATAATCTTTAGTTCCTTCAGGATATCCGACAAAAATGAGCTTTCTTGCCTTATCATCTAATTTTTGTCTTCTTTCGGCAGGTATTGCCATATAAGCTGTACATCAGAATGGCTTCATATAGCCTAAATATGGTTTCTTTCATGTCCACATTTCATAAGTAGTCTTTGTGCTGTCTTTTGTAGGCAAACGATTCTGCATATGATTTGCAGTATTCAATGCATCTCCCCAATACCTTTCTGGCATTTCTGTATCTATAAGCATACTCCTTGTCATTTCTGTTAAGTACCTGTGTGTATAAGGATTTGTAAATTCTGCTTGAATTCCTTCCTCTTTCAGAAATTTGTGAAGTTCTTTTCCAACGTATTCACCTCCATGATCTGACCTGAATCGCTTTGGTGTTTTCTGAAATTTAGTCTGTACATACCTTACATATTCTTTAATTCTGTTAGGCACTTCTGATTTCTGTTTCAACAAATACACTTTGCAGTATTTACTGTAGTCCTCAATCATCGTCATGAAATACCTTGCACCTCCTGGAGTAATTGTCTGTATAGGACCACAGACATACGTATGTATTAGGTCAAATTTTTCTGTAGTTCTTGATTCTGACTTTCTTGGAAGAGATTTCTTTGTCATCCTTGCCTTGATACAGCTTTCGCATCTTTCGACTACTTGACAATTTTCCACATGAAAATTAACAGCTAGATCCTCTGTTTCTAGTCGTCTTATGGCATTTGAGTCTCTATGCCCAAGTCGTCGATGCCAAACGTGGATGCATTCTTTATGTTGATCATCTGTAACCCTTAAACCTTGCTGTATTTCTGTTCTCAAAACATAAAGTCCATTGAGATCTGCTGCAGTTATGACTGTCTTCCTTCCAAAAGTTATCTTGCATTGTCTGTCTGTAAAATGTACTTCAAAACCTTTCTTTATTAACATTCTTACTGAAATGAGATTTCCCTTTAATTCTGGCATGAATAAAACTCCTGAGATTTTTACTTTCTCTGTTGTTCCTTTATCTGTACCAGTAATGTACTGAATGAAAACTTCACCAATGCCTCTTGTTGTTTCTAATTTTCTCCCATCTGCAACAACAATATCTTTCTTGTAATTTCTATCAATCTTCGTGAAGAAATTTAGTTCACTACACATATGTGATGTAGCTCCCGAGTCTACATACCAATTGTGTTCCACGTTGTTGTGAGATGCAATGAGCGTTGTAAAAGAAAAAAAGTTTCTTCTTTATCTTCATGAAAACTGTCTAAAACATCTGCAACTGTTTTTGTATGATCGTGTCTGTTTGGATTCTTCTTTTCCATTCTATGTATTTGCGACACTCCCTTTTCATATGATTTCTTCCTTTACAAAAATAGCAGATAATTTATGTTTCAGGTCTTTGATTTTGATTCTCCTTTATGACCTTTAATACCTTCTGTTGATCTGAGGTACTTTCCATCAAATTCTTTTCCTTTCTTCTCGTAAATTCTTCAAGTAATTTGCTCTTTACTAGTTCTTTAGTTAGATCAGCCTCAGGTCTGGTTTCTAATGCAGTTATTAACGTATTTAAACTATCCGCAAACTGCTTGAGAGAAAAGTAACACTTACAGTTGTAAGTGGTTTGGCGATTTCTTCTCCTAGATTAGTTAGTTGATCAATGAGATCTTCCATCTCCGTAATGTGAGTTTCCATATCGCCTTCTTCTGATAATTTATTTGAACAAAGTTTCTTTAGTAATGATACCTTATTCGACAGTGTTGATTTCTCGTGATACTTCCTGATTGCTTGCCACATTCCTTTTGCTGTAGTTTCCTTCTTTATAAGGTGTAGCTGAATATCCTCTAATAAGAGACTGATGGTAGCCCACACTTTGTTGTCTTTATTTCTCCATTCTTCTGTAATATCTGTTGGCGGCTCTTCTTCAACTACTTTCCATAAATCATCCTTTATTAGCAATAACTCGACTTTAAACTTCCAGAGTTGATAATTGTTACTGTTAAGTTTCGCTATGAGAATTCGGTTGCTCATACTGTATTCCGCCATCTTTTATTTCTGATTCCGTATGCCGTATGCCTGTATGCCCGTATGATTGGTGGCGCAATCCTCGACTGTTCGAGGTGTCCGAATTTTAATCCTTTTTGTGTCGTCCAAATACTTTATTTATCGCAAAAATGTATGTACTTGCCTGTAATCTGGGCCCGTAACCTATAACTGATCTTCCGGATTGGCCTGGCTCTAATTCTATTTGGATTTGGTGCGCCATCGGCTGATGCCCTGGGCATTATGATAGTGGCGCCATAGAAGTTTATTGATTGATTGATTGATTGATCATAATATCTCTGTTACCTTCAAATGGTGAACAGAAGAAGGCAGATGACAAGAAAGAAAAGTGAGTATCAGTTAAAAATTTATCCCATTAACAAGTATTCACTTGTTACAAATACTCAGTCAAATCAAATGCTATCAAATATATGATTTGGAAGAATGTCAACCAAATTTTTATGCCACTGCACATAAGCTTAGCACAGTGCACCAAATTATTCATTCATAAGTTGCCTAGTTGCCGTCACTTAACTAAACGGAAAGACAAGACAAAGAAAGACAAGACAAATGTTAATGAGCAAAAATTGTACTATAAAAATATAACAAGTATTTAATTGGCTATTCATTATATGAACTACAATCAAAATACCTGCTTTCCTCTAAAATTACATATAAACACCAACAGTAACTTGCATACAAAAATACAGCAGAGGTTCTCAACCTTTTCGTCCTAGCGTACCCCTACGATAGTTTTGGAATATGACGCATACCCTCCCCCCGTCAACCCCCAACCCCCTCCCAAAAAGTATATTTGCAAATGATGACTATAAGCATAGCCTATATTTCAAGTTGCTAAATTGCATCCATGTTTAGACAAGTCACACAGCTTCAGTCATAAACTTCTTCAGTTGCACTCCACAGGTGCACATCAGAGTCAGTGAGAGGGTTGGGCCTGCTTGGCCTCCACCAGAGCTTCAAATCGGGGGTGGGTTTGGACAGTGCCAACTGAAGATCCGCCGCCACTGACAAACGAGCACGAAACTTAGTTTTCACGGAGAAGACGGCTGAGAACCCTTGCCCACAGAGGTATGTGCTTGGGAACATCAGCAACAACTTAATGGTCTCCTCAGCAACAGAAGGGTAAGGCTGAAACATCCGGCAACAGAACTTTGTCAGAGGGAGAGATTGAAATGCATCTCGCGTGGTAGAGTCGTTGTGAAGTCAATGAACTGCTCCTGAATGGATTCAGAATGGCTTTGACATCCACACTGAATGGTTTTCGCACCATCTTCAAATCAAGATTGCTCAGATCAGGAAGTAGGCTCACCTCTAGAACTCATTCCGCAAGGAGGAGAAGCGGGGCTCAACTTGTCGTTGTATATTTGCAATATCTTTTTCATTCAGCGTTATTGTGACATTGTTGAACATGGTGAACTTTCCTTCACTGACATTGGCTTTCCCACAGTTCAAGCTTTCCATTTTGGCTTCGAACTTTATCAACAAAATCAATACAGTATTGACACTTCCTTGCAGTGATCTGTTCAGCTCATTAAGGCACGTGAATGTGTCACTCAAGTGTGCTAGTTTCAGGAGCCATTCTTGATCCGTGAGTTTTGCGGTATGAACTCGGTATTTGGTGTTGCTGCCACTCACGGCTGAAGAATTCGGCCTAGCACATGCACACATGGCGCACATTTGCATGTATTGTATAATTGTACAATGTATATGACAAAGTTTCACATTCTAAACAATTTTAACATACACCAGTCCCGGGCGGTATACCCTGAAAAACTTCTGCGTACCCCTAAATGCATATACAGGTTGAGAACCGCTGTAATACAGCTTTGAAACTAATAGTATGTATGAAAATGCAACACAAGAAAATGCCACCTTACATACTTACACAAGCAAACATGCATGCACAAGTATATACCGGTAAGTTAAATTGATAATTTCAAAATGTAAAACAAGTCTACACCTTAGTATTATTTCAGTTCCTAGGCAGCACGTGTTAATGCCAAACCTTGTAAACATCCTATTAAAATACATAAAATACTCTAATAATTGTTAGACCATAAATATAACCTTAGGTTGAAACAATTCCAGTTATTAAAACTGCAATTACAATTCACTATATGCCTAACTTCAATTAATTATTTAAATCAAATACTGAAAAAATAGATATTGGAAGCCTGAGTCCTCCTGAAAGCACACATACAACTGAATCTTAGGTAAGGAATGTTCCAAGAGGCGAACAATAAATGCCAGATTTAAAGTGCTGCTAATGA